>JAYRBT010000181.1:19191549-19235952 GCA_036023395.1 Myiotriccus ornatus | reverse complement strand
ACATTATCTGTCTCTTTTTAACTCTTAATTGCATGCTTAAAAATATATAACCAATTTTTTCCCTACTAAATTCAGACAAATTTGAAAGAATCATAGATTTCCTAAGGATCCCACAGACACTTTGTGAAAACCATCAGCAGAAGTAGAGGCGAGAACAAAATTACTTTCCTCTCTAAGGGAATGAAAAGAATGACTCAGTATTTATAGGTTCTGTTAGACAGCAGCTGCTGGTCAGTGTTAATGCACATACTGAGCACTGCAGTGGCACAAATGGAGAGAGCAGGGGCAGTGGGACAGATAAGGATGTTGCTTTTGAAGATATTTCTGTGATATTCCTATGAGGCATGGGAGCATGACCCATTATATCATGTATCTCTGTGAATACTGGCCTTTCTTTTTAGTGGTTCAGTTATTATTTTACTTAACAATCTTAAGTATCTTGAAAGTATTCAGAAACTTACTTAAAGCACAATTTTAAATGCAAATAAATTTAGCAGGCCCTACTATGCATTATTCATACTTTCCCCTGGCCCTGATCCCTGTGTGGACAAAATGAACTGGAGGAACTGGGGAGAGAGTTCTTTAAAATATGAAAAAATGTATGTATGTTAAATTAGAGGCAAGAATAACTCCGTTGCGATACCGCTTTTTAATTGCAAACATTACTGTCCCTGTCTTTGCTATCAGTTGAATTAATGGCTTTCTTCAATTTACCGATGCAGGCAATAACATACAGTACTGCAAAGCCTGACAGCATACAGTACATTGTATAGTATCAGTATGGGTGCAGTGCTTAGGTTTATCCTCAGAAATTTATATCTGAAGGTTCTGATTTCACATTTATCTGTGATATTAAGGTCTCATGGGCACTACCACACAAGCTTGTAATGTGTAGAACTGAAACGTGAGATCATAATCTAAACAAAGAGAAAATAAAAAACACCACTCAAGAAAGAAGATAAAACCTTAGATTAGGGCTTTAACACTTCAGTACTTTGGTGAATAAGGTTTTCCTGTGTGTGAGATCTAGCATTTATTGCAGGCTTGTTATGTGTAACAGCATGTTGGAGCACTAATTGTTATTCATATTAGGTTCTTCACTTCCTATTTTTCAGAAGCTGTTTCAATGCCAAATAGTAGCAATCATCTGTCAGATAATAGATAAGAATCTGGTATTGTAATTAAATGTAGCTATAGTACATGCACTTAAATACTAATTAAATGACACCACCTCATGAGATCATAATCTGAGTGGTAATAACTAGACTCAATTCATGAACTGATTTTATCCATAGAAGAGTTTTTTAATTCCTAATCCTTGTCTCGCATAAAAATAACAAAGAAGCTCTCATTCAGTGAGAATTTCTGTCTTAAAGTTTTAAAAACATAAAACAAAGCCTTTTGACAGATTTGATCTTCCAAAAGTTTGGAATGCTATTCCAAACTGTTCTTGTATTAGTTTGCAAAAGTGTTTAATTAGTTTTATGAGAATTTTTGTAATAAGTGTATGTTAGATGTGAGACAGAAAACAAGGCTATATTTACACTTCCCAGAACTCCTCATTATCATTGTAAGAGTTTTCATTCAGTTGCTAGGAGCTTAGCCAAACTTTAAAAATATTTGGGCTAAAATGTGGGTTTGTATTATGATGCAGACTTCAATTATGTGAAAACACACTATTCTTCTCCAACTCTTTTCCTGCCTGCCTCATTCAGGCCACAAGATGGATAGTACTCATTTAACAGGCAGTTTGCAAACGCCATTTATAAATGCACTTCATTTAGTTTGTGGCCCCCTGGCCCACTGCAGCATTCAAATATTTCTCTGAATAAGGCACGATTGATTTCCTCAAAAGAGTGATGGGCTCCACTGAAACTACAAATGTTACTGTCTCCGTTTTATAATACTCTTGTGAAATGAGTGTTCGTTATTATTTCTGTTTTACAGTGTGGTACTACGGCACAGTAATGTATCCTCAGAAGCAGTTTGGATGACTAATGCGAAATAATTGTTACCTTATTTCTCAAAGAAAACAATTTTTAATTTGTCTAAAGCTGTAGTTTTTAAAACTGGCAAGTCAATTCACTTCACTTGTACCTATGAATTCTTAAAACTTCTGCAAACTGAAGCCTTTATGTGTCACATTGAGTGCTCAGAATGCACAGCACTTTTGACTGAAGCAATATGCCTCAGTTCATGCAGGAATCAGTGGCAGAACTAAGAAGGAAATTCAGTTCTCTATTTTCTTTAGCACAAGAACTAGGCCTCCTTTCATTTCTGTAGCAAAGGAAAGTGGGATTACAAACATCAAGGCCATTCTCTACACAGCTGGCTTTCATCCTCCAAACCTCATCTTTTCTGTGCATTGCAGTGAAAAGATTTTTCTTTTTAAATTAAAAAAATGCTGATGCTTGATATTTCACAGATAAGTAGGAGTTAGCAAGACATATGTTATGTTTTATCTTCCCTCTTATGCCCATAGAAGAAATAATCTATTTAAGTAATATGGAAATATTTCAAGAACATTCTTTGTTCCTGAGTTTAGCTTGAACCTCCTATTGCCATTTTAACCCCAGTTACTTGCAAAATGCACATGCTTGGGATCTACATGATGCAGCCCATGCCACTGTTTGTTTTAAATTTATATCCGTATTTCAGGTCCACATTGAGATACACTGGAATGACCTAATGACATATTCCAGGATATCTTCTCTGGCAATATCTTCAACACTTTAATAAAATGTGATTTGATGATAGAAGCTGGAAGTTGACCTTCCCCCTCCCCCCCTCATTCTTATGTGAGAAGCCTACTTTTGAAAATATGGAGCCAAAAGCTTCTCTCACAAGGTGGTAAGGCGGACAAGCCCCTGCTCTGGGGCTCAAAGTCAGGACATAGAGTCTCTGGTGCTGAGGCTGGTTTAATCACCCAGGACTACAGAGTCCTGCCTTAATGTAGTAAAGGACTCCCATCTGTATTGGTAGAAATATATACTATACTAAGCTGGCATAGGTGTACTAATTCGGGAAAACAGTATTTCTGGAGGGTTATTTTTAACCTGGATCAGTTCATAACATGGTTTATAGCAGATTTCACAAGCAGTTACAGTGCTTCAAAGGAAAAGTGGGAACCTCTTAAGCCAGCTTTCCACTCAAGTACATTGATTGTGGAATTAGGAGGTAAGCATTGCAGTGTGACACCTAATTAACATCCTAAACCCTGTCTGTTTGTGCAGTTTGTTACAAAGACTGTCAGTTCAGGTCAGGATTAACATTTTGCCTTATCCAAACCCACTTAGATGGAATCTGTGTTTATGGCAGCAAAACTGAGTTATCTTGCTCACCTTTTCTGTATAGAATGGAAAAGGACGGAGATCAGCCACTGAATAAATTCCCAGGCAGAATGTTGCTGCTGCTGTCGGGGTTTTTTTCTCAGCTGAACAGTGTAGGACATGTACATTAAGGGACATGAAACCAGATACACAAGATAGGACATTAACCTAAATGAAGCTCCAGGAAAATGAGTGTCAAGAACAGAATGGAGAATCCCCACTGTCACTGGGATGGTATGGATATGTGGTCAGTTGTGATCCAACTGAAAAGAAATCTGACCCATGAGATGAAAGTGAGAAAACTAGTTTTGTGTGTGTTTTTGATAATGTACCTCTAATTCATCTTTGAAGGTGTCCCCCAAGACTCAGGAATAAGGCTGCACCCTACACTTCATTATGAACCTCAGTCCCACAGGGAGGCATGACCATGGTCATGAACACAATATTCAATAGTCTGCGAGTAAACTGAGCACTATCTCTTTAGAACGTGGCATTTTCATATTAATAGGTGGGCACAGTGGAAATACTTCAAAGTAATTTTTTTTTTTTTTTTTTAGAAAATAAATAATTCTTTTGGGGAAGCTGAGTGGCTTGTTTGTTTTGTTCATTTGTATCTTATATGGCCTTTGCAATCTTCTAGGCCTGATTCATGCATCTCTAGGGCACCAGAAAAATGGAATATATTAAATAAGTACAAAGGTTGTTCTACACATTAAATATCTGTAGGAAGTAGACATTGGAGAAACCGCATGTGTTAGGCAGAATGAACAGTTTTCCTTTATTTTTTAAATGGCAGAGTTAGAATCTGTAGTTTATTAAAGCTAAATGAAAAAAAATCAGCAAATCAAACTGCACTCTGAAGCAACCATTTTACTAACATTGTCTTTCAGCCTATCACCCAGAATTTCTACTTTTTGCTTTGTATTTATCATTAGTCAGTTTTTATATGAATATAATAACCACATCCTTCCTAAATCACAGAATGATTTGGGTTGAAAGGGACCTCAAAGTTCCTCTGGTTTCAACACCCTCTCTATATATATAGACTAAAAAAATCAAAAGTAAGCCTTCTTGTACATTTAGATATACTCATACCTGAAGGTGAAAAAGAGGGAGAACCGTAATTACTCTTTCTCAGTAATAACTTCCATGAAACTGCCTCAAGACTCTAATGAAACGAAGAGATTTTGTCCTGCTGAGCAGCTGTCAGTAAGAATGTTCTAAATTAATATTAAATATCTTTAAGTAAATGTTGTCTACATATGAATAAGAATTTTTATTTTCTGTACAATCTTTCAATAAGAAATATTTGTCGAGAAGTAATCCTTCATCATTGTGTTTGGAATTATTCAGGAGATAGCTGAAAGGAAAAAGAAATCATTTAGACAAAGTAGTGTTGCAAGGTGACACGCAATTATAGACCTGGAGCAGTGTCAGCCAATTAGATATTATTAATTTTTGTTAACTTCATGGAAGCTTGCTTTAATGTTCAGGAAAGAAGACTGCAAAATTGAAAACATATAACTGGTTGCAAAATTATTCTATATTTTGATAACCCAAGGAAAGGAAACTCTGACTGGTAAGATTAAAGTCCCAAATTGTCTGAAATTCATAATAAAATATAATTCTTTTTTCTTCCAGTGAGGCATGCACATGAATTCTGTGTGTATTCTTCGCCACTAATTAGAAGTAAGCTTGGTAGAATTTTCTTTCTATACTCAGTGTCACTTATCTACATCTCTGTGGCAGTGCTATTGCAGGCTTACTAAAAGGTTTTTGAAGAACTGCTGACAGATTTAGATTGTCCTGATGAACCTAACCTGGCAACACAGAGGAAAACGCACCGCAAGGAGGTTCAATTCACTGGACCACTAGAATTTATTTTAAAAATAGCAGTTTTCACAGCTAACTCCTATATTTCTAAAGGGAACCATAAATAGGAACAAAGAATCATGGGGTATGTATTCAGTTTTCAGTACTTTATCTCCACTGCCTGATGACAGGCAGTGGCCAGCAAATGTACCCGAAGAAGGCTAAGCTAGCAGGCCGTCAGATACACACAGTGGATAATGTATTTGGAAAGGAGATGCAGATTCTGACATCCTGTGACCAAACAGCTACATTTGTACTAGAAGTCCACTATAGTTATTTATTTTTCCTTTAGTTTAAAGAGTAACCACAATGAATTACTTTAAATTTTTTCTTAATCTTACACAGGTACTCACTAAAGCCTTTTCGTGCTTAAATAGTGAAAGTGATGTCCCTCTTCACGGCATCTCAGAAATTCATTGCAGGATTCAATAGCATTCACAGTGTCTTAAACGTCTTAGAAGTGGTATGAACACTAAACCTGATTCACAATCTAGAGTGAATTTGCTGTGGAATTCTAGCTGTGGCACCGTGCTATGTCTTGGGAGCTAACACCAAAGTTCAGTTGAAAAACTCCATGTTAAACAAGAAGGCTCCTTGCTGAGGCTGTAAAACTATTGAATTTTCAGGAAATGCAGCAAAAACCTTGGAATTGTTTATAGTATAGCTGGCAGCATGTAGTTTCTTAACTGGAACTGGCCCAGTGATATGAAATGGGTTACACTTCCATGTGGGAGTGTTATGTGTGGTATTGTCTGTGGATTCATCCACACCGAAACAATGCAGAGAAAAGGGAAAGTCCCATCTTCTCACAAGGAAGGAAAAAGACCCTCAATTGTCTACATGCAATATACCTCTGAAGAGATAATAAATGTAACCAGTGCATAGATTTCCAGATGGAAAAAAGCATTAACCTTTCGGAGACTTGTGAGAAGTGATGGCCCTAGAATAATTATCCATATTATCAGGGGAGAGATAATGGCTAGAGAATATGTAAAATGTGTAGAATTAATACAAAAAAATATCTCAAAAGTTTTTGACAAGAGAAAAAAAAATCAAATCCCTCCTTCCTGATATTTTTTCTGATTAAAATACATCCTAATTACTGTATTTTTCTATTATTCTGAATCAGTCTTGTGCTCCAAATGCTTTTTTATTCTGAACCTCTCTTGCCATTGCATCATACCCATCTTGTAAACGAGCATCACTAGCACAAAGATCAAAGCACACTGGTAAGAGAATGTAAGCAGCAATTCTATATGAAAATGTGACATCTTTCTTGGAAAGGAAGATATGGCTAAGCTGTCTTAGTATCCACAAGTGGAAATGGACCAAAATTTTTAAAATTTATATTTCAGTTGTACTGTTTTCTAGAGTTGTTTCCCAAAGACTCAGATTCTGAAGGATTTCTTTAGGATCCAGTGGAACTATTAATTGTAGCATTCATTAGATTTTGAATGAGATCATTGCTACTATTAATAGTATTACTGCCTTTGTGTTCAGATGAGATTAACCATAGGCGGGTGAGTCAGTATAAAATCCATCCCTCTGCAGAAAGGCCTTTGTGAGTTTGTGTGTCACTTTGATCTTATTTCAGTTCTGATTCTTACGGCTACAGTCCTGAGCAGTAATTTGATGTGTCCTGCTGGGAAGCTGGGTGCAGTTGGGCAAATATTTTACCTCTCTCAAATTCATATAGGAGCCCTGCAACGCTCAGCATTTCAACAGTGACAGGTCTCTTGTATTTATTATATATCTCTCCATAGCTGGTGTTTTCCTTAAAGTCTCAGCTGCTAAATCAGGGTCTCAAAAATTTTTAGGTCCTAATGATTACTGAAAGAAGTCTGAAAAAATGAGCTAATGTATATCAAGTATCAAAAATCTGAAATAAAATAAAACCAGAAAAACCACGAGAAAAGGCTTTATGTTCTTGGCACATGAGGGTAATCTCTATAAACACTTGGAGGTGAATTATGTGAAGTTTTTGGGGCTATAGAAGAGGTGTGTGATGTGTGCACTTTTACTTTTTATATTTCCCTTTTCCTCTTCTGCTTCCCAGTAAAACCCTAGCAGTTTTAGAGTCACACTGCAATGATGTAGCAATTAAGTGATTGCCACATTGCTTTAAGCCATGCTTGCAATACTTGGAAAAAGTGGGTATTTTCGATGCTAGTGTTCCTCGTTTCCATTATGAGGAGAATAATGGGATCTTCATGTTCAGCCATTTGAGTATCAGCTCAATAACTGGGATTGTGCTACCTTTTATTCATAGGCTTAGTTGGTCCTGAAGAAAAAGTATCCCCCAATATTTGTACGGATTTTAGAATTTTTGTTCCATGCTGTTTGCTTTTTATGAATGCTCTAGCAAATAAACTTTACAGGAGTGTTCACAGAAGAATACAATTTGAGTTTATACTGGAGAAGAGGGTATTTGGACAACTCACACTGGTTATAAGAACAATGTTCAGGCAAATACTAAACAAAGTCTAATACATGGCTTAATTAGTTTCACAGACTAAACTTTGGATAATAAACATTCATAATGGGATTGAGCTACAAAAGAGGAACTGTTTGCAGAAATTATTCAGCAAATAGTTGTAATGAATAATAAATATGAGAAAATTGTGATCCATTCGTAGGCATTTCATTAGTAAGTAAAAAAGGCAAAAAAATCTCAAGCAAATTATGAATGGCAAGTAAATTATTAATAATTTCCACAAATTTACTGTTGCGAGATCATGTGCAGACTTTGAAATTGCTCAGAGTAGGTATGTGATTTCTTCTCGCTGGTTTTATTTTAACATGACAGGTTCTGAGTTCAAAAAGCAGATGCTGCTCACAAGAGATGTAACCCCTAGTAAATTATAAATCCAAAGCACCATATTGCTCTAGAGGCATTTATCCATATGTAAAGTCATTTATCTAATATAAATGAAAGGGTACATTTGCCTTCAAGCATACAAAAATGCTGGTGACTTTGCTGGTCTATTTATGTGTCTGAATTTATGTGTCTGAAGGTAAGCAAAGCCCCAAGTGTTTGCTGGATCCCAGGTGGGATTGCAGATAGTGGTTGGGGCAGACTGCCTTGCCAGAGCTAATGAATGGCCCAAGTTCTATTTTTGAAGTGTCACACAGCATGAGGTATCAACTTCTGGTAATGAACACCTGCATGTTTCACTGGGCTTTACAACAGGGATTTACAGCTCCCATTTTCACAGAATCGCAATAGCTGAGTTTGGAAAGGACCTCTGGGGGTCAGCTGGTCCAACCTGCCTGCTCTAGCAGGGCCACCTAGAGCTGTTTCCCCAACTATGTCCAGGTGGGTTTTGTCTATCTTCAAGGATGGAAGTTCTACTTCATAGGTAGTAGGGCTTTCATGCCACAGGGGTAAATGCTGCTGCCGGATTACCACGTTGGTGACAGGGATTCTTCATGGATCCCTACCCATCATAAGTGGTTACATCCTACTTACATGGTACAAAGTAAAGATAGTCATATTTATTGGTTGAAGGGAAAAAGGAACTCTTGTATTATAAGGAAATTTCTTTAGGCTTTCTTGGCTTCACTTAGTTATCTGTAAGTGCAACGAGTACACACCTGTGGTGTAATGATTTCTCATTGTTTATAAAGTCTGCATGAGAAATCATTTTGGGAATTAGGAAGATATGTATTAGTACTTATTACACTAAACGACACTTTTAAGCAGAAGAGTAGAAGAACTCTGTTAGCTAAGTCATACACAACGAATGTAGGTTCACTGAGACAGAAATCCCATGTACCTGAACAGTATTCCAGTTCCAAAATATAAATAAAAATGCTGTTTTTTCCATGATAGTGTTTATTAGTAGAAATTATTTCCAAAATGTCTTACTAGACTAAACTATCCAGGAGTTGGAGCTTTACAAAAATAAATAAATAGTAAAATAGCATTCCTTGGGCAATTTACAGGACTTGTAGTTTTGTACATGAGTCCATAAATTTGTCTGTGATTGTTAATAACTGGCAGACTGTTGTGTTTTTCTCACATTTTTATATCCAATAAAGCCAAAATGCAGTTTTGAGAGGATATTTCTTCCCACATGTCACAAGGACATATGCTGGTTTTATAAATTACTATATTACTTTCAGACCCTAGTTTGTATACCACTGAGAGTAAAATGTGTTATTAACCATACGTCTATATCATGCATTTAGCAAGAATGATAAATGATAGTTTACCACATGTCCTTGAGAACTGCTTTTTTCTCAAATTCCAGAAGCATTTATTCCATTCAAGTCCCTGAAAAGCTTTTTTGAAAGGTTTCTTTTCTTATCCTTTTTATATCTTCCTATTTTTAAGGCACAAATACCCTAGATTTCTACATTAATGTGTTCCATGTCTAAGCTTTGGTTTTCACATCTCTAAGTGTTTAAAAAGGAAAAAATAGTATTACTTGGGATATTATAGTGTATTCTTACTGCTGTTACGCCAGTGGATGTTATGTTAGGGCTGGATGACTTTGGTATTTAAAGGAAGGATGCATGGTGTTATTAGAGAATTGGAATTCTATCCCTGAAAAACTGTTCAATTATTTTTCATCTCTCAAAATGGGCTGTGATCAAAATTCCTCTCCTATAATGGAAAAGCTTGTGCATGACACCTAGGACATGTAATGTTCATTACAAGACCAGGTTCTGCAATATACACTGAATGTGTGAACAGGTAACTGTAAACTCTTTGCTTTCAAACATGTATGGCCACAAAAAAAAAGAAAAAAGGCTTCAATTTAATGAATTTATTCCTGGAGCCACTGCAGTGTTAGTGAGCATGAGAAGCAATCACCTTTCTCGACTGCAACAAAGAATGAGAGAAAACCTTTTCAGCTCTGGGTAAGAGAAACTGATGTTTAGAGTGCCTGGCAAGTTTTTTCTTCTTATCTGCTCATCTTTTCACTGTTGAACTGTAAAGTTCCTACACGGAACAGAGAGAAGGTGGATGAAATTTACACCTTCTTTGCCTCAGTCCCCAAGCACATCACTTGATGGTTTTTCAGAAAATCTGAAGATAACATACTGAATCTCCACTACTGATCTTGGCAGTTAGAAAAGTGTTTCAGTTTATGTTTTGAGACAGTCATCATTGCTTCTGAATAAACTGAACAGTTTACCCACCTTTGTGGATAACAATAAGCATTATTTAAGACCAGGAGTAACACACTTTTCAAAATGGAAGGCCAAAATGCCAAGTTATACTGAACTGTAAAGTGATGGAAAAACTATATGATCTCTTTGTTCTACCTATTGGTAATTACCTATGTTTCCATTATTATAAATCTGTACATAAGACCCTAAGAGCAGTTATTTGCCAAGTGAAATGGTGATGGCACTCCCAATGTTATTTAGCCATTGTAACCAGTGAAAGTGTAATAACACATGATGACTTTAAGTTTGCAAAAGGGTTTCCAGTGGCAAAACTCAAATCGAGCCTGATTTGAGAAATAAAATCTAGCCTGAAAATGTGAGAAATCAGTATTTCATTATGGAAATATTACAGTTTGGGAATTTTTATTTGCAATACTGTGACAAGCTATTCTGTGTTATGCTTGCTAAACTTTATGAGGAGATGGTAAATGGAACACCTGCATGTTTTGGACTGGACTAGTTTCTATGTTTTAGCCTTCAGTAAGTTGCCGGCTGAGGGGCAAATTGCTAAAAGAAAATCAGGGAAACTTGTTTTTTGAGAGGATGGTTATCTTCGCTTCCACTGGAGATCTGCTTTTGAAATCTGCTGCAATTTTATTGAAATTGTTCCATTCTCTACATAATGGTTTGATTTTGACAAATCAGCAAGTTTTCATTTTAAAAAAAATACTTCTGGTGCTCTTTCTCTTTTCTTTCTTTGATGCACTTTTATGGGACAGCACAGTTGAGGTGTTCTGCAGTGCTGCATTCCACTGCTGTAAGCAGGAGTAAATACACAGGTGGTAGTTATTTTCATCAGTGGACACTTTTTCTTTTTAAACAATTATCAGAAATATAAATACTGACTATATACTGAAAAGTATAAAATTGCCAGCCAGCCAAAGTGTCAATTGGATGAATAAGATATGGGGATATATTTGACATGTTTTCAAGGTTCCATTAGGAGCAAAATGCTGTGACTGGACTGTATCAGATATTATATTTAATGTTATAGCTATGTTCTTACATATTTAATCTGATACTTTAATAACATCTTGGTTTTTGTGAACATTTTTTGTTCTAACATAATTTCCAGTCTAGCTCTTCATGTTCACAAATGACTGCATTAGATTCCCGGTGTTCAGACTCTGAGAACAGCCAGGGAAGGAACTGTCTCAATCCCTAACCCTTAACTCCAAACCACATACACAGGACGAGACATGATAAGGGTTTAGTTATCCTTTGTAAATAGTTTAGCAATGCAGACATGATCTCAAAAGGTTAGTGGTGTAAGTTCTCATCGTTGCATCTCTCTGCTTTAATTTAAGGCATTTCCATTGGGATGCAACAGTCAACTTTTCTCATTTGATATTTACTTTATTTCCTCTGTGATTTAAACCTGCCTACATATCAATTTCCTTATCTCTTTAAAAAATTCAGTGATGGCTTTTTCCCTTCCACTAAAATATCCTGTTTCTAGGATTTTTACTTTTTTCTCTTGTATAAGTTGGCAAGTTTTTAGTGACTTCTTGGAAGTTTCATTGCTTCTTCAGTCATTAAAAATGTCCTCAAAGTTTAAATGTAGGACTTGTCACAGTTTTTGTATGCTGAAAGATTATTCAATGCTGAAATGATATTCTCTGTCAACTCCCAGATTTCTCTTTTAATGCATATCTGGAGAAAGTTAGATAAATGAGGGACATTAGAGCTGAAGTAAATAATACAGTAGCAGCAAAATAACTTAAAATGATATATAGGCTTCTTTTGTATAGGAAGGTCATGCTATAGTATTATCCTTGCAGCTTGCTCCAAGAGACTGAGCTATTCTAAGGTTCGTATGAAACAGTTAAAATAATAATGTTGCTAATCAAAAGGTGTCTTTTGAATACTCTTCTTTGTTAAACAGAGCTACATGCACTGATTGTGGTTTAAAATTTGTTGTTGACTTCAAGGTTGGTGCATTGCAGCTGCTGAGAGTCACTCAATATCTAGGAGCTGGCTCATGGCAATTTTTTTTCTTACTTCACTTAATTTGCATTCTTTTCAAACTGACATCTTTCCATTTTACTGTTTCAAAAATTTCCAGTTAATAAGGAAGTGCTGACAGAAGTGTAGGTAACTGAACTGCTGGGTTCTGGATGCTTTTGGCTTCTGGCCTCTATATTTATCAGAGCACACGAGTAAATCTTTTAAGACCTTAGGTTGATTTCTGACTGGTTGTTACTGAGGAGGAAAATAGCTTAAAAAGTACTGCCATGGCCAGTGGAATTTAGTAATAAATATTAGTTTTGTTTTGTTGCTGCTGTTATGCTCTTCTACTGGCTGCATGTGATAATTTCAAATCTGATTTTTATTATTTGTTTAGCCATCAGAATCTGTTTCCTGTCCCACTATGAATATGTTTCAACATGGATTTTGGCACACAGCAGATCTGTGTTCTGACATTGTCAACCTTCTGGACTGGATGTCCCTCTTACACAAACCTTGATCCTCTACACTCAGAGAGGGGGGCATGTAGAAAAAGTGTTCTGGACATGTGCAAGTGCCTAAGAGATCACTTGGGCTGTAAAGTCACGTTACTGACCAAAATGTATTGTCACCAGTGTTTCAACTAGTAGGCTGCTGATCAAGATCAACAGGTTAATTGTTGTCAGTGGAGGAGGCAGGTTACTGGCAATCATCACCAATCACCAAACTTAGAAGGAGTTTGGGGATAGGCTGTTATTTCATGACTATTGATAACATTTTCCTGCTAGTCCGTGCAAGTTCCTTTTCATTGTGAACAGAATCAAGGTAAGAATTCCTTAGCCCTACAGGACTTTCTGGAATGCGGACCATTCCCCTTCTCTTACAGCTGAAGTGAAGTCTCCAAGGCTTTGGAGATGAGCCTTTCTTCTCTACTTGCTAAAGGATGAGCCATAACCAGGATCAGCCTGTTGTGGGGAGACTGGGAGGGTTTAAATATTGTGGGGTTTTGTTTTGGTTTGGTTTTGGGTTTTTTGTTTGTTTGGTTTGATTTGGTTTTTGGTTGTTTTGGTTTGGTTTTTAAAATCTCAACACCTATCTATCCATCAAAATAGCTTTTTGCATTAAGATGGCTGTAAAAACATTTCATGTCAGTTCTCTGCGGGCTCAGGTCTCTCATAGTTTTTGCCTCCCCTACATCTAGTTGCCTTATTTATTATTGGTTAAATAATTAAGACTCCTGTACCAAAATACTTTATTGTTGCAAACTGCTACATGTCATAGTGACGGATTGGCAAACAAATGCTTTCCATCATGTAGTAATAATTTTAAAAATTACAAATGGGCATTAAATGAATAGCTAGCAAAGTTAAAGGATTGTACAGTCAAAGGTCAGAATAATTGTGGTGCTGTGAGTACTTCTCAAAAGGTTAACTCATCCATTTTAACTTCAGTGGCATTTTGGTGGCCTTTTAGAGAAGCAAGCAGGTCTGTACTGGTGCAACATTAAAATACACTTGACTTGGATTTTAGAATACTTTGGAAGAAGATCATGAAGGAGTTTTTATATTGAGATTTCCATGTAATTTCACAGTAGTGTCCCTACTGTTTCTGAAATTCACTTAACTTTCTTGGCAAGCTTTCTGCAGAAAAGGGAGAAATTATAATTTTAATAATTGCAGCTTGAGATTTACTTTTCATTCAAGGTCAGGCCTTATGTTCTTTGGGAAACGGGTTTTGGTCTGACAGACACAAAATCCTGGAAAACTATGCAGAGATCATTAACTGATTGCTCAACCAATCCTCCCAATTCTTAGGAAAGCTATTGAGATTTATTTTCTAAAATAAAGAAATATGAATAACAGTAGGTCATTTCAAGCTGGTTCATTATAAAAAATTGTAGGTGTTTCTATTTTGGCGTCAATTAAATTATAAGCAAATTATCATATTAAACAATATTTAAGCATTCTAAAAGATCTTAGAACTGTACATGCATATCTGTTTATAAAGAACAAATGAAACAACAGGACTACGAAAGAATAAGTCCTTTAAAATATATATGTTCTCCTTTCCAGTAAAACAAATGAATTAAACTTCTAGAGACACACAGGTCCTGGTCGGTACTATAGTCAGGTATGAAGAATATTTATTGTTAAGTTATAAAGAATTACAGCAGTTGTGTTGGCACTTTTCCTCAATATGGATATTTTGATAAAAGGAACAAATACAGTATCCAGCTGCAGAGATTTCAATTAGGTCTGAAGGAGAACAAGACAGTTTTCTCAGGTCACAGAATTTCTTGTAATCTCACTGTTGTCCTGGATGATATTTAGAGGACCTTTCTAAATTCTCTTTCTGAGTTGTCCTCATTACTCGAGTAATTCCACCTGTGGTCTGCATTAAATGTTGCTGATATTGCAAGGCTTGGAATGGATTAGCACTGATTACACATTAAATTCAGTATGCATGTCACAATATCAGTGGCAAATAAATTTCAGTGCTTGCTGAGACATTTTTTATTAGAATTCTGTGTATCATTAAGAACACCTCTGCTTTTGCTCCTCTTTTTCCTAGCTGATATTATCTCTGCCTCACTGCCTCACCCAAAATTGGAATCCTTCTGCCTGGAAAAACGTTATATTTTTTTAGGGCATTATTGAAAGACTGTTCATTCCTATTCCTTGGGCATGGCAGGAAAAGGCAGTGAGTGCCAGCAGCCTGTACAAATCTGTGTGTTAGGTGCTCTCTGATCTCATTTATCCCCCTCCCCACCCTGACAATTACAAACCATTGGGAAGCTGAGAATGATATGAGCTCTTCTACGTGTCTGATGACCTTCCCCACATATTTAGCTAGGATTTCAGGGAGCCAAGAGTGCCATGGAGGCATAGATACCTGTGTGCAGCCTCAGCAAACAGAAAAAGTATTTTCTTCTGCTAAAACCAAGCTGTTAATTTCAGACAATCCATTAAAATGCATGTCCAAATAGCCATGGCTCCCTGTAGCCTAATCCAGTGTTCTGTCAATCGCAGTCGGAGATGACTTGTTGATTGACACCAATTGACTGAGAAATGAGATTGGAGAGGGGGTGTTATCAAAGATGACTAGGATTAAAAGAAGAGTTGCCTCTGTAAATGAAACACAGTGATTGCATGGGATGCAGGAGGCTGTATTTGTGTGGTGTTACAGTGCAAAGCATCCACATGACTTTCGCGAGATATCATACTCAGCTTGGCTTTATACTTTTGGCTTTTATACTGCCTTATCCCGTATGAGACTGACCTCTTAAGCAGTTACAACACTGCAGTGAAGAGCAATGACATCCAGGTTCCCAACACTTCATCATTCATCCCTCACTCAGGTTCAGTATGCAGCTATTTTCCCTGCACATTTTTCCTCTATCTCCTATCATCACAAACCCAGCATATTGCAGAGCAAACTTCATCCTTCCTCATGCTTCACTGCCAGCTCTTATTTCCAGGCCTGCTGATGACTGTCCTTTCCTTTCTTCTGAACTGTCATGACAGGACAGCTTCCATAATGTTTTCTTTTCTCCCCTGTTACTGAAGTTCTTTTTCCTATTGTTCTCACTTCTGCCCTCTCTGACTTCTTGAACACCAAGCTCTTTTCTAATTCTCTCCCCTCCCCACATCATACCTCTCTGCAACAGTTGTATTTCTCTTAGTTTTCCTCTCCTTCCTTCTTCCTTGATTTTTCTATTTTCTTTCATTTTAGAATAATACAGAGTAGACCCTTTCAGCTTGAAGGGACCCATGGGGATTATTTAGTGCAATGGCCCAACCAATTCAGGACTGAAAAGTTTAAGTCAGTCATTAAGGACATTATCCATAAGCCTCTTAAAATACTGTCAGGCTCAGGGCATCAACCACCTCACTAGGAAGCCTGTTCCAGTGTTTGACCACCCTCTGGGTAAAGAAATACTTCCTAGTGTCTTTCTAAACCTCCCCTTGCACAGCTTTGAACCATTCCCATGTGTCCTATCACTGAACACCAGGGAGAAGAGATCAGCACCTCCCTCTCCACAGGAAGCTGTAGCGTGGTGACGTCATCCCTCAGCCTTCTTTTCTCCAAACTAGACAAATGATGTCTTCGTTAACGCTCCTCCTTGTATCTTGACAGAATTGAATTTACTGTCTACAAGCTACACTTATCTCCTCTGTGCCCTTTTGTCTTTCTTTTCTATCTATCCTAAATTTATCATTCTACAAGTTCTTGCTCTGTTCCCCTCACAATATTGTTCTTTTTTGTCTTGCTCTTCTTGCATTTCATTAGACTGTGAGTTACATTTTCTAACTCTTTCTAACTCTAACTCTTTCATTTTCTTACATTTTCTAACTCTTTGTTACTCAATATCAGAATATACAAACAAATTTTGCTATTTCAATTGAATAAAAACGCGTTGTAGTAGTTAGTGTGAACACAGAAATGCAACATTTTGGGGAGAAACCTGTATTTTTCACATATGTAGCTACAATTTATAAGAAAAAAAAACACTTGCTAAAAGATTGTTGGATAATAGATTTTTTTTTCTTCTCCAGACATACAGTTTTGATACCCTAGATATTATCATAAGAGTATATTTATACAAAATGTTTTAGATTTTGTTGATCTTGCAGCATCCTCGAATATAAATGCAGAATTTATATACTAAACTTTTAAATACTATTAAAATGTTTTTCTGTCAGCTCAAATAAATAATATTTAAGAAGTATCACCACAAAAGAAGACAACATGTGTACACTTCTTTACACATGGGGGAAATTTAGATATTGCCGTGTGCTGTTTGCATTCCATTTGTATATATACTTTGTAAAGTACTATTGACAACTGCTAGTGTAACCCTCAGAGGCCAATAATTAATAAAGTATTTTGGTCAGGACAGCATAATTTGCCCCTCGTGAGGCAAAACAATGCATTATAACACCCCACTGTAGTGCAACAGAACCCAATACCATACCAAGAAATGATGCTGGAGCATGTGAGCACGTGAGCATGTCTGCTTTATCCCCTTCCTCTCGTATTTGTGCAAGAAAGGCTGGCTTATGAAACAACCACAGCCTTCAAGGTGTACCTCAATATAGGACAAAAATTATTTCCATGTATTCAAATGACTTATTCAGTTTCTTAAAACAGACATTCCTGGATCATGGAGGGAATGGAGATGCTCACCTGAAGGGCCTGTCCTCAAGCTGATGCAGCAAGGCATGGCCAGAGCAGGGTGTTGTCTAAGCAAGGTAGACTTGCACCCAGCAACCTTAGAGCCCAGGCAGGATGAGCCCACAGGCTGGGAGACCCAGCCATCTCACTTCATAATATCATGACTATAACTCGTATCAGATGGGCCTAAGCAGAAAGGAGGAAAGAGGGAAAGGAGTCTTTTAATCAGTGTTTTGGATGCATGGCCACAGTGATATGACTGTAACGCTTCTGGTGTCTCAGGCTGGTACAATTGCACTGCATCTTTCTGCAACGGTGCTGTGCTACATAAACACCCCTGCATTCCGCACGGCATTCCGTCCAACTTGGCACTTGGTGCACAGCATACCTACTGGCTTAAGGTAGTAACCAGCTGCAACATCTGTTCAGTACCTTGTTAGGGGTCTTGGGTTATCATACTGGAACATCATTTCGCTCCACGGTGCAAATTAGCCTGTGATAGAAGTAGCAGTGTCACTGCCCTTCCTCAAATGCCAATTACGAACATTTTCTATATCGTTGTAGTGCAAGTCACTTTTTACATTAGCAGTCTCAGCCACCTCCCAGAAGTGCTTTTCTATTTGATTGTTTTTCGTTTTTTCCCAGGGGATAATGGAAAGAGTGGTTCTGTGATAGTGTCGTTCTTGACCTGCTTTGAAGGGAGGAATGGAAATGCTAATGGTTTACTGTAGGTGAAAATGTGTCTAAGTCTCAGTGTCGGTGCAAGAATCAGTCTGTCGTGTTTGCCACAGAATACTTGGATACAGCATGCTCTAGCAATTGCTTTATTGAAAAAATCAGCTAGAAAGAAATCATAAAACAAAGCATTGGTCAAGTTCTTTATCTGATAAACTTATGCAACATTCTGTGTATTTAAAATATCTTCAAACTAAAGCTACATGAAAAAATTTTTCACAGCCCTATGTGGAGGTCTGAAGGAGAGAAAAACTTGTTTTATATTAAATGCTTTTATTCTCAACAAAATAGAAAACAGAAACTTTTGATACAACACTGGTATTTATTAAAGAATTGCAGACATGACAGACTACAGTTTGTCTGTCATCTAACTAATGAGTTGCTCTGTTCAAAGATATACAGATGTTTGTTCAGGGGGACTTTGGGCAAGAAGGTTGACAATCATGAAGCGGACGTATCAGGAGTTCCATTTTACTTGCCCAAACAATTAGTTGATTTTTATGTTATAATACCGATGTGGACATAGAGAATAGAATGAAGCTTCTAATTTTTCTGAAACTTCTTACTCAGCTTTACTGAGGATTGCTGTTCTGTCAGTGTTTTTCATAGCTTACCTGTATAGATATTTTCAGAATTTTTCTCTTTACCTTGATGTGATTTTTTGACTTTCTTTTCTCAATCATGTGCCATGTTTTTCCTTTCGAATGTTAATATTTTTTCCCATGGTAATAATGTAAATGAAAGAACACTAGAGCTAAATCTTATTAGAGCATAGTATAAAACTGGAGATGAATGAAGTTAGATGGTGTTCTGAATGTGTTATATCTTTTCAGAAATCCTAGTTAGCCTAACAGCATGTGTTGTGCTACTGATTAACTATAGTCATGGAAGTGACACTACAATTATCGTGGAGGCAGTACTTGGTGTTGAGAGATCATCTGCTTTCAGGCACTTAGCATATTTCTGTCTGTAAAATGTTACTCTGAAATTTTTAATTTTCCATCTTCCAGCTCAAAAGCAGGATTATTTATAATTTTGGGGTTGCTTACGTTTTCTTTATTACATCTCTTCCCCTCAGCATAGAAATAGCCAAAATTCACTTCTCTTCCTTCTGCTCACTATATACACTTCCAGGTATTTTATATGATTCTCAGATAAAAGAAAACAGATTTTACAAAAGAACAAGGGGTTCTTTTATGCATCTGAAGATGCATATTTTAGAACAAAAGTTGGAAAATTCAGCATAGCACTCAGAGAAGTAGGTTAGGCCAATTATTGAATGGATAGAACAGCCCTGAGTGACAGAATGGGTTTTCTGTGACCATGTGGCTCTGTTAAATTGAATGTTTGGAATACAACTTCACATAAATGTGTACCTGCTGTAGGCTGATTTAGAATGTCATATGAAAAGTTGTACATCTTGAGCTTAATTCTAGGAAATGAGCAAATGGAGATGATCTATAGAGACAAATTACTTCTTCAGCTCCCAATTCCTAACTGTCTAATTAGAAAAGACAAGATACCACTACAGGAGCATCTTAAAAAAGGTTTATTCTTGAGATATTCTGCAGGGCCAGCCTATTCAATCTTTTCTCTAGAGGACCCTGAGTGCATATGAATCCTAAGATAGCTATTTTCCATCAGTACAAGGTCTATCTTACACTGCTGGAGCTCCTAAAGGAGGTTAAGATTCATTAACTAGTGACTTATTTATCATCTACAAGTGGCTTCTATATGTGCATTGCTACATTTCTATAAATTCTTATTTAGTTGTCATCAAATTCTATCAGGATCTTCCAGCTGACCGCGCTGTTGGATTTTTAGGAGTTGGATTTCTTAATTCTGTGTTTGTAGAGACAATAAATTAATCCTTTTCTAAGATACAGAAGTGCTCTATGATCACCTTTCTGTACTGAAATAGTCTGCATCTCTTGCCTCTCTTCTTCTCAGATAATCAATCCCATACAAGTAACAGTTCACTGGTCCTTTGATTCCCCTACCCATTAAGCACAAGGAACTCTTACAAAGATGAACAGTCTTTGTGCTTCATTTGCACAAATTACCCGCAATGACGTTACTGGACAATGTCAGAATTTCGGAGTTCAGCAGGGCTGGTCCCTCTGGGCTGAAGGATGGACATGCCTGTTGAGAGACTCTCTCGAGAAACTCTCTCATTGCATGAAGGTTCAACTGCTGGGAGGGATATGACTCACCCTCAGAAGTGGTGGCAGTTTTTGAGGTTAATTGTGTTTAATTGAATCTGACTCTGCAGTTTCAGATAAACCATATAATATGTTCATTTGAATTTGCTATCAAACTTCTAATTCTTGGTTTAAAAAAGCCAAAGAAATTGCATGAGACAAAGTCCTGTTTGTAATTACTGCTGGCATTTAAATAGAGTAAGGAAATTCAATTCCTATTTCAAAGATAAGGTTTTGGGCTTTTTTAACAGAAACTTAACGTATATATAAATTTAACTCATAGCAAAAATAGAAGAGCTTGAAGACATTTTTAGACATAAAAGAAAGCTTATGGGAAACAAGAAGACATGATATTAAAATATATCATAAGAATGTAAGAACAAGAAATTAGACAAAGGACAAAGTTGTTGCCTTTTTTCCAAATACCTTGACTTTGGAAAAGAGGAATATATTGAGCTGTAATATCTGTATGCCCATGTATAAGCATTCATGCAGTCATACATATGGATTACTTCTCCCTTCCACAGTAAAAACATTTTTATGAACTGCTGTCATAGAAGCTAGAGGTAGAACTCTCATCAGTTTTAATGGCAGTGGGATCAGACCTCAGCTGGACTTTGTCATAAATATTTTCCAACTTCAGGCATTAGGGTCAGGGATGTATGTTTATAATGAATTATTTCTGTATTTTCATACCCTTAGAACTCGGTTTAGCATTAACTTGAAGCATTTAATAATTATTAGAGCTGTTGCTTCTTTTGAAGCTTTAAGGAACATGTTTTCAAAGAATAAAGTCAGTGTGACTATGAACACTTCCAGCTGCCTGCCTGTTCCACACAAACAGGCCCTCCTGCATGTGACAAATAACTGCTTTGCCCAGCCAAAGGCTGTTGGAGAGGAGTCACTTGCACCTTCCTCGGTAGGTGAAAAACCACTTATCAGTGTTTATGGAAACAGCCTATGGAAAGTCCTACTGCTGTAGGAAGGGAGGGAGTAAACCTATAGGAAAGGGCTATGGAAAGTTGTACTGCAATACTTTCAAGAGATTATTTTACCATTTAGGTAATAAAGCTACATAAGGAAACTGCCATTAAAATTAAAACTTCTGTTCCCAGTTGCTATATACTAGTCTAACCTTTTCCAGTCTGTTTCCTTGTATTCTTCATGTTACCTTCACACAGGGAAATCTCCTTTTATGTTCATCATTTAGGACCAGAATAACTGAATAGGGTTAAAGTGAGTTTGTTTTCCGTGAGTACTCAATAGCACTCTGTCTACCTTATGTTCCAGTTCTTTTGTATGGTGAATAAAATCTTATCTACTTTGTGTTACACAAGACAGATAAGTTCAATTAAAATTTTTAAATAGAAAATGGTAAAATTTTGCAGGAGACCTAGTATTTGCAGAAACTTTTTTTTTCTTGTGTAATACTCTCTCTGAACTTTCTCAATAGATGTATGTTACCTCAATATAATGCAAAAAATAATATTTATGCATGTTACTATGGCATCATCACTACTTCACTGCTTGAAAGAAGGTGAGGTTGTAGGAAAAGAGAGTGTATTTTGCTAAAACTGGCTCATGTGGTTGGGTAAAATAGACGTGCTTTTGGAAACATAATGTTTTATAAGTTTGTGGATTTCTCCCCGCCCCCCCCCAAGCTATGACAGTTGGTCCAAAAAAATACATTCTCTCTGCCTACAAACTTTGCCTCACTTATAACAGTTATGTCACTCATAACTCAGTGTTCGATAAGAGAAGCCCCAGTGGTGTATGTTAACTTGCAGTTAAGGGTAGTGTTTTGACTCTGAACGTGCCCTATGTCAGGTTATTACACTGATTATAATAGCAATATATTAAAAGGTCCTGTTCTAGATACCAAAAGGGAAGTTTTCCAGGGATTAGAGTTTCCATGAAAGCTGACAAGCTGCCATGGACGTTGCAAGGAGCAAAACCAGACCCATAATGTCCATTAATGTAATTCAAATACAGTGAGGAGAAAATGGACTTATTTAAAGTTTTTTATCAATAATTAGGTTTTAGAGAACAGAAGAGTATTGTGAGGCTACTCCAAGTAATTACAATTATTTTCTTACCCAGACCTGTAATTTTGTTTTACACTCTGCCTGCCAGAAACATATGTTGGGTTTTTTTAGGTTTTATGGCACCTACCTCAAATGTACCACTCTTTTGCTATAACAAAAATTATAGTTAATTTTACATTTGCAGGTCAGTGTGAGGTAGAGAAGAAATTTGTTTTTTACCCACAGGTAATCATCATCCCCTTTAAAGATTGTGTTGTGGATGGTTGCATATCAAGCAAGTTCTATTGCTATCTCCCAGTCATGTTGATGGCTAAAGCAATTCATCAACATTGTGCTTACGTGCTCTTTCAAACTGAACAATCTGTTACATTAATTTCCTCGCAGAACAGGAAAAATGACAGATTGTATTTTCAGGCTTCGCAAATGATTCCAGAGTCCTGGTGTAGAAAGCATTTATGGTCACAGTGGAAGAACAAGTTTTGAAAAGAAAGCAGAATTTAAAAAAATCTTGAGACTGGAGAGTTCTCTTATTAATTCTGGAATATAATTAATGAACCGGTTTTGGACATCTAGAAGCTTAAATAGAAATCAGAGCTCTAACTGCAAAACGTAAGAAAATGACAGTAAACCAAAAATTACAGTAAACACTGTGTCATCTTCTGTATTAGGCATGGATACTTTACAGAGATATTACGTGAGAGGTACATGAAATCTGATCCTGGCATAAAGGCCTTGCAGGGGCATCTTCAGTGAAAGCACTGGTTTTTATAATGCATATTTTCAGATTATTTTGTACAGTGCTTTTTCCTGCACAGGCATTTTCTACTAAAAAAACAACTTTTTATAACTTGGTAGCAAAAATAACTATGATTTTCAAAGAAAGACGCAGACCATGGCTCAGTGATTCATTCATTTATCCATCCTGCACAGCAGTTTGTGGCAGGCCATGAAGTTGGAGCAGCTGGATTAACTTTTGCCAACAGACATGAAGGCACAGGCTGTTCTCTCCACCCACAAATCTGTAGAAGCATGTGATTTTCATAGAACGCAGTAGTTAAAATTTAACTGCTTTTTCCTTTTCCTTTGAAAAGACTGACAAGATTAACCATTTAATTTAGCTTGTTGTTTTCCTATATTTTATGTTGTATCATCACTGACAAACTGCAAAATAGCTATTGCTGGGCAGAATAAACCCCTAGGGAAAAAAAATTACATTTCTACCATGAGCATAAAACTGAATTAGTTTATCCAGTCTTAATAGGTAGGATGCAATCCCTAAGTCCTTGTGACTTTCACAGAGGTTTTACCCGCAACAAACAGCCTGCTCTTCAGGGGTTGGATGTTTGATTTGAAACATCTGTCTTACCTAAACACTAGGCCAGATATGCCACGTTACCATAAAATTCTGTTTCATAGTAAAATAAAATTAATTGCTGTAAGAATTCAGATTTTTTTTTTTGGAAAGCCAAGCCTTTTACTGAAGTGTGTGACTTCACAGTTACATGAAAATATGAAAATTATAGTCTTACGTACACCTGACTTAATATACATGTTATTTTAGAGATAGAAGTTAATTGAAATGGCTTGAGTACTGTTTTACACCACCATGCAGTGGAATTTACTGCAACAATCCTCAAGACAATCCTCAAGTCAGCTGATGCATTCATGTATGGTTGCTTGATGCTGCATGGAGATTCTAGTTCAAATACTGAAGCCAGCTGCCAATCAGCAAGGCTAATTATTTCAGACCAAGCTTTGGATCTTCCAGTTTTGGAGCCAGGTGTGCAGACAGCTTGTTTATAATTTATGATAAGGAGTGTGTATGCATGTTGTCCAGGGAAAGAATCTTGAGCTGGTCCTAAAGATTGTCACTCAGTTCTGCCTTGAGGAAGACAACACTAGGTTTACCCCAGTGGTTTATTTAGTGGTGTCAGTAAAAGTTTTGTTTAATTGCAGGTTTTTTGGGGGGAGAAAAAAAAAGAAAAAAAAGGAAAAAAAAAAAGATATTTAAACCTGTAAACTTCTATTCACCAATGTGAAAGACTATAAAGAAATAAGAGATACATAGATGCAAATACTTTGTTATTTTGTACCCTGGTTCTTTCTTATTTTAGTCCATTAACACTACTGCAATTGCAAAAAAGAATTTATGCTAGCCTTTTAACTTCTCTTTCTGTAGTCAAAGGCATCAGGTAAGTGTAAGATGAACAACTTTACATACTTTGCTACATCTTATTTAATTTACATGGCCAGTTAGACTCTTCAGCACATGAGAAAGCCACCTTCATTTAGACTTGCTTCTTAGGAGGGGAAACTGTTGCATAAACTGTCAGCAGTTGAGGCAGCCATGGGTGAAATGGCCTTTCTTATGAAATGTCACAAGATTTAATGTCAGAGTATAATTGGGATGGAAAGGTAACTGAGCTAAGCGCAACATGTCTTTTTCTGCTAACACATTATTAATCTACAGGAGTGTTAAAATATGTTATAAGGTGTTATATTCACTTGAAAATTGTTGCTTCATAAGGAAAAAAAAACCCCGAACTGTTTTATTGCAGAACTTATGAACAACAATTTTGGACTTCCTTCACAGAGAATTTAATTTGTAGGTAAAGCATAGAGCAGAATGGAGCACAGTTCATGAAACACATAGCTTTAAAGATTATTTTTTTCAACCAGCAAACCCCTACATATATAGCACCCAAACACCCTAAAACAAATAACAACTGAGAACTGATTTCCATTTGAAATTCCAGCATTTAACCCTCATTTGAGAAATTTATTTTATTAATTTGACCTGATTAAATGTAACAAATAATTTCTTGATATAATGAATTCATAGTTACTAACTCTCACTAACCACTTAGCTAAGCAATTCTGTGATGAAAGCCTTTCTGTCTCAGTAAGAAACCAATGTAGAACATTGTTTTACACTGCTGTGTCTTGAAATTTTACATTTTTCCATTACCTTTCAAGTAAAATACAATAGCAGTAGAGAAGCCTTTTGCAGACACCATTACATTTCTGATGGTTTGTTTTTGAAATGTAAAAGAATTTTTTTATGGCACTGGTTATAGAATCATTTAGGCTGGAAAAGACCTCTAAGGTCATCAAGTCCAACCATTACCTGCCAAGTCAAACAATAAGCTGTGTCCCTAAGAGCCACATCTGCACATCTTTTAAATACCTCCAGACTCAACCACTTCCCTGCACAGCCTGTTCCAATGCCTGACAACCCTTTCCATGAAGAATTTTTTCCCAGTATCCAGTCTAAACCTCCTCTTTCACAACTTGAGGCCATTTCCTCTTGTCCTATCACTTGTTCCTTCGGAACTCCCTCAGCTGCTCTTCATTAGACTTGTGCACCAGACTCATGGCCTTTCTCTGGACGTGCTCCATCATCTCCGTGTCCTTCCTGAATTGAGGGGCCCAGAACTGGACACAGGACTCAAGGTATAGCCTGACCAGTGCTGAGTACAGGGGGACAATCACTGCCCTGGTCCTGCTGGCCACACTGTTCCTGGTACAAGCCAGGATACCATTGGCTGCCTTGGCCACCTGGGCACAGGCTGGCTTGGCTGGCTCACGTTCAGGTGGCAGCTGACCGGCACCCACAGGTCCTTTTCCACTGAGCCACTTCCCAGCCACTGCCCCCAGCCTGTAGCACTGCATGGGGTTATCGTGGCCGAAGTGCAGGACCCAGCGCTTCGCTTTGCTGAACCTCTTACAACTGGCCTTGGCCCATCGATCCAGCCTGTCCCAGGTCCCTTTGCAGAGCCTTCCTGCTCTCCAGCAGATTAATACTCCGAGCCAACCTGGTGTTGTCTGTAATATATTTATGTCATTTTTGGTAAGAAGACAATTCCCATGAAATTTGAAATTATATTTTTCCTTAGTTTTTGGTTTGTTTTGCTTTTTTTTCCCTGAATGTTTTTAACTGTTTTTCCAGCTGGATGGTATAACATGAGTAAAGGAGACTACAATACACACACTCAAAATGTATCCTAAGTGTTCAGCTCTACCTTGACATCTTCTGGGGAAGCAGACTTTCATCACACAGCTTTTGCCACCAAGAATCATTTAGAAAGCTGGGAGAAAAATATTCCCATAGCCCTTTGTTACTGTTTCTCATTTGAAAAAAATGTTGGCAAACAGTTAAAGAACATTTCTCTCGTATTTTATATCTTGTACTTTTTGCTTATTTCCAAATGGAAAACAGCTACTATATTTGTCATCTTTTAAGGTGATGATGTCTTTGCACTCAAGAAGCATTCATGCCAAAAGATTATTTTCAAATAAATGCTACAACTTCTACACTAAAAAGTCAGAAATATTTCTAACCAGAAACAGTTTCCAATTAGATTAGCCTCTCTAAACAAAGCAAAAAGAACTACTTGCACCGAAAATTTGAGTGCCACTTTGCTGTGATTCAGAGGGTTACAAAATATGCATCTGTTGGGTTTGTTTTCTTTATTGGTGTGAATATATGAACTTTTTTATGGCAAATAACTTAAAGTACTTACGAAGCTAAATCTTTATAAATGTTCTGGAAAAAGAAGTCTTACACTTTAAGAGTACTGACTCTAATTTTAAATGAAAAATAAGAGAAAACTATTCAAGCAATATATTCTCTTGTCTTTTTCCTTCTCAAAGACAAAAAATAAACAAAGGGAGCCTATGCTGATTAATCAAAATAATAACAGACAGTGGAAATGTTTAGAATTTGATGCAAATTCACTCAGTTTCCAAATCTTTTTGCCCATTTAATCATTTCTTCATCAATTATGTTCTGCATAATTTATCACATTACCTTAATCTATATTCACATTCTGAGTATACAAAATGTCTTAGTCATGCAGAATGGCTGAAGTAAATTGCAGAGAACTTCAGAATACTGCCATTTCTAAAATAGCCAGAGCAGAAAAACATAGAAAACCAGATCCATCTCGTAGTATTTGCATGAGAGGCTTAGCATGACGAAATTCTTCTTTCAAAGTAAAAAGTTGGTATTAGAGGACTACTTATTAGAGGACTTCTTATTATAAAGGACTTCTTTTCTAATTTTTGGTTCCAAGAGGAGGTAATCAAAGACAACCAGCCAATGTGATAGCACTTGCTTCTATACTTTTTTAATACAGTATCAGTTCAAATGTATTCAGGCTCCCAAGGAAGTAGAATGCCAGGCAGAGCAGGTAGTTAAAAGAATTCTACAAGCTCTGTGTTATTCTGTTGAACTGTAGTGCAGCCTTGCTATCTGTCAGAGCAGTAAGCTCAGCTCAGTATTTTTTCAAGGCTGAAAGAATGGGAGGTATCCAACCCTATTTAAGTGACTAATTTAAAGATGGTGATTCTGAGAAATGCACACTTAATAGGAATCCTGTCTTGTTGAGCTGCCAGACAATAGTCCAAAGTTTATACATACTATGCCTAGGGTGCCTGTTTCTGCAAGAAGCGGCCGAGGGGAAATCTCGTCTGTAAGACACCTTCCACTGTGACGGAAAGTGAAGTTCACTCGGAAATATTCCACAGGTAGAACTCAGGACTGTAACTCCCTACAGAAGAACCATATGGCAACTCAGGTGTTGCCAGGTACTGCTAAATTACTGTGCAGTTCTCCTCCTGGTATTTGTAGCCTAGCACTAGAGAATATAAAGAACTTTGCTTCAAAGAAAGGGAAAAATATTAAAAGTCAGCACTTTTATTCCAGCTGGCTAAAAAATTCCTTAAAAATTTTCACAACTTGTCTATTTTCCTCAAATGTATTTTTGTTTTCAGTTGAAAAAAACCCCTGAGTACTTTTATTTTCGGGTCTGAGAGTCGCTGTTTGCTTGTTTCTTTTATAACAGAAATAAGTTTTTGGCCAGCTTGTCTCATTGTGAATTCAAGAGGAAGAATCCTTATTAAAGTCAAATCCTAATGAATTACAGACAAGTTTTACTGGTTTAGTTTGGGGTTTTGTTTTGTTTTAATCTCAGAACAAAATAAATACTTCATGCAAATCCTTTTTACTGAAAAACACAGGTGGAAGAGCTCAAGGTGCATTTTTCCTACAGGAGGAAAAAATATGGCAAAATATTTCAGCAGTAGCTCTTCTGTGAAATAAGGGAGACAAAGAGAGTTCCTCCCAGAATTAAATTACTGCTAATTAAGCTCCCTATCTAGCACAAGAAAAAAAAGCCTTTTATTCTGCTGGGCTCTTATAATTACTGATAGTCATACAAATCATAAGATAAAATCTGTTCTTGTAGAAACAATTTATAACTAACATAGGCATATCAGGTGAACTTAGCAAAGCTGACAAAACGTGACGAAAATTATTTCTTGAAAGTTGCACTCTTTCTGTACCTGAAAAAGCATCTGTAACTTCTTCTGTTTGGGATGGTTTGTTTTCTTTTGTTTGCATGATGACACAGCTGCAGTTTCCTGCAGTATTATAAAGGCTTAAAGTGGCCATCATCAGTTTCCAAAATCTGTAGTACCTCTTACAAGTCATTCTCAATGTTACTTTGGGAACCAGATATGAAAAGTGGAATTAATATGCCTTAAAAAACTTACTAAAAGAACATTTCCATTTTGTAAGAACTGAGCCCAGTTTTTGTCAAAATATCCTGTTTGCTCAGAACGAAAAAAATGAAGAGTTCTGTTTATCATGATTTCCAAGATATCTGATAATTTACTCAGCGCAAATAGGTATCAGCAATATCAGCATAAATGGTCAGACCACAGTTGCTCTCCTCAGTGTGCACATTTCAATACTAGCTATTGAATGAAGCCTGGGCAAAGGAAGACAATGTAGCTCTGAACTTTCCAGGATGAATGAACACAAGAGTTACATTCCTGCTAGTGATAGTGCTCCAAGACTGGTTACTCGTCTTTCACAAAGACTTTTAGTTTTGGGCAAATGTAAGCAAAATCCAGATAAGTAATTTCTGGAATTACTGAATCATTTAGTTATAGTGGTATGTGCAGCCTCTTGCAGCAGTGGATAAGTAGTTCTTCACTGAGAGGAAAGGGCTGGTGCTAGCACAGAGAAATCATTCTGGCCATTGATGGAATCAGTGAACACCTGGAATAAAATTCAAGTTTGCAACTCCCTCTCCTGTATGTCAAGGATCTTCTCTGACCAGTACTGAGAAAAACTTTTAAGTATGTCCGTGTTTTGAGTCCATGGTCTAGGCTAAAGCCACAAAATTTAATTTCACTCTGCAGGAGGCTGAACTGCAAGTGCACAAAGTAATTAACCATTAGCAACTGATGTATGTTATGGTGCTGCAGAGGAAACCGCAGAGAATATAGACCAATTACCTCCTGCTAGGAGAGCTCAGAGAAGCTTTTGTCTGCTTATGAAATATAAGTTATAGAAAGTAAGAAGGACAAATTGGAGAAGGCATATGCCTGAAATCCATGCACCTGAAAAGCGTAACAATGATGTGAGCATAGAAGCTCTGATACAGACCTCTGTGAAAACTTGTTAGTATAATTGTGTGGGTTTTCCTGCTGTGAAAGTAGAGCAAATACTGATGAGCCTTCTATTAAAAATTGTAGTCAAACTCTTTCACAGTTTATTTTTTCATATGTGTGTACACTGCCAGTGTAGACTAAAATAATTGTGCTTCTCCTGAAGTTCAGGAATAAAGCTACAAACTGCAAGCATAAACATAGCAGCAGTAAAATGTTAAGTTTTTAATTTCTTCTACTAATCAGATAAATTCTCAGGCACTACAGTCATAACATATGCTTACCATTAGTAAATAAGCAGAAAATCCCCAAATTCTAAAAGCCATAGGTTTTAGAGTAAAGGTAAAAGACGATCTTCATCTCTCATGTTAAATATAGTCTTCCAGAGCACAGTACAGCATGTGTGTGAATTTATTCCCACTTTACTCCATAGTAACACAAGTAGTTTTCTGGGCACACCCCCTAGAATAGACAACATCCTCTGAAAAGATGGAGTAGCTAATGCTTTAGCGAGAGCTCTTCTAGCAGATGTTTTGACTGAATTTATAAAACATACTCAGACAACCTCAATTACATGTGAACAAAAGAGTATTTATGTGGCCTATTCCTCCTTTCTGCTTGTAGCTTATGTTCTGCTTGGCTTCACTGTTCTCAATACTTACAGGTGCTATTCACAGGAAAAAAAAAAAAGAAAATACCAGACAATTCTTCTAAGCAGCAAACAGCTGGGTCTCAGCTTCTAAATTTTTACATGCGTGTTCTGATGATTTTAATGCTATTGAATATATGCATATTTGAATTATCTTGCAGCCCAAGGCATACTAAAACTGCTGGGTACTTGAGAACAAGAAAGGCACACAGACGCTAGAATCTATACCCCAAAAGTGACAACTAACGAAGCTCTGACATCCCTTGTTCTGCCCAGATGTACTGGCTTTCCCATGTCCCTGGAGTTTGCTTCCAGAAAATGTCTAGTTCCCTTACATGTTTGTAAAATACTACATTTTGAAAAGAGTAACTGAATTACCAACATGAATTATATGATGTTTCCAGAAATTCTTCAGTCATAAAATAAGTAACCCACACCTGATAAATTCCATGCTGGATATAGGACATATATTATAGGATTATCTTTGTTGGTATTGTCAAACCTAAGAGTTCCTGAGCAGTGAAGATGATTTGTCTGAATAAGACATTAGAATTGGATCTACAGCCATTGCAATGCCTGGATTCGTGTTTCACAACAGAAAGATTAATGTTTTATTAGATTAGATCGAAGAATAGAACTGAATTGCTTTTTCGAACTCCCTCATCCTTCTCCATTGGATTATTGGCATACATCTGTATACTTTGTTCTCCTTAGTCACGATGATTTTTCTCATAATTGTGAACTTAATTCAATGGTTTTTTTCCTTTAAATTTTATTATCCAAATAACATTGGGAGTTGAAAAAAAAATTATAAGAAAAAAAATTGTTCTTAAAAATCCCTAACTTGCACTTAAGCAAAATTTACCTTGGGAATTGCAAAGCTGGTTATTTTTTGTATTTAGACCCGACTTATTCTGCACTTGGTTTCACCTAGTCTATACAGCCCCTGCCACAGTAGGACAAATACTAATTAGAGCTGTGAGGTGCTAATATGCAACAAATACCTAATAGTAGTATCACGAAACTGTAAGAAAAAATATTTCTGAACAGATTGTCTGAAGGCCAGGAGCAAAGTAAATCAGAGAAGTTTTACATATATCTGTATAATCATCCAAACTTTCACATAATTTTTCCAGGGAAACAAACAGGAATATCTTTGGAGGTTTTACTATCACCAGCAGTAATTTTCTGCTTTTGCAAATCTGCACAAACTAATCAAACAGTAATAAGAAAGGTCCTGATCTTGTTCTCACTGATTTCATTCAGAGTTTGGCATTGACTTGGAAATGATCACCATTTAATGGAGATGTGCAACAGACAGCAGCTTTGACTTTGAACTCTGTTAGAATTATTATAGTAATTTTTACTGTTGACTTTTCCCTTAACCTACTTTGCTGCAATAATTCGGTACTTCTTGGGGCAGGTTCTCATCTTACACTAGAACAACTTCATTGTTTGGAAGAAAATTACAAGATTGAATTAGTAGAATTTTCTTTATTTGGGAGATTAGTTAGATAATTTGTTTAAGATTAAACTAGAAAAATAATCAAAATTATCAGCAAATTTTAAGAGCATGTTGAAATAAGAGACAAAGCAGAAGAAACATTTATTTACAGTATTGTCACAGAAATGGTATCCTCTGCATCAAAAAATTAAAGTCAAGCAGAGTCCTAGGCAAAAGCACTTATGCAAGAGAAATCAGTATTAAGAAGCTTACTTTATAAAGTTCTTTCTCCACATTGCTCCCTTTTCCACTTTGTTGAACTTTACTCAGTGATCTGTGACTCAGATCCTGACAATGTAGATGTCTGTGTCAGAAATGCACTGGCTTCCTGAGTGTCAGAATTTTTTTTAGTATCCTTATATTTTCAAGATTTATCTTACAAGCATGTTAAACTTCAGAGCCTGTTGATTTCTCAGTTAAGAAACTTTAAAAACTGTTCTATTAAGTTTAACGTAGCCACAATAAAGAATTATACCCTTTCCAGTCTCTCACATTAAACTCTATGCACCATTTTGTCCTGATGCAGATGACATTTTCAATCAACTTTATCTTACATAGCTCTTTATTTCTCCCCTGTCCACTCCTCTGTGCCAGTCCTCAATTCTCTCTCCCTTCCTGTTGTTTTCTTTCGTTTGTTCCTTTACTTTTTTTTTCCTTCTGACTGCAGGAAGTTTTTTTTACTGGGGAAATGGCCAAGGGTGAGGATGCTTCTCGGTGACTCTCCAAAAATCCATCTTTCACTTTACTGAAGATTCTCCCTCCTCTCTTCCACCGTGCTGCAAATGAGTTACTGCCTCACATGTGCAGCCCAGCCAGCTGTAGGCAGGACACTTGCAAGTGGGTGTCGGTGCAACACTCCATTCCAGCTGGTGCTCAATACCAAGGAACAGAAACTTTTCTTGCCTCCCTTAAACATTGCACCTTACCTATCAGATACCAGGGCAAACCCAATGTCAGTGACATTCAAAACCATCTTTACTGATACAGACCGAAGCACCCTGTACTTCTAGAGAAATGTTAACATGTAATTGAATAATTTTAATGACTATAAAAATGGTAATTCTCCAGATAAACATACATGGAACAAGAGTGATTACCATGCAACAATAAACCATCATGGCTATTATAAAACCATAAAGTGTTATTCAATATACTATAAAATTCAAAATCTAATTGAAAGTGCTAGTTTAGCATAATACCCACAAGCCATCAGTCTTTAATATTGTGAAATGAATGGGGGGTTTGTGGAGCTATTAATTGTTACTGACAAGCAATAACCACTGGAATGAAACTTCAATTATCAGCAGCCATTAATCACACCTACTGTCATCCGTGATGTCAAAAAAAATCAATAATATTCTAAACAGCAAAGAGGAATTTATATCTCTTATGTTTTAACTCACTTTATAAAAATCAGATGGTCTTTTGGTGGGATAAGTAAGGAATTACAAAAGACTATTTTCATTCCTGTTCAGTCTCGTGTTTTCCAGTTTAAAAAAATCCTCCCCCTTTATTGCATTTTGATGGGCTCTTAGACACCTGGCAGTTTACTTCTATACAATTATGTACAATTTACAACATAAATGTTGCTAGCATGATGTTATTGCAGTCACTGCCTTTAAAAATAAGAAATTATAGTCATCATCTGAGCATGCAGTTCAGTAATCTGTTCCAGGAAAGCACTTAATGTTGCTTTTAGGATGCAGCTTGATCAGGAGGTGTTCTTGGAGATCAGGGTGTAAACAGGGGTGGCAGAGCCTCACTCAGAAAACATTTCTATACTTTTCATGTTGTTCATTTTCTGTGTTTACTTCCAATAATTGTCTTCCTTTGAACATACACAGTATATCAAAAACATACATGTACATCTTTGGGAATAAAAGGATAGGGATCTGTTCAGTGCTAGGGAATGGACTGGCCAAATGTGCAATGTAGGCATGGCAGTTAAAAAGCCTCACTTGCAAAATGGAATCTGCTTTCTGAAAATTTCCCCTGAAAAAAAGAAATAACACTGTTGGACTATTAAGAACATATCATTATTAGGGCATATCATGTCCTTAAAACTCTCAAATGATATTGAGGTTTTTCTGAACTGCAGAAAATACAGATCATGCTGGGTGCTCAGGAGACTTTGTCAGTTGTTTACCTTGAGAGTCTGTCAGCTTTAACTAGCATAAAAAGACTAAGATTTAGAATAAGGAAGCATTTTAGAAGCAGACTAAGGAAGAAAAATAAGGAAGAATTCAGAAACACTGGTCCACAGTCTGCTGTGAAAAACGTTATTTAGAAAAAGCACTGAAATCCTAATATATTTGGTTTACTACACCGTGTTTTTCCCTTACAGTTTAATCAACACTTCATAATCTAGCAAAGATATAAATACTCTAACAGGAATCAGCAGAGCACGTATAACATCTGTTCATAATGTACTGCAAATATCCAGCAGAGTATCTTTTTAGAAGAAACATATGAGAATTGACAGTTGAATATATATAAAAAGAAACCCTAAAATGTACATAAATTGTATTTAACCACGTCTTCGGCACCTCTAAAGCATAGAGCAGTTGCTTATTTTTCGAGTTTTTGAGTAGAGGTGTATTTATAAAATTGAATATAGTAGTGCCTCTGGAAGTGAAAGTCAGAGGTTGACCATACTAAAAATTTTATTATTCTAGTTTATATAACCAGTTTTTCAAGTTTTTAAACACTGCATTGTCACTAAAACTGGGGGGTATGTAATCAACAATATGGTTTTATAGTGTACAATGTACTCTTGAATAGATCATGTCTTAAAGATCATGTCTTTTCTCTCTGCAGATCTCTTAAGATATGGGCACTGTTCAACCCTGGTTACTGATAAACTATGGTTGGATAAAAATACCTCTGATTTTCCTGCTAGATGTAATTCAACATTCTACCTCTGAAGCATAGAAAATTCTTGGCCTATCTGCGTTTTCTTAAACTAATTGAAGACTTTAAAAGTGTATATATCTCAATTAATCAATATTATACTATAATACTCTTATGATCAATTAATAAAAAAAATTAACTGCCTAAAAGAAGTGAACTAGCAGAAAAAAACTTTATCTGTCATGAGAAAACTTGGAACATGATTCTTTCCTTGACTTAAATTCCCAAACTCTCCCATTTATCATTTTCTTGATGTTTTTCTTGAGTTGTTCAGTGTGAAGCTTGAATGGTAAACTTGAATTTAGTAAAAAATAATAGTAGAAATAATTACCATGCTATGAGGAGATTTTAGTTTTCAAAATTCATACTGACATTCCATTTCCCATATTTAATTAAATATTTCAATCTTTTCAGCAGAAATTACTAAGTATTAAAAAAAAGTTATTTTCCAATACCAGTTTAAAATTCCTGCACAGAAAATTTATCATGACCTAACACATTCATTTATGCTTGTTGTCAGGGTAACAGAGCTAATCAGAATAGCAGAAATCAAAGTATTTAAAAAGTAGTTGTAAATTCTCAATTTATTACGGTAAGGTAAACACTGATTCTGTCAAACACTAGTTATCTTTCATTAGCATGGAATTGAATACATTCTACAAATATTACTCTATCTTGAAATAATAAACAGCTTTCCTTTAAAGAATATAATAATAGACAAACGTTTGCTAATTTACCAAGTATGTTTACAACACTGAGTCTTTAAACTATGAGCTGTTAGTTAAATCATATTCAAGATTCCAGCTCACTTAAAAAGGAAGAACACCCTTGAGTAGAATAGTGAGAACTGGCTTTCCCCCTCCTTCTCTCCCTCCCTTTCTTTCCTTATCTCTCACTGAATAATAACCCTCATTTAGTGACATCAGTCATTTTTGCCATCAGCCTATTTTATGGCTGGAACAGAAGCTTGAGTGGCACACAGACTGAAATGTGTGAAAACTTCATAGATCTTGATAATACAGTGGAGAATGTGTTAGGAGTTGGAGTTCACATTAGCTGAGAAATGAAAATGGATGCAGTAAGTTGCACAGTAGTTGCAGCCCCTCCTGACATCACTGGTTAGGAAGTATTTACAAATGTAAACAGTGCAGTGTCAAACCCTGATAGTGGTAAACTGTACTGGTTTTGGTAGGAAGTGCAAGCTTTACAAGGGCCATACAGCCACGATCCTCTGTTCTCTTTCCTGTGAGGTTCTGTTAGCTTTAAATGACCTCAAGACACTTGAACGACTTACCAAAAAAAAAAAGAATTATCTTTCTAAAAGCTGGTAAAAACTAATAGGAAAGCAAAGTGCAAGTGGAAATATTGAGAATTACTAGAATTTATCTGATTTACTCCCGCTAAAGATCTGGCTAATGGGAGCGATCTACTTTTTGGCTGCTCAAACTAAACAGTTGAATAGATGATAGTTTTGAGGACATCATCTGAAATATTGCACAATTATCGTGAATAATTTGAAAATGTCCTGTTCCTGTAACTTAAAATGCCTCATCTAATGGACTATGGCATTTAGAGCCAAACTAGTCCAAAAACCAGCAGTCCTTTATGTTTATGCTATTTGGTATCACAAAATTTGTCATTTAAAATTTAAGTGGTGACTGAATAATAGCTCCCACAGAATGATCTAACCTCGGTTGGATTTTGTTTCAGAGTCTGATAACAGCTGCAAAGATGACACTCCAGGATAGAGAGGGGTGAATCTCAATTTACTGGCATGCAAAAAATGGAGTTTGCAGACAAATACTGCCATGTAAAATACAAAGTATTTTTTCACTGAAGAGTCTTTCCTCAAATCTTGCTTAAGTTTTGGCCACATTCATAACAATCTGTTTGTTAATTCTGATATATTGTAAAGAGAAAGCCTTTTTAAATTTCGAGTTTCTGTTTGTTTTGGAATTTCTTAGGCCCTCTGGACAGCTACCTTACCTGGTATCAAACAGATGCAACCAATTGTTATACTTCTACTTTAATTGTTTTCAGAAAATATCCCCCCTTTATTGTTCTAATAATTCATGTCATGCTTTTATTACAGCTGAGCATATGGGCTCTCATTTAGAGATTACTGATTAAATGTTTTCTCCAGCCTATCCCATGTAAAACTATTTTTGATGTAAAACCGTATTTTGGGAATGTGTGTAGCATTAAACATAGCGTTTCCTGACTTTTGAGTCAACCTGCTTTGAGGTTGTCTGTAGGCTTTTACATATGGTGGCTGGCAATTTCTTTCTGTTTAAATATTCCTGATAGAGTTTATTACTTGCCAGGAGCTGGGAAGTAGTATAACGCACTTTCAACTCTCATGTTTAGTTCCATCTCCGTTTCACTTACAGTCTGTACTGATATAATTAAGAACTATGCAATTTGCCCTTATTATTCCATATACCTTGAGTGTGTTCTGTTCTTTCACTTTTAGCTCTCTCCCCAAGGTAATACAAAATAATAACATGCCATATGGCAAATGGAATCAGCTGTAACACCACACAGCGTCTTTTATCACGTAGCTTTTACAATATGACATTCCCAAGTTTGTAACTGATGAATATTGCATGTCCTAGAGAAACTCCAGCTGTATGATGCTGCTTCTCCCATTAGAGGCATCCTTGCTGATACTCTGCATGCATGCAGCAGTTATCAATCAGCAGTGTACAAAGGAATGCACAGAATGTCTCAGTGTGTGCCAGTCTTACCACACTGCACAAAGTTACCACGAACACAATATTGCATTATCAGGAATTGTGTGAGGTATAGTGAGTATGATGCAAGAGTAATAATGAGTTTTGAGGATTTTTGTTTGGTTGGTTTTTAATGTCTTTAGAGCTCTTGGGGATTCATAGAATGTGTTATTTCAGTAGTGAATTTCCCCAGATTTGGAGTCAGTCTTCTGAAAAATGCTGTCTGGAAGCATTAGATGCTGTTCTATGGAAGTTAAATATAAGCATAACATTTTGTAGATGGGTTAAAGCTCTCTACAAGGCCAAACTCTAAAAGGATTTCTGTTTTGTGGATAAACTAAATGAATGTGATAAGGTGATGGTGTTACTCAGGAATGCAAAAACCTGTAAGTAACCATTTATTAATACTTCCTGTATGTTGCTACACCAGCATCTCAAGTTAGTGTTAGTTTTGTGAGTGGAAGGGAGAGGTAAAGATTAAGCAGATTAATATGTAATGTTTAGCTATGATTTTCTTTCCACCTTCTGCTAGTGGTGAAAATTCAATTTCTGCAGTGTGCTTGTAATGCCCAAGAGATCGGTTCGAGGACGGCATCTACATTATAAGTTTTGAAAACTTAGAACTGTTGAGAAGGAACAGTAACACACATAGCACAGCATTCTTTTACTCCCCTGTCAAAATATTACTTGTCTGGCTTCCTGTAGAAATAATACAATGTTTTATGTAAAGGAAATAAAATGAAATACAGAAAATGGATTTATCAGGAGAAATGCCAAATACCAGTATAGTAGATATTTTCACTGAGGGTAACAGCAATTTTGTTCAAAAAGTAAATTCCTCGTGTGAGTGGGTGTAAGTAGGGTATGTGTATGTGTGTGTGTAGGTATGTCCACAAACACATATAGCAGTAATTCTCAGAAATACTAGGAAGGGCAAGATAGACATACACTATTTGATACAATTCTTTTTACATTTCACCCTTTATACAGAATCATCTGAATTACTTACCTGTTTTTTAATAACTGCTCTGTCTTTTTGTCCTTAATTTTTCTTTCTTGCTTATCTGCATCACACGTACTGCCGTTCTCCACTGTTTGCTTGCCTCCTTGTCACATGTGAAACCAGTGTGGACTCTATATTGATAAACCTGCATTGACAAATATCCATGAGTTACATATGGGTAAATGAAAGACTTTTATTACTTTTCTTTCTGTCTTCCATGAAAACAGAGATAGAACAATTAGAGACTTGGGGTCAAGCACTGAAGTAGTAAGTTTGCAGATGTGAATGCTGACATATTTTTATATTGTTAACCACTTAGATCCACGCACAGAATCTACTTATATGCATTTTTTCTGCATAAACTGTGGCAACACGAACATGTATAAATAATATGTCTCTTGCAACACAAAACATGAGGGCTCAAGAGAAACACAAACCACCAGTGTTTGGCAAGTTGTCCTCTGTAAGACCAAGCAACACCTTTAGAATGACCAGTTACACTTCGATGTGTCACAGACTAGTTTAGTTACAGCACTGATCCCTTTTCTTTCAGGTCTGATCTTGAAGTTTACAACAAGCTGCCTATCTAAGACACCTCTGCAAGGTTCAGCAATTTTCACAGAATTCTAATCGGGCTTGGAAGACTTATCCTTGTATTGTAAATGGTAATTTTGTACACTGCAGTTTTAAGGAGGTTTGTCTGTTCCCTTTTCTGTTTTATCACTTTTTGGTTGGTTGTGTTTTGGTTTGGTTTGTTGTTGTTTGGTTGGTTGTTTTTTTTGGGTGTCTCCCCCCACTTCCTGAACTTATATCTTGGCTTCTTCCGGTTCCTAACAATCCCTTCTCCATCTCTTGTGCCTCTTTTCCCCACCTTTCCTTTTGAATAATCATGCCTTTAGGCAAGAATTTGTAAATTAAAATTGTATTGTCCTATGTTATGAACTTTAACTCTTACCAACATTCTTATTTCTAAACCTCTGAAGTCCTTAATTAAGCCCAAAATAAACACTTGTATCCGGAATCTGATGATGATTACTTGAAATGACACATTTTTGTCAAAGAAGCAGATATGAAAAATAATTAAAATTTTGGAATATAGAATGGTGCCAAAGAATTTTAATTGTATTAAACTGTCAACTATTGAGACACCCTTTATAGAATTAAAAGAATGTATTTGAAATAATTTTTACCTTCATGAGGAATTTATTTGCTTGAGGAAAACAACCGCTGTATTTGTTGACCCTTTTCCAGGAGAATTTATGTAAGAATGAGGACAAAAAGCATAGAAATACTTAAAATGGCTTCTCCTTTAAATGGTTCTACCTTTTAATGCAAGGAGTTCTTGAGTGTCCAGGGTCAGGAACTGCACAAACCTCTGCCCAAGCATGACTGACAACTGAGCCTGGACTGGCAGTCAGAGACACCCAAATATTGTACAGCGGACAGAGCCCTAAACAAAGATGTAATCAGCCTAAAACCATCAGAATTTGAGTTCATATTTCCCTTTGTCTCATTGCCAAAAAGCTTTACATATAATAAACAGAGTTATAAAAATTCACTTCTGACAAGTGACAGTTAGCTTGTGCATCATTTATTGCAGTTCTGTGATTAGTCTCATCTTCATACTTCATATTACTTTAACATGTAATATGAGTTTCCTACAGCTTGCCACATTTTATTAAGGTATCCACCTTTTCACAGGGACAATATTAAATGAAAAGCATTCTTATTTGCCTGGAAATTTATGCCATGCACCAAATACCATTTTATCTCTGATTACTTAGCAGGAACCATCTGTCATGTCGCCACCCCCACGGTGCTGAGGAAGGCACAGACTGAAGGTGAGAAGTATATTTACTTTTGACTACAAAACCAGCTGTTGCCGTTACTTTTATCTGGAAGGCGAACGTGCTGGAAAAGGTGACTATCTGTTGTGGTTCTAGTGTACTGGGACCAACTATGTCTGTTGATGACAGCTGACCTCTTAAAATCTGGGAGAAAATTGCTTTATGGCTTATGCCAGGAGGGTATGTACAAATACAGCTCCAGCTGGAAGCTGGAACCAAGAAGAAGAAGAAACTTTGGGCTAGGAAAACACTGGGATGAATTCAAGCAAGAATCTGCCCCTTCTACCTTCCTTTTGGTAGAAAATTATATCGCAAAAGAGGTTATTTTTCTCTAATGATAACACAAGATTCTGAAATTAAGCACAGCAGGTAGAAACATCCGGCACAGAATTAAAAAAATGTTGCATATTCATATGCTGGAATCTTTTCTAGTGCTGACAGCTAACTATTCCAAGTGGAAAAGGTACAAGCTCTGCTGTTCATTCTGCCAACTTCCCTTTTTAAAACTCTGGCACTGTGTTTTGGGGACTGTGTACTCTAATCCCTGTTATTCTACCATCATGCATCAGACTTAGAAAGATATTTACAGAGCCAAATCATTTTGACTTTGAATAGGATTGCAGAGAATAGGTATGTTTTCAAATTTATAGGAAAGCGAAAAGGGGTATTTCTTCACTAAAACGACTTAATTCCACTGTTACCTTCTTTCATATTGTACAAGGGGAGTGCTGTGCTGAGATGTAAATGTATCTAGACCATATTTCAGGACCACAATATAAACACTACTGGGAAAGGGCACTTTATGCAAATGTGTTTCCTGAGTGATGGCTCTTCCTCCCTGATGATTCTGGCAAGACATAATAATTTGGGAAAATAAGTGGAGTGCCCTGCCCTTCAGCTCTTTTCTCTAGAGCACCAACATCCCCTTGCAAATAGGATTATGACAAAATAAAAGGTTCATTTAGGTGGGAGCTTCTTTTAAAATATGTTCCATATATCACTGCAGAAAATAGTAGAGATAAAGCAGCGCTATAAATGCTCTCTCTTGCTTTTAGGAAGAGAAAACAGACCAACATGCCTAACTCTATATTGCACTCATTTTCCTTTTACAGCCCACCTGTCAGTCCTCTTATCACTGTCTAGAAAAGAATTTACGGTGAGTCTTTGCTTCAATCAGTTTCCATGGTAACTTGTTTTAAAACCTTTACATAACAATGGCTTGGTTAAAATGATAATGAGCTGGTGTGCTCACCCATACCTGAACTACACCTTTCCCATTGCTCAGAAATAATCAGATAGGGATGTCACTCCATCTGCTCTAGTTCCTTCAGCTCCTACAGCACTTTCACTAACCAAGTCGGATCTGATGCCACCAGGAAATCTCAGAGGTAGCGGGTTCAGGGTACTGGGCAGTGTTTACGTACGACACGCTGTGAAGCAGAGTACGGTATGTTGGGGTCTGGAGTCTTGAGTTCACTGGGGCAGGATCCCTCTGCATGTACAGTGCTACAGTGGGGCTGAAAGCTCCAAGGACCATGGCATCTCTTTTAAGATATGAACCAGAAGAGACCAGGCTGTCTTCATTTTAGAAAACACTTTTCTCAAGTTAGGAAAAAAATTACCTTCGAGTTAGATCAAGTGGAAAAAAAATTCAGAAAAAAAGTTTTCATTGATCCTAAGAATATTTTGATAATGTCCCACCATTGCTTATATGAATGTTTTATCCAACTTTTAGTTATCCCTTATCCTAATTTCAAGCTCATCTCTCGCACTCATAATTTCTTATTCTCTGACTCAATTTGATTTTGTCTTTGACAGTCTTTTTCGTAATTCTGATTACTTTATACCATCTCAAATCTTTTCTAGGAGAAAAATCAACAATCTTTTTTATGTAACTTAAATAATTTCAGTAATAACACAAGTTTCACTTACAGGGAAATCTTAAAAGAACTTCTAGTGTGTATCTTTTAGAGCTTTTCACCAAGTACTCTGAAACCTTGCTGCAGTTCATAGAAGATGACACCTTCTCTCTGATATCAGATATTCTCAAAGTTCTGTACTAAATCCCCTCTTGTTGTATTGGATAGCTTAATACTTGTATAGGAAGTTTTTTGTTATCAGAGGCACTGATAGAATTTATGAAAAATAATTTTAGACATCTGTATCTTCCAGGCAGGCATTTAAAAAGCTGATGAATGCAGGTATACACCAGTTAATTTATACTTGAAGTTGTCCAAAGACTTGGTAAAGATCTCTTGTTTCAGCATGGGACAACACAGTATTATTTTTCCATGACAACTGGCTGCTCAGCTGGTCTGTATTAAGCATCTTAAATAACAGAAACGGGTCCATGTTTTCATTGTTTCATAGTTTGGATAGTGTGAGATCCCAGTGCTTTGTCCTTGGCAAAACACAGCAGGGCACTGCTCAGGGATGTTTCACCCCTCCTCACTCCTGGATGGCGTTACTACACACGGTGTATGCACACATATCCTTACACGGGTTTACTTTTGTAGAGACTCAACTTGGTCATTTACTGATCCCTCTAGATATTGTAATCTCCCTGAAATTTACTTGCCATTTAAAGAAAGGATCAAATAAAGAAAGAATTAGTATCCTTGTCCCAAACCAAATAATATGGGGGTACTAGAAGTTTGATTTAAACCTACATAAATCCTCCCAAAACAACTTGAAAAAACAAGCTTTCAAATGCATTTTTTTTCCCAGGTCTTATTTTTACCTAACAGTTCCATTTACTCCTTATGTCCTAATGCTGTCCTGTAGTCATTAATTTCTGAGGGAAGGGCATTGTCAAATCAGGGTATCATAAATCTACTGAATTCCTTTCATCAGTCATGGCAGTAACGTCTTCACAGTACTCCTGTGTGTCAGTAAAGTATGACCTTCTCTGACTGATCTGTGCAGGCTATGCTTAATTGAACTGTGCTTTTCCAGCAAGCATTTTAACTTTCACGCAATGATTTTGCAATACCTGACATCCAAACAACTGGTCTCTGTTTTCTGGGTGAAAGAATAAATAACATCTGATGCTTTGTCAACTGAAAAATAGTTGCTTATTCTTAATACCTTTTACATCTTTTAACTCAATTGAACAATTAAATATGCTTACAATTTCCATTTTTTAATTCCTTTTATAATCCTTTGTATAAAAAAGAGGAGTGATTTTGTGCCTCGTTACTCTTACAGCATTATCGATTCTGTCCTGATGCTAATCACTGCTCCAGAAATACTGTAGCTTGATGTGAAAACTGATCATATGAGTTGGCTGCTTGAGATGTGAAATTCCTTGTTAGACATGGCTTTAATACAGTTCTTACTGTATTTAATTAATCTGGTAATTACTGTGTAGTGCAACAGGGTGTATTTTCTTTTGCTCTGAATATTGTTCATATGTATAGCAGATCAATTGCTAACTGCAAAACTATCTTAAGTATATTATTTAGTATTTCAGCCTCTGATTAAAAATCACTGTTAAATTGAGTCAGCTCATTATGCTGACTTACACTTTAAAAAAAATTCCTTTCTTGATTCTTTATTTTGAACTGTCTTTTATCATCTTATATTAATTATCAAGTATTTGTGAATACCAGTATCCATTACTAATTTAGTTGCCTGCTTGTAGGAATGCCAAATAGTTTACCTCTGTTCCTTAAATAATTACATGATTTTCCCCCCCTGCTTTATGACTGCCCTTATGCTGCTCTATGCAATTTTTTGTTTCATTTTGCACAAAATTAGTAAGATTTTATTTGGTACCTATTTTCCCCCTCACTGTGCTTTCTGAAGATAGATATCAT
>JAYRBT010000181.1:19172883-19191449 GCA_036023395.1 Myiotriccus ornatus | reverse complement strand
TTGAGAATTAGTATGGGGAGAAGTTCACTGTGCCTGTATTTCCAGTTTGCTGCCATCTGTGGTATATGCTTTTGAGCTGGATAAACTTTGCAATGGTAATACAAACCTCAATCTCCCTCCTTCTTTCCTGGTTCCTTTGGTCCTCTTATGTCCTAAGTGATGCATCCTCTAAACTCCCACAGTATGTCCTAAACTTACTTTCAGATTACCTCCCTCTGATTTTATTCTCCTTATGCAAAGTATCTCCTTTCCCTGGTTATATGTGAGAAATCATGTTTTGAAGTGTGCTACCCAGAAAGAGCTGAGCAGCGGAATTCCATGGTGAATGTCGTGGGAGGGGAACTGGAGGCGCAGAGAGAGTTTGGAGAGCGTGAAGGCAGGGAAGGGCAGTGCTTTGTTTTCTCTCTCTGCCTACTTCTCCTGTGAGTAGCACAGCCAAGAGAGGAGGTTGAGAGCAAGTTTAGCAGGATCACTAAGTTGCTTGCTGCCAAATTATTAAAGTAGGAAGGCTCATAAAACTGAATCGGATACTTTCCCTTTGGGATATGACATTTGTTTGAGTCAGTACTGCAGCACATGAATAGTCTTAAACTCTTTCACTTCTGCTGTTGGCTTGCCTGCAGTTCTCCTCCTGATTTCAGCACTGTCCTAAATGCTAATGATTTTTATTGTTGTCAGTAGTAAACAATAATTATTTTATAATGGTACAGGACAGGATAGAGTGAATGGGTGCAATGGGCAGAGGAGTTAAGAGCTCAGACCAAACCTTCAGGTACACTTCAGAGACCACCAAACCCTGTTCTGTTCTGGAAGACCAAAAAAAAAGGTTTTCAAGAAGTTTAATTTCAAACTAATGTCATACCCCTTCAATTTAATTAAGAGATTCTTGTCTCTAGATACTCATGTGATCAAAATTGAGACTTTTTTAGCAGAACTGTTTTTAAAAAAAACACATTCCGGACCCACTAAAATTTTAAAAGTTCCACCTGACTGGAACATAACTGGTTATCAGTGAAAATAAGAAGCGCAAATGATGTTTTGACGTCACCTAACAGCACTGAATAAGTAGGTACATATAATTTCAAACTGAGTTTGCTGTCGCAAAGTGACAAAGACACGGTTGGCCATTAGGTCTGGATTATAACACAAGTAGGCCGGTGAGTGGGCTCGGAGAAATTCAGGTTTCTTGCATGGCTCCTGGGCTTTTCTCCCTCTTCTATAAAATGGAGAAAACAATACTTCTGTATTTGGTACAGCGGTAAGAAATACATCCCAGATTCTGTGACTTCCCACTCCTGTACAGAAGAATGAGAGAGTTGCAGTGTATGTAAGTACCTAAACAGTAAATAGAAAATAAATAATTCCTATTTTCTGGGCAACTCTCATAATTTTATCTTGGTTTACTTCATGATTTGCATCTTCCAATGTGAATCTTTTCATTGACATTACGTATTTACATAAATCTAGTTTAACATATCATTCTTCCAAATTTATATCAGTTCCTAGATCATTGCATTTCTAGAAAGAAATGCACGCTTCCCATATTACTTTTACAAGTATTGTATAACCTGTAATTTTCATCTGTGTACTGAGAATCTGGGGTTTAGGGATTTATTAATAAAGTCCAAATTAGGAGGTTTGATTTTCCACCTTCCTTTCCCTCTTTAAAAAAGTATAATTTGAAGGAAGCACAAAATCACTTTGAAGAAGTCAATTTGGGCTCTTGAGAGTATATGGCAATTACATTTTCTTTTACAAAGGAAAAAGAATTAATCTTTTCTAAATTACAGATGTGCAAAGAATCAGCTGTGGAGGTGTATGTCTAGAATGTAGCTTACAGGCTACAACAAGAAAAGCAGGGTCAATCAACAAGATAACTATTAATATGGGTCTGGCATTGAAAAGGGGGCAAATATTAATCTAATTTACAGAATATCGTGAATTCCAGTGTTACATATGCCATAGATAGGTGGCTTATTCACCATCTTTGAAGTACAGAGTGCCTTATAGATGAATGTGCTTTTAAACTAGAAGTCAAGCTTAAAGGGAAATGGGTTTGATGATGTCAGCTTAGTCAGAGAATTGCTTAGAAAAATAGTATTAAGATGAAACACAAAGATTTTCATAAATCTGCCAATGTGTAAATGTGTAAGCTTCCCGGGCCACCTATATTTTTCCCCACCACCTCCAAACCCACAAATATAAAATCAAGACATATTTAAAATAGAGTAACCTGTAACACTGAAAGAAATTCATCTTTAAAAGGTTGAAAAACAAATCAAATCTATTCCTGTGAGAAAATTAGGGTAAGACTCTCCAGAAAAGAACAATCCAAAACACATGCTGAGGAGCTGACTGCTGGTCTGACTCTAGTCAAAAACAAAATAAAACAAAAAGAATCTGTAAATCAAGTTATATAGGTGATGTTCTAATCTTTGTGATGTTCATGTGTTTTCCTGTCAGAATTTTTCTACCCTACTTCTTTCCTCCCCTCCAAACCCTGCAAATCTCTAACGCTGACTTTAATACATATAAAATTATCTTTCTAGCATCTCTTTTATACTGTTAAACTGCCCAGTACTTTATGCTCTATATTCAGAACCTTCAACAGCTAAATAACTTCTTTATGCATGACTTTCATTAGGAAGACACTGCATTTAGTGATTAGGAGAACAGAAGCCCTCTGAGTTACTACCCTAACTGGTTTCTATGGAGGAACTTAACAGACAGGCATAAAAATGTGGCTTTTTTTTTTTAGCAATTTTGTTTCAGTAGTGCCATAATAGTGGGACCTGTTGTTCAATTGTTATTAGATTTTTTTGGCATTTTTTGTCTGATTTTGACCAACAGAAATTGCAAGACAATTTTTTTGGCTCAAGAAGCTTAGTCACTTGGGAATTTGTTACCTTCTTTACAACTCTGACATTTACAAGCCCAGTAATTTTTAAAAATTAAGAGACAATTAAGTAAAATTAGCCATGCCAGACTTAAAAACAACTAAAACATAATTTTTTTAAAATTAGCGTAATGAGTGCTGTGTAAGTGCAGTTGAGAGAAAACAATGACACATCTGACAAATACAGTGCAAGAGCTCAGGATTTTTAAGGTCACTTCTCCTTGTTATGAATATCCCTGATGGCTGCCTAAGATCAATTAGATTTAATTTAGTCTGTTATCCCTCACTAAACTTCTGCTCCTCAATCCTACAGTAACACATTTTATTAATAGTTGTGAGAGGGAAAACTGAGTTTTGGAGTTTTTAAAATACAGAAAAAGAAAGAAGGAAAAAAAGGAGAAAAAGAAGGAAAAAAAGGAGAAAAAGAAAGAAAAATCATGAAAACAAATGTTGGTTGAATCACGGTTTTTTTCCTCTTAGGTTTGCTTTTCATTTCTATGAATATTACATTGGGAAATAATTTTTTAGCTTTTTCTTTGGTTGGTTTTGGGTTCTTGTTTGGTTTTTCTGTTTGTTTTTGCTTGGTATTGGTTTCTAATTTTTTTGTTTGTGTCAGATGCCCAGGTGGTATAAATTAGCTACACTGACTTCACTGATGGAGTATGGATTTTTATCCCCATGGCAGGGAGAACATAGATGTGTAACATAGCATAACATAAAAGCTTTCTCATTTAGCAGAGATTATGTATCTTCATGAGAATTTCCAAGTACTTAGTATCTTGGACTAAGGAATCAAAACTTGGTGGGAGCGTTACCACTACCTTCTCTGGAGCTAAAGGGGAATATTCACACTACTTAATTTTAGACTATTAGCTCAGATCAGATGATTACACAGAAATTTAGAAAAGGTAAAGTTGATTTTTTTTTTTTTTATGGCCCAAGTCCTTATTTAACAAAAAAGAAAGAACTATGTTCTGTTAAGCTCTTTTTTGAAATTCAAATTATATTGATACCTTAGGGGAAAGACTAACTAGAGGCTAAGAGGGTTTGTGTGAGCTCCAGATGATTAACCTACTTTGTATTGCTCTCACAATGCTGCACTGGTTAATCATTGTCTTTTAGCAGCGTCTTTAACAATTAGATAAAACAGCATTTATCTCCTTTCTATATTTAGAAGACCTTACACAAACTAATCTTATTTTTCCTTTATTTTCTATCATGCTTGGCATATGATTGAATATGTATAGTAGAATTGATGTAAAAAAACCCCAAACAACTCTATCCTTGACTAGATTCAGAGGAGTTAATTCTTTACTCTCCGTCCAGGCCCAGTGTCCATTACTGTTGAATGAGATACTATGAGTTTCTAACTAGCAATGAGCAAATTTTAAAATTCAGTCAGGCATTTTCTCACTCAGAATCTGGTTTATCAGCTGATTTTTTTTCCTGAAGCATTAGACAACTGATTGGGAAATTTGGTTAAAAGAACACAATTTGGAATATTCTTTCCAGAATGAAACAATCAGTTCTTATGGTAGTTCTGGGAGACAGTCTTGAGTATGTGTGATGATTTCATGGTGTATTTCAGCTCATAAAACAATTATGCTAAAGGTAGGAGAGATACTGGGTTGTCAGTTATTATAGATGAGCTTTTTAACGGTGATATATCTTGCGGGGGGATGGGAAGAGGAGTTTTTCAGGTTCGTTTCTAGGCCTGCCAGCTGCAACCCTGCAGCCACAGCACAACTAGAGATATCGAATCCATCTACTCATCCTTTCTCCTATTTCAGGGATATAAACTTTAGTCTTCAGCTTTTCAAGACAGTCTTTCAGAATGTTTTCAACATTTGGTGTTGCAATGATTTTTCAAATGACATGGGAATTTGCGATGGCCAGTTCTGCTCTACGTGCTATATATTTGCAATTCACAGAGGAATCTGACAAAGGGACTTGCACTGTTCCACTAGAAAGTTTTCTTTCCGTATCCTCACATCCTCTTATAAAACTTCTAGTATTTTTGTAAGAAAAATACACTAGCTGGTTCTTACAACAATGTGCATCCTTGAACCATAATGTCAAAAGTGCTATTTTTCTTTTTAACTTTTCTTAAGATGCTAAGCTAACAAAGAATTCAAAAGCATATTCTTTATTCATTTGCAAAAAGACTATATGTAAGAAAGGAACATACAGCTGTGTTTATTAGCGTGCCTCATCATATCAATCTTTTTTCTAGTAGAAAACTAAGCTTATTATTAAGTAGAAATATTATTAAGTAGAAATACATTTAGACATCTCCGAGAAAATCTTCTGGAGAAAAATAAATACAAGCATTTTATAAATTTTTTACATATAAACCAGAAAATTGCAAAGAAGTTCTTTTTTGCAATGAATGCCATCACAATACCAGGCCATGTCATTTCCTCTGGGAGAAGGTATTTATCTGTGCACTGTATCAGGGCAGAGTCAGCCTTTAAGGCCTCAAAATAAGGAACCAGTGATGAAGGATTACAGAAACTGCAATAGCTGAGAAAAAGAGCAGGTTTATACTTATTTACTTTGCTAGATTGTATAGCGGATCTGATTTTCATTCATCTGTGTGCTGAATTCCACAAGAATACTTAATTCTTGTAATTCATGGGACTATCAGGGTAAAGAAAATAATTTTCCCTGGACTTCAGACAATTACCTAATGACATTGTCAAGAGCAATCCCCAAGAAGAGTTGTTGTTTTTTTTTTTCCCCAATCTTCCTGTACACTATCAAACAGAAATATCTCTCTCTAGAGAGACTTAGTTATTAAAAAACTTATATATTTACTAAAACCACACAAATCCTTGAAAACTTCTATGTGGCATCAGAAAAGAGCAAAAGACATTGTGTGACATCAACATGTCCTACAAGTAGAATAGAAGGAATGTTACCTGGTAAAAGTGCTCAAGTGACTGAGAAAAAGACTATACCACATGTTACAGAAGGAGGCAAATGAAAATCAAGAGCTCCTGCCTGTCTGATGCTGTGCTAACAACGTCTTACCTAACTCTGATTGTTGACTAACCTTGGGCATGTAACCACAATGCTCTAGTTGCACACCATAGGGTGCCTCTTTAGCCCCTCAGAGCATTCCTGCACTGTGCTCAGCTTCCAGCAGCAGAACGTGCATCTTAGCCATGCACATGGACCCGTCATACTCTCCTGCCTCAGACACCTGCGGCATTTACACTGCCTCGAGATGCCCAGTGCTACAAGTAGAAATGTCAACCGAATAACTAAGACAAGCATATATTTGTGGTGGCAAAGACTGGCTAATTTTGGAAACCTTTTATTTATGAGAATCCCACGCCATTTAAGAAAAGAATTATATATTGGGAGCATTTGAGAAAAACAGAGAACCCCACAAGCAGAGTTCATGCATAACAGCTTTTTTTTAATATAGCTTCTTCTAATTCAAGGAATTCAGTGCCACGTTTTTAACATTTCCCAAGCCCATATGTTTCAGAAACTATGTATTTAAATCTCTCTTTCCCAGAGCTGTAATAATAGAGGATTTCATTAGCAACTTTTAGGTGTTTAAATTATTGCTGCAGAAACTGATATATTATACTGCACAAAGGAAAAGAGAGAATAGTTCCCCCCCCAGCATATTCTCTGTGTATATTACATGATTTATAGGGAGAACAATCATGTAAATGAACTGTGTTTTTCCGTTTGAAAAGATATAAAGCTAGATTTACACCCAAATTAAAAAAGTGTTATCAAAGTAAAATAAAAAATTCTCACCAGCAAAACCCCTGAATGAATACTAAGCACATACTGTATGTTCTGCATCTAAGCAATTTGTATTTGAAAAGGTAAAAAGGTGGGGTTTTTTAGAAAGAAACTGTGAAGAGCTGCTGTAAATTCTTGGAGACAAAAATGGTCTTCTAATGTGTCATAATAAATACCTTATAGTCCTGTGGTATTTTTCTTTTAAATTTCTACACAGGCTATGGACTAGAGAAAAAATGTCTTTTTAATCCATCCATTCTACTTCATTTTACTTTGATTTTATTTCACATGCCTGCTCAGTCTCATTCATTTAGTACAGACTCAACTCTTCCACCTCCCACACAGTTCCCTGCTCCTTGGCATGGTGGTGGCATGTCATGTACTTGCTGGGCAGCTCCTCTCCTGATCCTGGACCCCACACGCTGGACGTAGTGGATCAGTAGATGGGTCAGCTAGTTTTGCCTGCAGTATATTGTCCTGGGACAGAACAGAGGCACCAGCATTGCATATCAATGGCAAATTTGTTGCTAGCTCTGAAGGGGTTTGTTTGTGCCACCAACCTTCCAGCCCCGAATTCTCCCTTCTCTCCTTCCAAGCTGTCACTAACTCCACTGGTCAGATCGGTGAAAGAAAGGAGATCACTGTGCCGGATTTGAGTATAGGCTTTTAAGCCATGCCAACAGCTTTTTAAAATTACACGCTTACAATTTAACAATTAAAATAATGTAAAACTGTCCGTGCACTAGCTACTTCATTTTTATCCTGCACATGACCTCTCGTGTCCTTCTGTGTACTCTGAATTGCAGCTGAAGTGCAATTATTTTTGACAACTCAAACACTGACTGTGCATCTGCTGCAGAAAAGAACTCTATGTGGGATAAGAATCTATGTGGGAGCCCTTAATGCAGGTGGTCAGCTCACACTCAGCTTGCCTGAACTACTGCCTTTCGCTTGGCAAACTGCTGCTTTGTTTGGATGTGTTTATGCAAGCTGCAGCCTACTTTTAACCACCTTGTAGACATAACCTCAACAGTAAACCTTTCACAACAAAATAATAACTCAAAATTTGAAAATCTGCATGGTAATGTTTTTGTTGTGCTCCAGATGCTACCATGACACTACCCTACAGGCATAAAAAGTACTTTCACAGTGAATGCAGCTTATCAGCTTTTTATTACTACAAATGTTTAATTAGCTTGATAGCAAAATATTTTAATGAAAACTAGAAAAAGCAAAACAAGAATTTGATTTAAAACCTACTTCAAACAAACTCATTATTGGGCTGTTTCTGACATGGTTTAGAATTAAGAAAGAAATTTAAACAGACAGATTTACTATATAGTACTAAACATTAGAACAGAGAACATGCTATAGCATCATTCTTAATGTACTGCGTAATGAGTGGAAGGGGTAATTGGCACTGCCTCTCACTTCAGTTCATTGCTGGCCTCAGCCATTACTGTCCAAAGTTGCATTTTAGGCTGAATGCTGACTCTTCTGTGCAGAAACTTTCTGTTCACTCTAATTAAACTGGATAATGCAATTCATGAACTGTTTCTGGATCAGTGCTCTCCTTACTTTAATGGAAATCAATGAAAAATAAGTAGGCTTCTGCAGGAGGAAATAAAAGTACAAACTCAATCTCAGAAAAACAACCCATGAAGATTTGTCAGAAGTAGAGCACATTGGTGACCTGTAGCCTTAATACACAGTGCTTGCCTTGGAAATGCTAATGGCCAGAGGGAACTATTTCATGCTACTTCAAAATGAGTTATCAAATCCTGCTGCTAGTACACAACCAAATAAGCCACAGTTTTGAAATAAGTTATCAAATCTCAGCACCAGTGCACCACCAACCACAGGTTTTGCAATAGAGCACCGTGGAACGACCAAAACAAATCTCCGTGAAAGGAAAACCAGAACATTTTTGTGAATGCAATTACAACAAAAAAAGGCTGCAGGTTGCTCAGTGCAGCAAATTCACTACCTCTACGAGCCTCTTCTCCAACGTTTTGCTACTTAGGCTTCCTTTGCAAACTTGAAGATATAATGATTCCTGCTAAGAAACAGAAAGGCAGCACCAAATTAGAGTCTCCTAGCCCTTCTCCAGTTTGTTTCCCTTAGCCTGTGCAGAGGGAGCTTTAAATGATTTTTGTTTCTTCTGTGGCCTAAAGCATTCTTCCTTTAACACAGTGAATAGCTCCCTGTGTTTATTTGGAGAGACAGCACTTGGGTAGTAGTGCGTGATGTGTTGGTCTTAGAGGAAGCCAAGTGGGACTTTGGACAGTAAAGCAGAATTTGTGTTGCCTTCTTAGCTTTTTTCTTTTTCACCTGTTCAGATGTAAGTCTCTTTCTTATTTGGTGGCAGAGGGTGTGTAGGTCTTTTTTAACTACTGTCACATGGTGCAATAAAGGTGCTTTCCAGTTGCCAACACGTAATATAATTTGGAGGAAAATATTAATCGGCTTTGGGGTGAACCAACATTTCCACAACCTTGTATTTGATATGATAAGACAACAAAGTTGTCTGGAAAGCTAAGCACACTGAAAAAAACTTGTCCAAATTTTAATTTTAAAATTACAGTTTTTAAAATTTCGCAAGAATCTTCTATAAACAGGTTCTGGATATTTTTATCTCTGTGACTTATTTAATGTGTGCAGTTTATAACTATCTAGGATGTTTAATGTTTAAATGGAGACTTAGAGATATTATAGACTAACAGCAAAAGCCTTTCAGTCCTGCAGGGGCAACAAGGTGGATGACAACAGTCACGTGCCATCTGTGCAAGAATCCTTGTAAGGGGTTGGCAGGGAAGGTGACCAGGCCTCTATCTTTAGCTACAAAGCCCAAGCAGAGGACTACTTATCACATCTCAGATTATCAGTTCCAGCTCTCTATCCCTTCTTGCTTTTGTCAGTTTTGTCTGTTTTCCCCAGACTATTTCTCCTCTGTGCACGTTTTCCTGTCTCCTAACCCTTGATGAAATTAAAATGTCAAGCCATTAATTGCAAAGGCATAATTTGTTTTCCACAATGTGAAATGAGTTCTTCCAAACATGGATTGTCTAGAAGAAAAAAAAAAAGTCCAAATAATCTGTTAAAGTGTTAAAAATAGTAAGTTTATCTTAGTATTTCACATGATTACACACACCTCTTCAGTAGTCTTGAAATTTTCATTTCTTAATAACTGAGATTTCATCTGCTTGAGTTAGCTAGTTAATATCTCTTCCATGTAGTAGTAGCGTTTGTTGCTATCTAAGAACTCCCTTACAAGAGGGAGGAACTACCGTTTAATGTTGAATAGTAAGGAATTAAGAAACTCCCATGAAAAGCTTTTTTTTAACTATGATGACAGGATGCAGATGAAACAATGACAAAAGGATTTCTTTTGTGAGACTAAGACTTGCCTCGCTTGAAGAACTGCACTGGAGAATGCCTAAAATAGATGTCTATGCTTCTCTATCTGCCTCAGGTTACCAGCAGTTCACCTGAAGTAAGAGGCTTCCTGGCATTTCTCTCAGCACGTATCTAACAGTTTAGTCACTCTGAGCTCAACAGTCATTATCTACCTTAGTTGTGTCACCTCCAAATGATCCTTTAAATATTTATAACATAAAACGTTTAAACATGACAAACGCAAGCAAAATCCTGCAAAATTAAAAAAAGGCATTAGAGCTAGACTACAGAGTCCCTAACGGTGTGTAACTGATTATCCCCAGATGCAGCGAGAGAGTACTTACTATACCTAAATATCAGACTCAAGGTTCCCTGGAGTTATTCACCTTTGAGAAAAAAAACAAGCTGAAAACATTTAAATACCAAAGTGACTGCTGCTTTTAAATGGCTTTATTCCATTGCAATAAATTCCTGATGCCATGCATAATATAAATCCCTGAACCCATACTCATCCCTGCCCTTGTATTTGTCATCCTCCTATCAGAAATAATTAAAGCCATCTCAAACTCTGCATCTTAATCTGACTAAATAATTTCCATGTAGATTTTACTTTCCAGGAGTCTGTTTATGATCTTCAAAGCCATTTCATCTTTAGAAATCCTGTATCTTTGATCATATGGTTTCAAAATGTATCCTATCATACCAGTAAAAGGAAATTAACATTTAGAGGACACCTCCAGGTAACTGAGAATCCTAAAACAATAGAAGCATAATTACTTGGAGAAATACAGATTAAACCAGGGATCTAGTCCTCTTCTTTCTCATTAAGGGAAGATTTTGCAAAGGAAAGAGCCTTTTCTGAGATTTCACATGTATCAATAAACGATGTTATCTTTCCGTGCTGGCACACAGAAATCACAGATTTTGGAGAATTAAGGACATTCTTGCAGATAATTTCAACTATGTCTTTTATCCTGCATACTTGTACTTCTATTTTTTATTCTGCCTATAAGTCTGATGAAAATTTCTGTGGCTCAGGAAAAACTCAGTGAAAAATTAACAAAAACAGGGGAGTACGTTGTATGCCATTCCCACTGTACCCTCTGCCCTGTGCCTGTTCTTTGCTCCCTGAATGCATAGTGTGCTGTGGCCTACAAGGAGATTTCCTTCTATGACAACAGTTTTATGCCAAGAAAGAGGCAGAGAATAGTTGTGGTGGCAGCTTGCTTTACTCTGGCAGCCAGATATTTCCTCCTTTTACAAAGCACGAATCTGTGGTGTCTATGTGGGAAGAGAGAGGGAAGCAATAAATTGCGGGATTCAGTGCAGCCACATCAGTGCAGTCTGCAGCAATAAGGTAACCAAACCATGCATACCTCCATTGCCACTAACCAAATCAGACTGCTACCTCAAAATCTAGAAGAAAGCAGAATCGGAGTAAATCCACAGTTGCTGCTCTGTCCCTATAATTTTTATAAGAATGATATTGTCCTGCCCCCTGAAACTCATTAAGATGAAAATTACTTACAAGCTGTGAACGAAAGTCATGTTATTTAAGATCCTTCACTGACCATTCATGCTAGGCTGTTGAAAGTAGTGTTATTTATGACCTTTCACAGTTTTTTCAATTTACCATCTATCAGACAATTTATCATAAAGTTGTAATGAACTCATGATTCAGTGCTATTAACAGCTGCCCAAACAATACAAACTGTAGATCATTAGTTTCTAAAATTCAATTTTATGTTCAAGTCACAGAATATCTTGATTTTAGATTGCAAGTCATCCTGCCAAAGGCTATTTAATTTCTGTGCAATATCTCTAGCTGATTCCTGGGCTACCTTCTAACATTAAAAATAGTAGACACTTCTGAAATATTTTCAGACTTGATGCCTCAGTGATTTATGCAATTATTCTGATATAAGCAAGTACTAAAAAAAGGCTTTGGTTTGCAATGTTGATTCTTGGGGACACTAAACAATTCCACCTCTCTCTAAGCTCATTTAATCAAATTGTACTATCTATACACACATCTAGATAGGAATGGGAGGAATACCTATTCTCTTCTCTCCTGTACTGCTGTACAGTACTAAAATTTACTGTGTGCATGCTGGTAAAGACACAAAGACCTGAAACACTCTTTTGCAAACCAAATTTATTTTTCCCTACCTTAACATTTGAATTAGTGTATTTTTATCTCAACCATTCATTTTGTTTCTATGATACACTGAAAACAAAGACTCAATTTTAACCAAAATAAAACCACATGCTACAACTCTTTTACAAAATCACAGGATAGGAAAGGGCATCACTTCAAAAGGTAGAGAGTAGTAGTGGAAAGTCTTTAGATAAGATTGTAAATTGAAATGACTCCTGATGCAATGACTATTTATAGGTAAATAATAACTATCAACATAGTCCCTAGTAGGATTTAAAAAACCATTTCATGCCTTTTAATGAGTAAACAATAATTCTATGAAAAAATATGATTTTCTTTTGCCTGAACCAGCAGCTTGATTTTAATGCATAATTTTTGCATAAGGAGTTCTGAGGATAATACTCTTTGAAATACTATATTCCATGTGTGCCACAGAATCCATCTGAAAGCACTACTCCTTGTGATTTTACACCTCCAGTAAGATACAGCAATTTAAACCCTCTCACTCTGTCAAATATGCCATTTGTCTCAGAGATTATACAGATTATACAGCAGTACCTTTCTTTTTAAGCTTGTTAGTACTAAGTATCCTTCAACATGTTGGGGATGATATTTAACACTTTCCCTCTTACCATGGATTAAAATCACTCCCTGAAAAGGGAATCTCTTTGTCACAGATAATTTGTAATAGATCCACATACTTTAATTGAAAAATATGGTACAGAATGGCAGAATTGCAGCACAGAATTACCAGTACCGTCAAATATGTCCTGTAAGGATAACTGTGATCTTTGAATTAGGAGTATACATTCGCTAACAACTCAAACAACTTATATTTAAAGTAGAGGAAGAAACTATCCTTTTATCATAGTTCAATGAGACAAATGTGCTTTAATATAAATGAAAATCAAATGTGAAAGTGCAACTGTGAAGTCTGCACAAAAACGCTGCTAGAGAAATGTTTCTAGATATTTCCACTAACTCACTTTATCTCCTTTCCCAATCTTGGCAACTAATTTCTGTGATATACAGTATTTTAGAATTTGTTCTTTGTCCAAGATTCATAAAATCTACTCTGAATTTTCTCTTAAATGAAAAAACCTACCTCTTTTCTCTCATATAAACAGTACCAAAAAAAGTATGCTTTACAAATCTTTTTAGTTCTAGACTTGGAATTCCTTCAGCTTTGTTACTTGACAGTGAATCCTACCATTAGAAGCAAGTGCTGAGCAGAACACAGATGCATGCTAAAGGAATCCAGATAGTTAGAGGGAGTGACGGTGCCTCCCCAAATAACAAAACTGGCTAAGGGTTGTCCAGCTCAGCACATAAACTAGTGTTGCACAGATACTCATTCACCAAGTACTTATTAACAGACCAAGGCTAATTTTTTGGAATATTTTTAATAGGGTCACCTAGGTAACTATCCCAGGCGATGCATATGTTTCTGTCAGTCATCTTGCACTATGGATGAGCCATTTTCTAAAACCTCAGTGACACAGAAAAGGCTCTTGTGTTACCATTCCTGCATCTGCAGGAAAATGCTGTAGAAATTGTTCTGGGGACTCCTTGGGACCCCCAGATTCTCTATTCAGGATGTTAATTTACAAATTTAAGCGTTAATACAGTGTCTATGAAGTGTCTTAGGCACAGCAGAGGCTGTTCTTGGGAGTCTCCAGGACAGTCTGAAATTACCACCTGTAGACCTGCAACAATTAGTCAAGTGCTTTGCTGTGAAAACAGGCAGATGTTCAGTCAATCTCTGGGTCTTTTGCTGGGCTCATTTCCACAGAGACTAGCTGGGAAGTTCCTGGACCAGTGCTGGAATTTATGTTTCAATGCAAGTGTCTGACTGGGACGTACTGAATGCTAGGGATGATAAAGTTGCAGGATTTTGGTAATATAAACTAAGTACAAGGCTTACAAAAGGTCGTAATATTTGCTGTGCCTATAGGAAAGAAAGACAAACTGAAAACTGACAGTTTCTGCTGAGAAGCTGCCATGAGAATGGCCACAAATTTGAGTCTGTGGTAGTCTTTGCAGGTACCTAAGTCACCTCACTATGGCTTTCCTTATTCCTGTGGTAGCACAGTTTAACACCCTTTCAAAGCCTTACTTCAGTATTCTCTCTTGAGAGTACCCAGTAGAGTGTACAGTTAATCTGATAAGGGTGCTGCTAACAGAGTCTGCAAGATCACAAAAATAATAAAAAATATAGCGAGGAAGACAATTAACTTTTTTTCCCGCAACACATTTAGTACCTTAAAGTCCACAGAACACACAGAGATCATATGTTTTAGTCCCCATCTCATGATGATAAATGTAGAAAAAAATTAGAAGCTTGATCCAGTGTCATATGAAATCAAGGCTGTCCTTTGCAGTCTTCCTTTTTCTTTTACCCTCTATTCTCAAATAGACAAAATGCTTGCAGCTAAGTATCAAATTGGAACTGTGAAATGTAACTTTATAGTGAATCATATTAGAAAGCTAAAGGTTATGAACAGGTCATTGTAATCTTATTATCCAGGCACTTATTTCATTACTCTTGAGTTCTAAGTATTTGGTGTAGCTATCTGATCTGCTTTTTTCACAGTTTCCCATTTTGTCTGTTTGACTGCAATAGTGAGAATAACCATTGTATTTTGTTCAGAGTGCATTTTTGGTGCGGCAATTCTGTTTAGTCTTGCTAGATATGAGTTGTCTTTCTAAAAGCTACGGTGGACAAATATGATTCTGTTTGACATTTTTGTTAATTCAACACATTTTACTTGAGATGAAAATGATGCCTATCAACAGTAGCTTGCCTGCCCTTCCTGTACTGGCGTTTACCCTTCAGGTGTATTAGCCTGGGTTCTCATGTGCTCCCCATGTCAGTTTGCTCTTCTACTACATCGTTACATTAACTTATGTGTATATGTTGGTCTTCAGCTGCTTCTACCCAATTTTTTAAGGTATATGACTGCTTTAAAGAGTGCAGGTTTGTTAGAATACTAACTTGAGTCTCTGCCAATCTGAAACAGGTCAAAAGTTTCTCTAAAATATCTTCCTGATAGTTAAAGTGAAAGTTAAAGACGTTATCTTTTACACCTAACAAGGAAAATCAACTATTTCTGGGAGCAAAACAATGCAATGAATCCATTTTCACAAGCCTTAGCTGACCATTATTTTTTCCAAAATTTCTCATCGTGTTTTTCTATTAGGAAAGAACTATATTTCAAATAATAACAGTTTAGCTAAGAGGCCTTTTATTATTCTGAGTTCCAACTGTGTTGTATTCTATTTTTATTGGACCGCAAAAATAACTAATTGTTAATTGCATTTTTCTCTTTTGATCCCTATTGTTTTTGAAAATTTTGGGCAAGTTAAATAGCAGAGAAGAAGAGAAATAAAATGGGAAAAATTATAAGGTTGTAGGGGAAAAGAAACCCAAAAAATGAGAAAAGGACAGAAAAAATAAAGAAAAACTACAGGAAAACAAAGGTTACTGCTCTTTTCTTGGTATTTTTATATGAAATCTCATAAACTGAGCATGACCCTCTACCCTTTTATTCCTTCTGCAGTGAGGTACTAATACCACACATTTGTAGCACAGCTCCAGTCCTGTACCAGGATCCCACGTCTGAGTCAGCTGAAAGAGGACAGTGCAACTTTGCAGCCACATATACCACTCCAAATATTGCCCTGCTAAGAGGAACACTCCCAATGATGCCAGCCCTTCTTTCTCATGTGACAAGGCAGAGTCACAGCACTTCTGATTAACATGATTGAATGTCTGCATCCAGCATGGGGTAAAAGCTAAGAGCTGCCCACTCTGTTGCAAGAGCCAGTGTCAAATTCAGTGCATTGGAGAAAGCTGAGAATTCATCTCTTCTGTAAGGTCACAAAATCCCCAAATAGGGATTAGGCCTCACTGCATGTTTGGGGCAGGAGTTTCATGCACTACTGGTTCAATGTAATTTCCATATGGAGTCAGCGTCTTCCTGCTTTTGTTTGCAGCAGTAATGTCTGTTATTGAATGCTTTGGGAACCTCACCTGAAAAAATTTCCTCACGTTCATTCTACTGTCTGAAGTGAAATGCAGGCAGCACTGCATGCCTCTAAAGGTGATTGTGCTGGCTGTACTGCAGAGCATTTCACCTCCTGGTAATTAGACTCTGAGTGCACTGAGAACAGCTAGGCAGCTAACAGAGGGGGTTTTTGATTGTTGCTTATCTTTGCCATATTCCTAGCTGGGCTGGTAGCAACCAGTTGTCAGTCTCGGCAGATTCAACCAGGACTTCAGTGTGCAGGGAAACCGAACTACCCTCATTTGCATTAGAATTAATTTCTCCAGCTCAGAGTTTAGGCATGCTGGTAGAGTGTGCGGGTTCCTTCAGTGTATGAACAGCACACTGGTATCAGATTAGTGTGTTCCAAAAAAGGTAAACTCCACTAGGGAGAAAAAGAACACATTGACGTGTTTAGGTTTCCACAGACACGCAGCTCATAATTCCCATAGATTTGGGAGATGTTTAAAATTACAAAATACCATAATTTCTGTGTTATGCAAATGGCTGGGGGAGACATGTTAACGAATGCTGGAAACTTTACACGGCACGAACAAACTCTGAGGTTTTGCTTCTGTAGTGAAGTCAAAGCTGTTGGTATATTCCAATGTTTTGAATCTTTCTACCGATTCTAGGCATAATTTGTTTTCTGCCATTACACTAGTGTGGTACTTGCCTCTCTTTTTTATTTCTTCAGTTGTACATGTAGCTCAGTGTGCTGCCTTTCTTTTCTTTCTTATTTATTTTCTCTCTTGTGATTCATGTTGCACAGTATTCTGGTAGAGATGTGAATTTCCATTTGTTCTGTCATATGAAGACTGACTGTACTATCTTTCTTTGTTCAGTCCTCCTACTGATTCATCCCCAAATTGCAGAAACAGTGGGTTTCGTATGTATTCAGTATCTTCTTGTCTAAGGTATCAATACAAATGCATTACATTTAGTTGATAAAGTCAGTAATTAATTCTAGTTTGAACTGCAGCTTAACTGCATTTACCACTAAGCTAAATTTTAAATAAAGAGATTTTGATGTCCAAAATGGAAAACAAAGCATTCTGCAATTTTTCATGGAATGAATCCTTATCCCTACCAAAATCAGTTGGGTTTACTGAAAGCATTTCTATCAATAAAGTCAAAAGGATTTTGACCCCTTTTATGACCTATTTTATTTAAAAATTTCATTCAAAAAAGCTGTTTCAAACCAAAGACTACATGATATTTTGTTTGTCCCTTTTTAAGTGTCATATTAGGACATATTCCTAGCTGAAATAGTTAAATTATAAACTCTAATTTCAAGAAGCATCAGTCTTGTTTTGTAAACAATATTTTGCAAGTATTTATTGTTTGACAGATTTTTGATTATGATGAGTATATAATTTCTTCCTGAAAAAGCATTTTGACAGAAAGCTTTAATCAGCTCTGTTGAGAACTCAAATGATTAAGATGTTGCTTAGCACACCGCTAAGCTAGACCAGCACTCCCAGGCTGATAGTCTGCATTAAGAGGACAGAAAACATCCTCACTGAGACAAGGACAATTTCTTTATCTTTCTCTTTTATTTATCTCTAGCATTCTGTCTCTGCAGGTAACGGTATCAAAAAGAAACTTCAGAAATATTTTTTGGAGTTACATTGTCAAAGAGATGGCAGGTTGTGTCTCAACCTTCTAACCAGGTCATCTTTAAGGCTGCTCACACCAGGCTGCCAGCTGATAAAAGATGTTTTTCTCATGTTGCCTCCAAGAAAAAAAAAAAAAATCAGAACAAGGTTTCTTTTTTTCTAATTAAAAATATATAAAGAAGGAGGTTGCTGAATTACATACAAATATACATAAAATTTAAAACTTATTACTTGATAGTTTTCCTTTTATGATGTATTTTAATTTTACACTGTAAATAAGTTTTTACATTATCACGACTGACTGAATCATTTGGGTAATTTTGGAACAACTTATAAATTGTACTAGGGTTTTTGATGCTTATTTCAAGTTGTGAATTGGCAGAAGGGTTGTGTTTTGCTATTGGACTTACACTTTCTAAGAGAGTTTACCATAGCAAGAAACCTCACCATATTCTTAATGCTTTGGTCTTCTCATTTACTTAGTAAAAGAATTGAGCACCTATCTGTCTTTACAATGCTGTGTCATGGCTTCAGCAGGGCAATGCAGTATTGAATATTATTCTCAGCCACCTCTTCAAAATGCGACATTTCCCTCAACAGCTTAGTTCGGCTGAGGAAAACAACTCACCCATAGTATATCAGGAAGCTTCTACACAACTGTAATGATGCCAGCAGAGAGAGACTTA
>JAYRBT010000181.1:19150242-19167447 GCA_036023395.1 Myiotriccus ornatus | reverse complement strand
AGAGAGCTCTTTCCAGTGACAGAAAATGGCTACACTTCTTCAATTAATTTACAAGACTCCCTTGTTTGCCGATACATTTATGCACATATTTATATTTTTTTACTGTCTTTGATTTTGACATAATGAATAATTTTCTCTATAAACATGTTGCTTAGGATAAAACAGAGCATCCAAATAATTTCTGCTCTCTGTCTTTTTTCAATACTTTGATAGCACGTCTAGAATTGTTTTCACTGTTTACATAATTGCATTCTAGTCATTTTAATAATGATTTAAGAGGGGCTTTCAGTGAAAACCTTCAAGTAAGAATGTTTCAGGAGTAGACAATATTCTTGCTTTCTGTGTGAAGAGCTTTGGGATTCCTTGTCTTATCATTCATCTTCCAAACCTAAAATATTAGTTTTCATGGGCTAAGACCTGTTGTTTCCTCAGCTTTCTTAACAATATCCTGAGGGGAAAAAAACCCTCGATTTTACCTCTGTTCCATTCATCAAAGGAAAAAATATTCCCTACCTTTATATGGTAGAGTGATTACAGTCATATCCAGTGGATTACATAGTAACCACATTATCTATAAATGGCACAAAGTTACATTTCTGTAATAACTGGAAAAATGGAAGAGGAATAGAATTTATCCCTAAACTTCCTACAATATTTCTGTGTTTGGTCTGTAAAGCTGATTTGCTGATCTGTTTTCTGCTGCTGCTGCTGCTGCTGCTAATGTTTTGAGATGTCTACCAAAAGGAGGAGAAAGAGCAAAGAAAAAGACAGAGGATCTAGAACCAAACCTCAGTAAATCAGTTCTCTAACCCTAAAGATAAGAGGCTTTACACACCCAGCCTACCCTACCTAGAAAAGTTAAATTTTGTTGCAGTACCTGAATTTGTTTTTGTGTGTTCTGTCTGTGCACTTGCATTTAAATTTGAGAACCTTATGCTGCAATAAATTGTTGCCTATTAAAAAATAGTTATCTATGAATGTTTCCTAAGTAATACCACTCTTTTCAGCTTCTTTGTATTTCTACATAAAAAATTGGCATAAACTTTTTCAGAAAGAAAGCAATCATGAAATGAAAAATTAACAGTTGATTAAAAAAAAAATTCATACTGGAATGCCTGTTCATTAAAGAGGTGTCCCTGTGAGTTCATCCTCCTTCTTTTTCTTTTCTTGAAAATCTCATGATTGAAACTGGAAGCAGTGCATTGATTATTTAGAAAAATCAGAGCCATTAATGAGTTTTCAAAAAGGTATCTTTTCATATACATTATACCTGTAAACTTTCCTTTGAACAGATGGACATAATGTGGGATTATTGCTGTACACAAAAAATCCTTTTTTTGTGGCTTTTTAGTTTAGCTCTGCCAGGAGTGCCTTTGGCCACAGACTTAATATAAAATTTGCTTCACAGTAACAGACTGCCTTTTACAGTCACAGAAATACTGCAACTGTAGTTTTAATCTCCTTTCACTTGAAGTTAATTTAAAAAAAAGAAAATATAAATAGTGAAATGTACAATGGAGTTAGTAGTTTCCTTAGGAAAGCTTAATACTGTCAATATTTTCTGAAAGTTGTACCTCCATTAATCATAGACACCTATAAGAAAACAAATGTTTTAGTAATAAATATGAGCTTAGGTACACTTGGCATACTAAAAGATTTTATTTTTCAAGTAGGGAAAAAAAATTCTCCTTTATTTTTATCCTTATTTACTTTCAAGCTTATGCAAACATCATTAAATCTATCCTTGCACCACCCTTCAGAAGATATTTGCTGCATCAGGTCTTTGCTATTTAAGATGTCTCTGGCAAAGCAAATAAAATCTGAAACCCATCCACAGTTTTTCTTCATAGTTGGGTTCCTTCAGTAATAACAGGCCAAACATGGACTGAACTTTACAGGTGCATCTGCTTTGCATCTCCTAATGGTAAATGAATAGATGCTGTGTTTGCCTTGGCTATTGCAGATGATTGCTAGTATCCTGTTTCCCCCTTGAAAATACGTTGCCTCATGCTCCACACTTTTTATCATCTTTAACATTACAAAAAGCTATAGTGGTTGAAGGTCTTGCTGTCAGTATGATTTCTACTGCACAGGTCCTCTGTCCCTCATCTAAGCAAGCCTGGAGATCCCAGAATAGCAGCTTAGGCACACTAAAGTACGTTGTGGTGGTTTCTGCTTCTGTGTAAAGATATAACAGTCTGGAAAGCCAAATTCTTCCAGGTTTCTCTTACCATCTACATGCTAATGAACTGGGGAGCAGATTCTGGGATCCATTTTAAACATAACATCTCAAAGAACAATTACCATTGGAGTAAGTATCTTTATCCATTTTTTTTGTCCCTGTGCTAGTGAATCCTCCTGTAAATAAGTGATTAGCAGAGAGCTTGTATTGTCTTCAGAGTGTGTATTCTGGCTATATCCATCAAACCGTAAGGCTAGGAGTGCTCTCCAAAGCAGACTTTGGAGTCCAAGGCACCTTTTTGTACAGAAGTTGTTCTTCTGGATTCCTCTCATATTCTAATCAAACTGCTGCTTTTACTGGGTTTTGCAGTGTCATGCACGAGAAAAAGAACACGCAAGAGCATATAACAGAGCATACTCCAGCTATCACATCTGCTAGACAGCTGTATTTAAATGACTGCAGTGTTACTGTAGAGTCTCAGGGGAGTAAATTTCTTCTTTACAGTTTTAAATAACTCAATATTCATTATATTTTCTAATTATTTTGCTAGATCTGGTGCTTGACACACACAGCAGACCTCTAAGCTGCTGCTTCTTCCAGAGGTTCTGTTGCAAGGCAGGACTCAAATGCTTTTTCTCTGGAGACTTGCTCTTAGGTCCTTATCTGGAGTGATGCTTGGAGATTCATCTATATTATGTGTAGTTCTTTTTCTTAATATTGATCTTCAAGATTGAACTTGTCTGTGTTTGGGTTGGGGTGACACTGCTCCTGCTTTTTTCCATCATCTTTTCACTCCTGGGTCCTGGCCGTGTATGCTTGTTGAAGAAAATTTTGTTCAAATGTCACTACATCGAGTAGTGGCACAGTAAAATTTGAGACTACTATTTCTGGACATAGGATTGAGGGAAGAGAAAATTGAGCATCTACATGAAAGAAATCTGTTCTCCAGTCTGAATAAATAACAAAAGTAACTTTCTTGTATTGGTGTGGATCACATCCAAACCGTTCAGCAGTACTTGCAGCAGTCAGAGCAAACTAACTGCTGCTTAGTATTTCCCTTCTTCTGCTACTGCAGCTCATTTTCAGTTAGTGCACATCAGTGGGTTGTATGTTACTGGGTTTGGTCAAACTGTGTTTGGTGATAGATGATTTACAGAAAATATTGTGACCTTGTATTCATGAAAACCACTAACATCTTCGTCTCCAGACACATGCATGACCTTGGAGCTATTTTTATTTGGTATTAGATGTGCTATGAATGTGCCCCAAAAATGTGTACTTACAAATGTGTCAGCTCTTGTATTTCTGGCATTTGTAATTGCTAAGTCCTGTTCTGATTCTAGCCAATCAACCAGGATAATCTCAACTAGTACGTGAGATAAAATAGCATATAGGAAAAAGATGCTTCTGGAGATCATGCATGCTTAGTATATGATATGACTAGTTTAAATTCTATTTCTCCATCATAGAAATGATTCCTTCAGCCAAAAAAGAATATACCTCCATATGTCTGTCATGTTTGATTCTCAATTGTGAGCTACAATGATGTGATAAATCAGTTTTGGGCAACTGATGTTTTCATATTTCTTACTGGCATTCCTCAAGTATTCAACCTGAATCTGATATACGTTAGCTGTAAACTCATTTTTCATTTTGTTGTTTTAGCACTCTAGTATTTTTAGGATTTAGAAATACTCTCTGCCATACCTATACTATATTAATGTATTTGGCACATCTCAAAACTGTAGTTTACGTAAGTTCTGAAGATTTCTGCCCCACACCCAAAGCTATCCTCTTAAGTGGCCAAGAAAACGGTAAGGATTAAGGTGAAGAATTATACAGAAGACTGTAAATCTTAAAGCAGCCACCTTCCTTCAGTTCCCATCCTCTGTTGGTCTGTCAGGGTGCTGACATTACTGATAAGCTCTGTGCAATGCTGCCTTCTTCCCAGTTCTTCAGATGAGGCACATCACTGCAGCGGGAACTTTAATGTCCCTTAGCAGGATCAGCAAACGGAAATGGATGGAGGAGCTTAAGCCTCTCCCCAGCAAAATCCTTATACCTATGGGCTCTCCCCTGCCTATGTGAGAGCACAGGTAAACACATATTAGCTTGGGTAACAATGCCATTTGTTTACCATCCTATATATGCCAGGGATTGTTGGGACCGCTGATCCCCAACTTGCTTCTCTCTTAAGCCAATTTTGCCTAATCCGGAAGTTGACAAGTAACACTCTGTGTGGGAGCACGTAAACTTAAATATATGCCATTATTAGTGACTACCAGGCTCTTTTTGTTTGACAGCTTTCTTTATCAAGGTGCCACGAATTCTGAAGAAGACTAGGCCTCATTATATTAAATACTGTGCTAATGTACTTAAATTTGCCTTAATAATCTGAAGCTAATGGTATGCTGGGCCAGCAACTTAATTTTACAAGATAAAGACTTGACTGTTCCAAAACACTGAAGTCATTCACTGGATATGGAACGAATCTAATTCTCTTAAGTCAGAATTTACGTGATATTAAATATATTCTGACAGCACAGTGATAAAGAAGATTAAAAGAAAATTGTGTGCAGAGCTGTACTGGTTGCATCCATCTTCCTATTACTTTGGGGAAGTTTTTTTCCCCACTTAATCCTTAAGTTTAAAGAACATTCCATAAAATGCAATTAAAAGGACAAGAGTTCAAATCTAATAGCTTGTGTTTGTTACTATTAAGAAGCCCTGATGTTCTCAGTCATAACAAATTGGTTGGATCTGTTATGCATCATCAGTAAGAATTCAGGCAGATTATATCAACAAAACAGACACGAAATTAGTAGCTGGAATAATATGAATTAACAGACACTGGTTTAAAATTTTTTTATATAGTAGATTTCCACACAGCATAATCCTGACTCATTAATACAAATAAAATACCATGCTATGACCCCCAAAATGTACAACAAGTTTAGCCAAGTGCCCTTAAGAACAGCAGAGATGTCAAGCACCAGTGTAAACAGCACTGCCAAATCCCTGGGTTTCTTTTATCTTTGGCTGGTTTCTGACCATGGGCTGTTATTGCCAGGCCAAGCACAGATAGCTGTAATTTGTGCTTCTTCACAGCTACCCACAGTTTCCTGAACTGGAAAATTGCTGACTGGACGGCATCCAGCAGCTGCCCAGGGCTGTGTTAGAATGGCCAGAAAGTGGACAAGGTAATCATTAATCTGTGCCCGTGCTGCTTGGGCAGCTATCAGACTCGCTCATGGCCTGCCTAGGGCACTGAGGAAGCAGCCTTTCTGACAGAGAGGCTCAGTGTTGCTCCCTCATAGTTTTGAATGAGCTGGCAGGGCTTATGCCAAGCACTCAGCCATCAGTGAAGGGCACAGTAAAGAAACCTGAATGGAAGTGAATATAGGAACACAAGAAAAGAGTTGGCAGGACTCATTGTTTAGGCCTGATAGTTTTGTTTCTTTGCCCCAGTTTCCTACAGACAATATTTTCTTTTAACCCATATCGAGCTTTTGAATGCTTTTACTGTGTATATTGTCAGTGTTATAAAGGTTACTTTTATGTATTGCTGTCCCTTTTGTTCATGTTTCAGCCTACTACAGAGAACATCAAGTTTTCTTTCTAAAATGTTTGGGCTAGAGAAAGCTGGAGATGCCTCAAGTGCCGTGTCCTCAGCCCTCCTGGTAAGCTCACTGCTGTGCTTCTGTGTTGCATCCCAGGTAAGAGCACATCAGGGGATTTAGACCAAGTGAAAAGGCACAAAGAGCTGAAACTCAGTATCTTTTGAGGCTTAACCACTGTCACCTCAACTTTACTGAAACTTATACCATTGAACTTGTACTGGCTTGTTCTAGTACACTCTATCTGAGCAATTGATTAAATGGATTCCAAAGAGAAAATCTGGAGATTCAGGCACTTTGGACTTGAAGGAATTGTATGTATACAGCAGGAGTTGTAATTCCTGTACTTGGGCATAAGATTTGAAAATAACTTTTCACAAAATGAAGCATACAAAGGGGAATACAGGACTTACTTTTTTCTTGCATATATTATCTTTTTAAAAGCAGTTGTATTAATAAAGGATCACTGGAGACATTCCCTAAATCTCTAGTTTTAGAAAGCTTTTCAGCTGATTTTATAAAACATTAAGCACTACTTATGATCTTTGATCACTATATTTTAATAAAACAGCTCAACCCTTCTTTCCTCTCTCTTCTTTCCTCCCCTTCCCTGCTCCTGGAATTGTTTTTCTAATTCACCTTTTCTTCTAATATTACATTATTCATATAAATAATTTACATTGGCCAGGTTCATGGAGTTTGACAGGAAATTACATTCCATATTAAAAAAGGAATAAACTCAGTTCATTCAACAATCTCAACAAGACAGAATATGCAAAAGTGCAGCCAAGCCAGAGAAATCTCCCCGATCCTATCTCTCCAAGTGACGTTATACCTCACAACTGAGTTGCAGTGTTTGGGTCTGAACACGTGTTGTTGCCTGCACACGGACCCTCACAGTAAGGAGGGTAACAAACACTAAGCATTCCTTGGAAAACTTGGGCTAATGTAAAACCTATATGTGTTTGATCATGAAATAAATGTGAGTTCAAACTCAACTAAAATCTTTATACAATCCTATAAGAAATCTGGATGGATTTAAGTACAATTTGATTAGATTAATTTTAAACTGTTTCTGATTCCTGTTCCTGATTGTTCCCCTTGTGAAAAGATATGTATGAACAAATCCAGCAGATTTTTTCTGTTCTGTCCATTCAGAAATTAGGTTTTACTTTCACAATTTATACATTGAACATTACTGGAAATAAGATACAGTTCCTTATAATACTAAAAAACTCTTACTGCACAAAATTTGCCTTTTAAAATTTTATTTTAGCTTTCCTAGTGTAGTGCACTATGAGTAAATTTATCTTAAAAAATATCATTTGAGCTGATACTATTATACCCATACCTTGTAACAGTAGTATTTTGACAGTTATATGATTTAAACCCACTATAATGTATGTAAACCCTGTAGGGTGGATTATTCCATTGGAAGTACTCAGAAACCTGAGTTCAATATGCATGAGAATTCTGTCAATGTATTCTGCCAATGCCGTGCAGTATTTTCAGACTCCTTTAACACATGAAGACCAGTAAGTGGCAAATTTAATCATATAATTACATATATTTAATCATTTCATGTAGCAGAATGACAGAATTTTACTGAAACATTATTACAGCTTTTAATTTTAAATTGCTTACTGAACACACTAATTTTGACCTTTAGCCAAAGATAAAATTATCCATAGAAACAAAGGAATAAGAACTTCAGGTACTGCAATTTGTGATAGCTACTACAGGGTCAGCAGAGCTTTGGAGGTTTATCACTCCTGTCTAGTCAAATTAATTCAAGACAGGAATTCTAGATGTGCCAAGAGACGTAGTGTAAATGAATTGATAACTTTCCTTCATTAATAATTTTAATTTTTAGTTAAAATTTTAAAAATATTTTTTAAAATTATTAAATTTTATTATTTTTCTAACCACTGAATTTACTCCTGAGCTTTGTATTATAAATACATAATCTGTTTTATGTAAATTCTGTCTATATCATAAACCAACTATACGCTAAAATTTTTAATGTATTATATTGTATATATTACTTCCCTAGAAAGAACATAGAGAAAACTGCAAAATTTTTTATCATTTTAAAGCATAGACAGTTTTATTTCTGGTTTTTCTTTGTTTGTTTTGTTTTGTTATAGAAAAGCTCTCAGGACTTACTTTTGTGGGGGCTCAGTATCATTCAGCAAATGCAGTTAGTAAAGGTAATAGCACTATGTAACTATTGATATTCTTAGACAGAACAAGTCATTATGCTGGTGATTCTGTCTATTTGACGTGCACATTAATCCTTTGGGATTTACAGCTGAGTCCAGAAGACGACCAGCTCTGCACTGATCAGCAAATTTAAGAACATGTAACACACGAACATGAGAACTGTGCTCTGCATCTTCTCACTGGAGGCGCCTCCAATGTGATTTACTCTCGCTACCCGGAGAAGTCATGCTTAATTTTGCAGTAACTTCCAGTCTTTGTGGTGATACCAGGTATCTCTAAAGACTGTTTTTCTCAATTTATTCACAAAGTAGGCACAAGATAGCCTCAGCACAGTTTTCACTAAATGATCTAAACTCCATGCCTGTTCTATTCCTTGTAATTCCAAACTCTGCATTTAGACTGTAACTGCAATTGATGGTCCCAGTTTGTGCAAATCCAGATGATTTTCCTGAAGAACTGTTCAGCAAAAGATTACATATTCCTTCCTTTCATTGTTTACAGGAAACAATTTATTAGATAAATCCATAGATGCCATTTGATTTATAAATTTTTATAAACTGAAGATCCGGTTGCATATTCTGTCTATCTGTTCTTCAGGATTATGGTTCTTTAATCATATCTGTGTTTCTAATGAAGCACATTTCAGTATAAAGACTAAAAAATATGTTCCATGTATGGAATTACATGGTTAATTTCATTTTTACATTTTCAGTTCTTATTTTTTGTATAGAAAACTAGACAAAATGTCTATGTATAAAGGGTTAGTTAGGGAGATGATACCTGCCTATGCAGTGTACTTGGTGTTTCTGTAGTCCTATGAAGTCTTTCATCAACACTAACCAAAATTAATCAGTTTAAAAATGAATAGCTGTGTCACACAGGAGACCATAATAAATTTCACAGCTAAGCACATTTCTGTATTTCAGAGAAAGGTCAAAAATACTTAGGGTATTCTCAACCAGACTGCAATCTCAAAACTTTCAGCTGTAAGCACAGAAAGTCAGAATTACCTTTCTTTCTGGTAAATGCTGGTGAATGTCCACTTGAGGCTTCTCAATCAAACCACTTTGTCTAATGCTATTTGCTTTCTAAATGTAACTTTTTCTAAAAATAATTTATTTTAGACTGCCACATCTAATGGAAGAAAATATACTTGCTTTACTTCTTATCTTCTAGCATTATACAATGCTGTAGCATTTGCCATATGCTAGAAAAAAATGTGAATATTGAATCAATACCTTTTCTTATTAGTAATTCTCCAGTATTTTTGTTGCTTACAGTGAGTATGAAAAATTAAATCTTGCTTTTAATGAAGTGCTGTTTGATGCTAAATGCTGTTATGGTGTTGCAGTATGACTAACAGTAATATTTTACTATTTGATTAACTAAACTAGGTAAATGAAGAATATAATTAAAATGCTATTCTCAACATTTAAAATAATTTAAGAAATTAGCTGAGCGATGGATCGGTTCACATACTTTACAGGAAATGAGAACAAAACCAGCATTACTGTCTCCCACTTGAACAGTAAGTCAGCTGATTTCAACATGATTTAACCCTCCATAGTTGTTGGAAGTACAGCACTGCTTTCTTTTGGGGGGCATTGTAAATTAATAGTGTCTTTCAACCAAGCTAAAAAAAGACAGTGTTTCAATCAGTTCAAATGACAGAGAGCTGAAGTTCTCAGCTTTGTCTCTAGTGAGACCTCCTTTTCCAGCTTGAGAGGTCTTGACTCACCAGTCAAAGAAAGAAATCTACTCTTCTTTGAAATATGGAAAGTATATGATCACCCTAACGCCCTGACACCGACTCACCACTCCACTGAGCATTACGACTCTTTGGACTCAATCCTTTGAGACATGATGGGGTTTTTTTGTTGTTGTTTCCAGGTAGCTGATTAGACTCTAATGTAGATTAAAACAGTTGAGTGCATATCCAACAACTAGAGAGAGATCAGTTCTTTGGAACACCTCTTCTTTGAGCCTGACTGACAGTCAGTTGGTTAAGAATTCAATTTTGCTGATTATTAGGTAGAGTCATAAAATCCATGGTAAAGAGAATTGTTACGTTTAGTGCCAAACAGAGGACAGAGAAGTGTGATTTTTTTTACTTCCCTTTTAATTTACCTGAAGAAGTAATTCTGATAACTATGAGCTGACAATGTTATACCCAGTAGGCACCCTCAGAACTACAGACTATCTTGGAAATGTATGTAGAAGAGTGATTTGTCTGCTCTTTGTTATAACATAAAAAACATGTCATGGACTTGTGCTTTTAAATTGATGTTAGTTTCTTAGTTATTTGTTGTCCTGGCATTGTCTTAAAACACAGACCCTGAGACAGAGCAATAGTTCCAGGCAACAAACAACTCAGCGTTCTAAAAGGGCACCAGTTAATACAAGTAGGAATATCTGTTTTTTAAATATATGTATATAAAAATTATATATATCCATACATAATACATTACACACATGCATGTATATATGTATATATGTATATATGCAAGTCTTACAAGGAGTGGCTGAAGGAGCTGGGGCTGTTTAGCCTGGAAAAAAAGGAGGCTCAGAGAGGGCCTTACTGCTCTCTACAACTACCTGAAAGGAGGCTGTAGCCAGGTGGGGGACGGTCTCTTCTCCGAAGTAACAAGTGATAGGACAAGAGGAAATGGCCTCAAGTTGCACCAGAGGAGGTTTGAATTCGATATTGGGATGAATTTCTTCACAAAAAAGGTTATCAGGCAATGGAACGGGCTGCTCAGGGCAGTGGTTGAGTCACCATCCCAGGAGGTATTTAGAAGACGTGCAGATGTGGCACTTGGGGATGTGGTTTAGTGGTGAACAGGGCCGTGTTAGATTAATGATTGGACTCAATGACCTCAAAGGTTTTTTCCAACCTAAATGAGCCTACAATTCTATATACACACATATAATTTATATATTAATATATATATTTATACATAGACACACATATTATATATTATAAATTAAATATTATATTTATTTATACATATATATAAAAATGTATACTATTTAAATAGTTTCTTTAATACAAAACTTTGCTACTTCCCCGGGCAGGCAAAATCTCTATCCTACTGGCAGGGAAGACAGACCAGCATAGGAGGTGACCTATATGAACAGACAGGAATAGAGGGATAACCTATATAGCTACTATTCACATTTCACTGAGAACTGAGAATGTCAGTCATTACCAGTTTGTTACCTCCTCATTTCTTCTTGACTCTTCCCATTTCTATGCTTTACTTGAGAGTTCTCTATTGCCTCCCCTCATTTTCCCTCTCCCTTTTTTCCCCCTCTTTGAACTTTTTTGTCTGTCTTGTCTTTGACTTCAGTTTGCTTTAAAGGATTCAAAACAGTAGCAATGAACTTTCAACCACTGACATTCAAATAGGATCAGAATGATGTCAAAGGAGTTCACACCTCCCTACCAGTATGTGTTTATAGAAAATGACTTCTGGCTTCTTAAAATGTAAATGCTTGTTACAGAGAGAGAAATGTGCCATAAAAATGAAATACTAAAGAAAGCAAGAGGTTTTACTCTCCCCTCCTTACTTCTCATGCAGTTCACAGAAGGTGCACATTTCATTTCACTCTAAAACCTGCTCAGGCTTCGGTCTGAAAAGATCTGGAATATTAAATCCATGTCCTGTCCTGTCATCCGGGAGTGAGCTGGGATTTCCCCAGATGTTACCTGTGGAATAATTAAGGCATACTGGGTACTGTATATTAAATCAGTGTTAGTGTCAAAATAAAAAAAAAACAAAAAACAAAGCAAACCAAACAAAAGACCTTGAGAAACAAACCTTAAAAACTGAGCACATATTCATTTCTACTCATTCATACAGTTGCATTAAGAGATGAAAGAGAAAACCCCCACATTTTTCTGTGCAAAATGATGATGAAATTATCCATAACAGATAGTTTCTAAAGAGTCAAAAGGTGTACATAATGTGGCTTCTTTCTGACATTATTACTGGTGATATACTTCAGGAATCAACAAATTCCAAGGCACCTGAGTCCCTCATATACTAACCCTAAACTGTTGGTCTGTTGATTTAAGACGGTATTATTGTCACTAGCATATTTCAAATCCATTAACAACGTCATTTTCAGTCAACTGAAATTTTTAGAGAAATGCCAACAAAAAGATGAAAATCTTTCCTTCTTGTCAGGATGTGAGAATGTTCATTTGCCTTCTCAGAGGTTTTTCTTGCCTTTTCCACAGCTTGACCTCACATTGCTCTTTTCCTCGCAAATTTATCTTCTCACATAGAAACTATAAAACAGTCATATTGGTAACATTACCTCAAGGATTAACTGATATTTACTTAATTTGCATGTAACAGAGTATCTATTAATATTCAGGCAGACCACTTATTTAACTGAATAATGAATTACTTATTAATTCACAAACACAAGATTGCATAAATCATGTCTGGACCTATTTTTGCAGTGTATGAGCAGAGTTGTGGGGGTTTTTGTTTGGCTGGGGTTTTTTGGGAGGTGTTGGTTTTTTGATTTGGTTTGGTTGTTTTGGTTAAGGTTGGAACAGACCACTGGAGGTCCATCTGGAGGTCATCTAGTCCAACCTGCTCGCTCAAACAGGGTCCCCAGAAGCACCTTACTCAGGATTGTGTCCAGATGGCTTTTGGGGTATCTCCAGTGAGGGAGACTCCACAACCTCTCTGGGCAACCTGTTCCAGTGCTCAATTACCCTCAGAGTAAAGACGTTCTTTGTCGTGATTCTTTGGGTGTCCTGTGGAGGGCCAGGAGTAGGACTCGATGATCCTAACGGTTCCTTCCAACTCCACTTTCTGAGATTCTGTGATTCTGTGTTCAGGTGGAACTTCCTGTGCATCACTTTCTACCCATTGCCTCTCTGCCTATGAATCATAGAGCAAGGCTGAACAGTACCACGAGCTGGTGCAAGCGTATGGGTAACGGCAGGAACACTACATTGTTCGGGTTGAACATTTAGAGGAAAGATTGATACAGCTGCTTCCATTTTCTCTTGACACCCATTTTTTAGAGATTTCCTAGAACTATGTTCACGCCTTCACAAAACCAACTCCAGGAAGTTCAGGGACTCCACTAATTATTTATTTTAGCATCTTAAAATGAGCACAAATGTTGATAATATATTGAATATTAAAATTTCTCAAGCATTTCCTTATTTGTATTATTTAAGTAGCTGTTTTACAAGTTCTATGTAGCATTGATTCTCCTATCCCTAGGAAGACAGCAAGTTTACTGGAATAAGTTTATTCATCATGTCAACTATCTTAAGATTGATTAATTGCATCTACTCTTCATTAATCCATATAACTATTTTCTCCTTGTATTTCTATATGCCCCCGCAATCCATTTATAAGAGCTTTCATTCCTATACTGCCAATTGGGAAAATCTTTAATGAGTTGAAAGGTGTAGTAAGAGGTTTCCTGTTTCGTATCAATGCTTGCTAAAATGTTCTTTGTTTGATGAGTACAAGGACAGACCTAAAGAACAGCACTGGATTTTTACAAAATCCACTACCACCTACTAACCTTGAATGATGCTGCAGCTTTCATGCTGAGAAATACAGAGTAGCTACATAGGATTTTAGATTAAAGATCAGATATATATTCTTAAAGTATTCTTAAGTAGGACACTGTAACTCAGTAACCTCCAAGACTATCACTGGATTTCCTTATGATACTGGTCTCTAGTCTAGTCTAGCCCAATACTGCAGCATCACATAATCAAACTGAAGAGAATTTATTTGAGAGGAACAACCTGCATAAGTGAATCCAGCATCCTTTCTTAATAAGTCTTATGATTTGTTCTACATGACCTTTCCTTTTTTTTTGCTCAGTTTCTCTTTCACGTGCCTTCCCCAATCATGAAGTCTTCTTAATCCTGAAATAAACAGCCTAAATGAATCAAGTTTAAAAAGTTATATGAAACAACAGTTACTTATGAAGGGCATTTCTCTTTGCTTTTTAAATTATGGGAAATAATTTTCTTGCAGCATAAAAATCTTGATTTTTTGGTAGGCTTTAATTCTCCTTGGAGTAATTTGATAGCTCAAACTCCAGCAGAGTCAAACCACCCAGTATGATGACACCAGTTTTACACCTGAATCCTTATCAGTCATCCTAAGAGCCCTTCTGCAATTATCTTATAAAGAATAAAATACTAATATTAATGAAATACTAATTAAAATCACTTCTGTTGCACTTGAAAATGAGGAAACACCCCCGTGGATAGCAAAGAAAATGCCAGTGCGTCAATGAAATCTTGTAAGCCCTATTTTAAATATTATCTTACCAGAGGAAAATCAATCTAACACCCGTTACATATTACGGATGAGGGTTGGTGGATTTTTAAACATAATTTTTTTTTCTTTAACATGAACAGTGATTATAATCACAAACCTGCTCATTTGCACTGAAATCTTCATAGCATAATGGCCAAATAATGAGGAACTTTTATTCTTTCTTTTATGGAAAAATAAGTTTGTTGAACAATTTTTGCAAGGTATGTGCAAAGGCAAAAAATTATAACTAGATACACCATATAAATTCTTCAGGATTCTAAATGAAAATGAAAACTGATAGAAAAATGACATTTAAAAAAAATACCTTTTTCCCTCTCTTTTTGGAGCATTGACTATTCAAAGGAAGAAAACCACCCTTTTCAGTAATGAAACTAGAATATATATTGTGGCTAATATGACCTACTCTTTGCACTAAAAAAATCAATAATACTAAGAAGCAGCAAAAGTCTCATTATTGATTATTTTATATGTCATTAATAGCTCTATAAAATGCACAGTGAATTTTTTCTCTAAATCAGATCCAGAATAGTTTAGTCACAGGACTCCAAGTTTTATCTGAAACCCATGGTCAGTATTTCACTTACACTGCAGTAGTTTTAAATAGCAGCAAATGGGGATGCTTAGAGATTTAACCTCGATGATATTAAAATACATTCTTTTTAGTGAATTATAACAGTTATATTCCTTCTAGAGATACCAGCCTGAAAGTTTCATGCCTGACCTAATTTAGTAGTATTCCATGAAATGAATCTTAAAAAAAAGAAACCATTTTTATAAATTTGCTGCTCATGTTAGAAATCTCAGGAGTTCTTATTAACAGCAAATTACATTCACGTGATCAAGAAAGCTTTTGTCATCCCACAGATGAAATAAGTCTGTGTGGAGTCAACTAATTTGAAACGATTTGAAAAAAGCAGCTAAAACAAAAAGGGGCTTTCTTCAGATGATCTTACTAAAAAGAATTGTCACTAAGAAAGCTGATTATTCATGTTAATAGTTTTCTATGAAAAAACGGCAGCTGACAAAAAGTTCCAGACTTGGCCTTGAACGTGTGCACAGGTGCCTGAAGCAGAACTAGTCCTCTTGCTGCATGGTGTTTGTTGGACACACATGCAGCTGGCTCTTACAGCAGTTATTTGAATGGTTCTAGATGCAGCCAAGTCCTCTTAATTTGTACACAAATGGAAATCTGCATTTTTTTTATTATTATTAAAAGCAGGTCAGCATATCATGAGGTGCTGTAGAGTTCAGCTGACTTCACAAAATGCTTAGAAGTTTAACTAGTAGGTATATAATTGTATATCGTTTTGTTTATGTATGTATCTTTGGAATTATGCGATTTTTAATACAGACACATTTTTTATTTATCTATAAAAAAGATGACAATTCTCTATAAGGGTAACTCATTCTCCATATATAAGGCTACCATATACAGTCATAACTCTGTCTACTTGTTGATCAAGGCAAGTGAGAGTGATTAAGGCTGTAAACTGCTGGTAGTTTGCTATAAATCTGTTTTTTCAAGTTAAAAGAAGGGCAAGGAGAGAAGGAGGTTTTGTTGCTTCTTGGTTTTAATTTTGTAATATTTTAAGAAAGTAAATCCTTCCAACTGCATCACAAGTTATTACTTGACAGCAAAAAGTAGTTTTCAATGGTACATCAAACCTCAAACTGCTATCGTCTCAAACGTCATAATTTTATATAATGAACAAATAGCAATCAATTCACTTCCCATCACCTTATCTGTGCAAAGAATAGATAAGTTATTGTCTCCCTTATGGGTACTTGATGGAAAAATATGTCCAGTACATCCTGAAACCGTAGTAGAACTGCTACCTTCCCAGCAGGCTTTGCACTAATTTATTCTACCATAACCTGTTAAATGTTAAGCATTCCTTCAGTATCTGTATTTTACTGATATTGTTAAATCTGTGCTTCTAACTGGAAGCTGCATATTGGCATAAGCCATTGAATTCTTTTATTTGTCCAGATAATTTTGTGCATGATAAGAGATTCAAGACAAATACCATGGCAGCTTTTAAGGAAAAACATCTATAGTCTTTATTCAATAAGAACTGCAGAGTCAAACATCCATCTTAATGCTTCCAAAACTGGAAACACTCTGGTGTGCCCATATTTAAATTATAAATATTGCATTATTGCTTACCATTATTTCTAATATCCTTTCCAAAGCTGATGCCAGTTGGTTTCAAGAAAAAAAATGCCCTAGGGTTGCAGGGAGCAATAGTGGTGGTTCAGGAGGTGGTACTCACTGGCACCATGCTCAGCTAAGGTCTTTTTGCTCAGCAGGGGACACTGGGTTCTCAGTGGTGTATGCTCCTAAATACAAAAACAATGTCCTATCTACTTCACACAAAATATGCAGCTGCTCTAACAGATGGTGACCCAGTAAAAAGGTTAGAAGAAAAAAATCCAAAATAATGATGTTGGTTGCAAAATACACTACTCACATCAGGAGAAGGTGGAACTGCCTTGCAAGGGCAATTCTAAGTTTCTGAGTAACTACTGATAATCAGAAATTGCAACAGAAATCGAGGCAAATGACTCTTTAATGTTTCTAAGTACAGGAAAATTACTATCTGTGTATTTAAGAAATTTATTAGGTAACATCAGTGCTAGTCTGGCCCATTCTAGACTGTGATGGAGCCAGTTTACATTCATCTAACAAGGATGTCACTAAGAATGCAGTTTTTCTTCATGGAAGACAGGGAATATGTGTGCCTTGTAATGCCAGCAAATTATAAAGATAACAATAGAATTAGAGTTGACTTCATGAATTTTTGGTGCTATCTATATGTTTAATTTTTGCAATGTCTTCTACTTCACA
>JAYRBT010000181.1:19115584-19150142 GCA_036023395.1 Myiotriccus ornatus | reverse complement strand
CAATAGAATTAGAGTTGACTTCATGAATTTTTGGTGCTATCTATATGTTTAATTTTTGCAATGTCTTCTACTTCACACGCTGCATTGAAAACAGCTGCAGGAGAGCATCATGCCTTACTTCCTAGGCCTTTTCCACTTGTCGCCCAAGACTAAAACAGTGACACAAAGGTGTTGAACCTTTTTTGATACAAGATTCCAGCTATTCAGACATGAGACAGCTGCCCAATGGTTATTCCCGGGTGTTGCTTCCTGGCACAGTTTCCCTTTCTCTTTATGTAGAAAAGGACTTTTTCCTCTTTGCAGAATAGGACTTTTTTCTTTTTGCAAGTTCTGAAGCTTACTTAAATGATGAATGAATAAGCTCCTCCTTTCAGAGGAACTAAATACTTCAGACAATACCCCTGAAGTCACTTGCTAAATATTTCTGTAAGTAAGAAAGAATTGTCCATGCATTGTGTGCAGTCTCAGTTGTATTGGTTATTGGTACCATGAGCAAGAAAAAAAACTGATATAGACCAGGCCAGCTCAGGTCCAGCTCTGAGTCCTGCCAGAATGTGGCTTCTGGAGAAGCCAAACAGGACACAACTTGTGTGCTAGTTGCTGAATTGAAGCCATTTTTGGTGTGCCTGCCATGCCCTGCCACACTTCTGGTTCCAAAAGGTCTTACTGGGTCAGCAGACCCAGCTGCAGCACCTGAACTGGCTCCATGTGTTGGCATTGAGTGCACATTGAGCAGTCCTGGGAGAGAGTCACAGGTGGCACATCAAACTTCAGAAGCAGAACTAAATTATTCCTCAGTCTGGAAAAAAGAGATTCTTCCAGTCTGTTTTTGTTACAGATAATGGAGTGTTGACTTGACTTTAATGCTTTAGAAATTTTTTCCCCTTACTGGAAAGACTGTAAATAACGTATAATGCTTAGCAAAATTGGATGTGCAAACCCTGCCAGTTCCAAAATGAGTTTGTTAGTGCACACTGAACATTAAGAACTTTTCCCAAAAAGGTTCCACAAAAGAAAATAATGTACACATCTGTGACTTTCTTTGAAAAATAGGTTTATCTTCAAAAACAATAGTTTACTAGCTATTGTTTGTGCTACTAAAAAGCACTTTAGACAAATGTTCTCTACTATTCTTCTTTCTTTAGACTGACATGGGCTTTACAGGAACATTTATTTTATAAGAGTGGTATCAAACTTCAAAATGCCTTATTATTTGCTTATACTACATTTAGGTTCCTAAGTGAATAGTCATGTCTTTAGCTTTTAGAAAATATTTTCTTTTCCCTCACTTCCATTAAAAAGGCTTGATATTTGCATTATATATGAAAAATACTTGGCTACATCACCTTCACACCTGTGTTTCTTAAAGTCAAAGACTTGCAGTCTCTATGTTTTGTTGAGTTTATTTTGACAGACATGTTTGATCTTTAAATGGGGGTTGACTGTGGGTGACTGAAAGCTCTGCACTGTGGAAAAAATATGTCCCACATGTGTTAAAAATTCCATCATATTCCACATGTGTAGTTTAGATTCATATTCAGCTCTTTCTCTTTTCACTGTCATTCATTCTTCATGTGTTACAGATCTGATGATTTCATTCCTTATTCTTCCAACTTGTTTTTTAAAGTAATCTTATAACTTTAGCATCAGTGACAGACTTATTTCTTGTGCACTTCCTTGAATTTATTCTGCCTTTCATCTACTTACTCAAGTTTTCCTCTTCAGAAAACGCCATCAAATATCAACCAAAAAAAAAAAAGAAAAAGAAATTATATCAATTACACATGTTCTGTTCCAATAAATTTGTGGGTGTCGCAAATTCTAGCCTGTGAAACCTTTTCATGCTATAAAAAGTCCAGGTGCTACAGAAATCAATGGGGAAACTCACATTAATGAGTTGGGATTTCACTGCATACTTGTTCTAAAAGAAAAATGCCAGTTTAGTAGGTTCCTGGTGATGGGCTACTCTACAGTGCAGTGTCCAAAGATCAATATGGCAAGCCACTAGAAGAAAAAGCAATTGTAATTCTATGTGGTGTGTTGCTGAGGCAATGGTTTTTATGGAACAAACAAGTTTTCCCACACTTTCTCTCAAAAGTGAAGTCAGAGTTTATGAAGAATTAATTGTACTGGTTCCAGACGCCTGCATCAGTCCTGATCAGCCCGGTGAAGTCCAGACTTGCAGATTTTATGTCTCTTTAGGTCAGAGACATTATCTAAAGCTGAGATGAAGGAAGCTTGACATGAGCCCTCTCACATATTACCTTGAAGCATCTACAGAAATTGCCAGTAGTCTCACTGTCTCACCACAGATGCTTTGCCTTCTTCCTCAGCCAGGGCTCAACATCTACATCTTGACTTGACCTCCATACTGAATGGCAATTGTCCTGTGCACTGCATCCATGAAATGTGATTGGACACAATTAGCATGGAATTAAGAAAATTAAATCTAGGTCTTAAAAGTTTCTTCAAAACACTTTCTCCCACAATGATCAGTACCATGTAGGAATATAGATAGTATCTCAATCAATTGTGAAAGCTAATCCATAGTTTTTAAAACATAAAAAATGAAAACATGTTTTTGTATTATTCTGATTTTACATTGAGCACAGCCTGTACTGGTAGAAAAAAACAAGTTGTTTGAAGTAGCTTCTTTTACTTCTCCAGTGGCACATATTTTTCTATCTAGTTACAGATAATTATATACAATTACAACATCTTAGTAATCTCTGTGAAACAGCTAATTTAGTTGTCTTTTTTCTTTCTTTTAATTCTCTCCCTCCACTTTCTGAAGAGTAATCTGAAATACAGAATAGATAAGATACAGATTTCACAACAGTTTTTAGTGGACCATCTACATATCCCACCTTTATTGCTACAGTTTTTGTCCAGGCATTAGAACACTTGCTGTTGAGTACATCTCTCCTGTACCTCTTAAAAACTACAACCAAATGGAGTCAGTGCATGATCAGTTCCTTTAAAATCTCACATGACTGTTCATTTAAAATTCTGAAGAGCCAAATATTTCTCAAAATTTGTATTAAAAACATCTCCCTGAAAGTCTTTTTCCCGGTATAGCTTTTATTTTCACCCAAAGCACAGTGAGTTACAGCTTTATAGATTCCCTTTAATTTAACTCTTCTTGGGACTTGCCTTCTGTGCTGCCAACAGAGCAAGTCCCTTTGCCCCTAAGTCACCAACGTGCTGTACTGCAGCCAAAAGAGGCCTGTACCAAAACTGCAAGGTGATTGCAGATTTTCTCCATGTCATGCACTTCAGTCTATGCCCAGGTACTAAATCCTTCTACATTGTGAGTGTGGATAGTCTTTTAACAAGTAGGCATAACAGAGTATAAGAAAGAATGATTCATACAGAAAAAGAGAGTAATTTGTAAATTTTAATAATACCTTAATTAGACTAGTTAATTAATGCTTCTAGAACATGTTGATTCTGCCTTTCTCAGGCAGGAAGAATCATGGAACCTCTAGGTATCTTTGAAACTCTTGGTCATTACTCAAATTACTTTAATTCCAATGAGATTTCTTCTCGAAACACACAAAGTCTTTTCCTGCTAAAAACAGACTTGTAAGTTCCAGTGCCAAAAAACTTTAGTAAATTGTCAGCATTTGCTACAAACAATATGCAAGCAAAATAGCTTTCCATTTGCAGTTTAAATTACCCACCAAATACAATGGAAAACCAAAACAACCTAATCTTGTAACAGACCCAAAAGGCCTTCTTAGGTAGAGTTCATACACTTTATACAGGTTATGAAGAATGAATGATTATCCATATATAACCATATATAAGCATTTATAACCTGACTTTCTGAAATAAATCCTTTAGTAAAACAAAAAAATACTGTACAAGGCTGTGATGAAATACAGAAGAGAGTTCTCTGTATGCAAGCATAATGCTTTATTTTTCAGACTATCATATGCCATAAATTTAAGTGCTCAATATTGTACCAGTCAGATGTCAGAAATGAACAGAGAACCTGCCAGAAAAGAAGTTTTCCATTCTTAACCATCATCCTTGTCCATGACAGAACTGATTGGCTTTTTTACATATACTTCTACTAGAAGAGATAAAGTATTATCTCTCTTTAATAACTGTCTTTAGACCAAATTTGTTCACCTGAGTATGATATTTTCATTTTTAGAAATAATTAAATCCTTAGTACTATTAAGTTCTTTCCTGAGAGTACTAGAATAAACTTTTGAGAAAGAGTTTGCTTTAAAATTTAGGGATAATATAAGCACAGTGTGCAGTAGATTTTTCTTTTTTCTCAGGGGGTACTTGACTTTTATTCTCTGAATGGGTAATCTATTAGGTACTGTATGCTGTTTCCTCTGAAAATTTGAGTTCTGAATCTGACTTGATTGCCTTCCACTATGGTTTAAGCTGTTAAGAGATTCAACAAGATTGTTCTATTGTCAAAACACTGACATAAGCTCATCAGTGACTGGTCACTTTTTAGGAATCTGCTGCATGGTGTAGCATTTCCTGTGATCTGTGAATTGTGTGATCAACGTGCAACAGAAAACTATGACAGAATTACAGAAAAGTGTTGTTACCAAAACTGATTGCATCCCTCCTTAAAACTCTAAATAACATTATCTATTGACAAAAGGAAAAAAAAGAACAAACCAGCAAAAGCTTTGCTTTGAATCACATTCAATTATTTTTTTCTTCTGCTGTTTCTCCCTGCTGGCCAGCCCATGCTGATGCAGCATGAGACTCTCATAGAAAGGTCAGCATTGCAAGGTGAGTGATCTGCCATTAAGCAAACAAAGACTTGATTGATCAATCATCCAGGTCAAAGGGAGTCTTTTTTCCTGGTTTTAATAGACCTTAGGCAAGGTTCGTAATTTGGAATAGGTTGCCTCGAGATTATTCTCAGGAGTGAACTTGTTAAAATCTTTGGAAGATGAACTTCTCAATTTCCCTTTGCCATGTGTTCAGTTTTTTAATTAATTCATTTGGAATGCATCTGCATAATTTGGTTGTATGTTGGCACTGAGTGGTTGTGATTTGCCTCCTGCTCTGCTTTATCACTAAAATAATAATATACAAAACTGTATCACTGATCCGAAGTCATCCATCCTATGTCTTTTGTAGCCTTACAGTGAGTAGGCAATTTTGCTGCTTTCATTGCAAAAAGCCACATTTTGATCAGGAAGTCTTTGGAAATCCTCCTGAACTCCAAGTTCAGAAAATGCACATTTTAAACACTACGTGTTGCATCTGACTCAAAGACAGCTCAGTGAATAATAGGGGAAAACACTACTACTAGGATACTATGCTATGGATGTGATTCCTTCTTTCATGACTTTAGTGTTCACTTAAGGTACCAGTTGTGTAATAATATGAAAGAGGAGTTATTCTGACTGTAACAAAACTAAAATGCCAAGTTACAGGAGCATTTTTCTATATGTCTTGACAGATACTTTACAACAATAGCAAAGGACTACCACTTATTTTTCTGGATAAAAAGATTTGCATCACCCTTAAAACATTTTCTCATCTTCCATTATGATGCTTTCCACAGTGAGCTGACATGAGGAAGGTATAATTACGCAAACCTAAGAAACTGTACAGTTCTCTTTAAACAGTAAGTTATCTTCTTTGTAACAAAAAGGATTCAAAATCTGATTCTAAAAGCATATCACTCCTGGGGAAGGTTGTATTTCCCTAATTACTCTCAACAGCTCTATTTCAGAATTCTCAGCACATAAAATAGTTTATACTTGGAGAATACCTATGAAAAGCCAGCTGCAATTCTACAGATGCTGCATATTGTCCAGTTATAGAAATTTAACTCTTAAAGTCCTGATGCCTGGAGAAATACATGGGTTCTATATCATCAAAATCATAGTTAAGGATTTAGTGACAGAGTAATTTGTTTTAATAGACTGTAGGGAAATCTTTGTATTTTCTACACCTCAGTAATTTCTTATGAGTTTCATGCAGTCCTGATGCAAACAGTCCAGCCCTGGAATGAGGAGGGAAAGGCATAAATGCAGCCGGCACAGAGCCAGCTCAGGTTTGGCAGCAAGACAGCAATGGTAGCACGAGGCAGCCGGGACTGGTGATGACTCAGAGCCTGTGGTGCACTCCTTGTCACAGGGGATGCTTTGGGGCCCCGTCGCTCTCTCTAGCACTGCGCGTGTGCAATGTCCTACATCAGCCTGTGCTCGGCTTCTGAATTATTGAATTGCAGCTATTTATTGTGCCCAACAAAATACTAAATTGTGTTTTTGTGTTGTGGTGCAAAGAAAACCACTGAAGGGGCTAAGTGGTCATTTCAAATTCTTTCTCTGCCAAATGTGCTACAGACTTCATCCTTGGCAAATATTACTATACTGTTACTAAAGAAACAAAATGTAAAAAGGACAGAATAAGTTGTTGGTGTTTGCATTGGTTTTAGCTAACAAAACGACTATCCAGAATGAGTACCATGAGTAGTGTTAGGACCATAAGCAGTGATAAATGCAAGTATTAAACATTTGTATTGTGAAAGCCAACCACATTGCTAACATGTCTGCGGGATTCACTCTGGCTCAGCTGAAACGCTGATTGTAAAGTAGACATTTAGAAGTTTGAGTTATTGCCTATACTGATACAACAGGAAAGTTAAAAGCTTAATGTCAGGTTTCTGCGATCTTCAAGAGTGTTTATTTAAGTGAGTGATAATACTGACTCAGCTTGCAAATCTTGACTTTTGTCCTTTTCAAATAACCCACTCTTGCAGGCTGCATGCCCATTCCTTTGTTTCCTCCTTGGTCTCACTCATCTTCTCATCACAGTTGCACAGCTCTTGCCTGCAGTGTAGCAGCAACTCTGCTTAGGAAATGCACCCCAACACCTCCAAGTTTCATTCTTAACCTCCTGGCTGAGTTACTCTTTATTCTATAGACACTTGTTTCCCATCAGTCTTTTCATGATCTCTTGACAGCCTCTCCTGTTTCATCTCTGTCCTCCCTTACGAGTACACGCATGTACACACACACACCTTACCTGGAGTTGTCACCCTCCTGTGTGCCCTCCTACCCTCTGTCCCTCTGCTGCCAGCCTCATTTACCAGGATCCTCATTTAACCTCAAAAAAATTATTATTGCTTTTTTGTAAATATAATTATGAAGGGAAGACGCTCTGGTTTTGTACTAGGAACGAAACACTTAGTAAAGAGAAGTTGAAAAGAATAAGAATCTAATTTTCCTTTTGTACTTTTATTTCCATCTGTTTTGATTTATGTTGTGCAAAATTCAATTGATAATAAGACATAACTCAGAACAAACTCATTTCCAGCTATGTCAATTTATATTTAATAATCTTCCCATTCTTTCTAGTAATCTATTCCCTATTTCAAAATATTAGAAGGCTGAATGTATGCTCTTTTCCACCAAAATTCATCAAAGCCTCTCAAAAGTCAGCTTAGCAACAATAAATAAGTAGAAGGAGAAAGAGAAGAACAAACAATGAAAACTGAAAATGAATTTATTTGCATTTACTATTATAGCAGGTGACATAGATGACGGTTGAATGCCAGGTGAGTGCACTGGAAAATCCCTGAGCTTTCCTTGTTCTATGGTGCAACATGTTATATAGTTGTTACTATATGTTATGTAAATATTTTTTTTAGGGCTTGATTTCTTCCTTAGTGTCTTCTACTTTTTACTCAGGCATTTTATTCAAATTCTGCTTGAAAAAGGTACAGCAGGAAAGCTTTGACAAAATCCTAGATTAGTGCAGCAATTGAATATGTATTAAAGATGTGTGGTTAGATTAGTGCCCATAAAATGAATGGATATGAAGATATTTCTAAAAGGATGTATTAAATGCATTCTTTTCTTACTCCTATCTCTAAAAACTCTGCTTCATTGTTATCATTTGAGGCATATGGTTAGAGCATCTGGAACCAATCAGTCCATTGAAACTCATTCTTTCACATGTATTATTAATAAGAAAAGGATTCTTACAGTAGTTTAAAGGTACAGTAAGAACTTTCACTACCTCCCTGCATTCTCTGCATGCTCACTGATGCTTTCAGGGAGAAAAAAAGGTACACTGAATGAAACTTCTGCTATGCTTCACTCTTCAGAGTATAATTGGAATTAAAAGGTATAAAAATGTTTATTTCACATGAATAGCAGGCAATGGGTTTGGTGAGAGTAGAGTAAAAAGAGTGCCACTTTTATGTAATTAATACAAAAAGCTGAGTTGTTATATACCCAAAGAGGTTATGGCATTTCACTGCAGATCTGGAGTGGATCACCTGAAGTGATATTGGAGAGGGTCCAAACAGCATCACACTGCTTTAGCTAGACAATTCAAAGCTGAAAAGGAGCATCAAAATTTCACATATTTTTTAGAAATTAATGCCAAGAAATCCATGAGCTTCTTCCATGCTTCCTCTGAGAGGGATGTGCATAACACAAGCAGTCGTCTTCCCTAATCAGTGTAGCACAGCCTTTCACCTGGGATCAGTGACCTTTAGTAAATTTGTGCACATGTAGATGTAGACTGTGGCTAGGATGGTTCAGAAATAGCATAAAAGCAAACCAAGAATAAATATTGGAGGGTAATATATTTATACAAGTCTTTTAGATCTTAGTGTAGAACCTTCCTTGGCAGAACAGCTATGAGTAGCACCAAGAATAAAGTCTTTACTTACCAGAATACCTTATTAGCAAGCTAAGGAACTGACTGCTTTGTTTTTGTATTTAAATGTTTGTTTAGTTAATGGAAGCTCACATTTCCTCCCTTTACCTTCTTTGCCCAGGATACACGGGTGCATAGTTAGCATACAGGCTTCAAGAGTAAAAAGGTCAGGTTTGTATCAGGAAAAAATGGTTAAGACAGGGTGTGAATGACAAGCCCAATTGCCCCGGGGGGAAGTAGTAACTTTTTTTGTAGCTGATGATGACTTGGATAGGAAATATCCTCTGTCTGACCTTATCTGCTAACTGCAAGTCATTCCCACTGCAAACAAGGATTTGCCCTGTCAGATTGTCAATACCACCTCTCATATTTATTACAAATTACCCTTGTTTTCAGTGTGCTGGCTTTGGCCGGGATTTTCTCACCTCACTGTGAGAATGCAGCTGAATGCTGGCCTCCCTGTTACCATACTAAGCCTCAGCAGGCCTGGGGTGGGGGCTGATGAGGAAAAAGACGTTAACAGGTGTTGTCTGTCCCTCTTCCACACATAAATAATGTCAGGAGAAGTTGGTGTGGCAGTCACACATGGTTTCAAGTTCAGTAAGTTCAACCTGCTATCAAAATTGTTTGTTAGGAAATGTAAAAACTATGGGCCTCTGACTGACTCCCCTGCAGCTGAGTGAGAGGCAAAGAAAAGGACCTTGTTAGCAGATGCTGTAGATTGTCTAATGGTAGAAGGGTCCTGATTTTTCTGCTGACAAGTAAGTCCATTTACGTGGAAATTACAACAGGATAAAGCAAATGTAGTATCAGGAGAGAGTATGTGCAATACAGCTTTCCTCATTTCTGTGTACCAATATTATCATTTGGGGAAGAATCAAGTGAGATTATTTTTCTTAAATATATTAGATTATTTAAATGTCATCATCCAGATGACAAGGAAAAACAAATTAGTTTCACTTTTCCCATAGGCTTTCAAACCAGAAAACTGTCTATGTTTTCCTGGTAGCTTTTCCTTTTTATACCGTAGGCAAATAATTTTTTAGAAAGCTAAAATACTAGGGAATCCTTATCCTTGGAAATTAGCTACAACCAAACTGACCCTCAACGTGTTGTCCTGAACTCACTCAAATGTACCACAGTGTTACATGGCATTACTTCCAGAGGTGCTGGAACACTATTTGATCCTGACAGCAAGCTCATTTGCCCTAACAACTAGGTACCATCAATAAAATTCAAAGACTTTCAGTGACAAAAACAGCTTTGAACTGAAATTAACTATCCACAGAAAAGATACATTCTGAAGACAGGACTGGTAATTTGCAGCTGTGTATGAGTACAGGAGTCACTTCAGCTGCTCTGTAAGGCAGGGATGGTCACTCAGTCACAGACTGCAGGGAGAGGCTGCATGTCAGGAGCAAGGCAAAAGCAAGGAACTTCTGCTTGAGTGGAAAAAAGGGCCAGTGATGGATTATTTTAGCACACTGAAGATGGTTTTCTGTGTGGGACAACAAAAAATGCTGTAGTTTATTCTCAGTGACTGTAAAACCTTACTCAGTAGAAAAGAAAAAACAAACTAAAAAGGTCTCTTCACTTTCAGGTTCTTCCTTATATTTCCGTATTTCCCCTTAGTGAAAACCCCCAGATATACCGTTCGACACATTGGGCAGAACTTTTAGCAGTTATCACCTTGTTAATGCTACTTAGAAATGTAAGCTTCAGTATATTTCTAGTTATTAAATATTATCAAATTTATCAGTATGTAACATCCTTCTTGATGTTCTACTGCAAAATAAGAAAACGTAACTGTCAGAAATAACATGAATGTTATTCCAATTTTTTTTAATTTAGTGAATGGGCTCAATTTTAACACATAGATCTGAGATTACTTCTGGGTCTTATCTGATGATGATTTTTTTTGGATTTCATCTTCTCTTGGAGATATTTTATATCTCATTTTGGATCAAATATATTTATCCATGTGACTTACTTCAAAATAGGGGGATGATATTTCTTTCCCATTGTAATTATGCCCCATAACATTTTTAAGTGCTGTGAGTAGTAGTATTACACCCATCTAGAAATCTATGAGCATCCAAGCAGCCAAGTTAAAAAGAAAACCAAAAAAATCCCCCAAATTCAAGCATGTCTTTTATTAGCATAATAATGAATAAAATACACTCTTTCCTGCCTATATTACATAACATTTTTTTGAGCAAGAACATATACTAATGAACATGAGCTGTGCAACAAATTAATTTCTTATTATCTCATATGGATGTTTTCCTAGATTTGTAAAACTTGGATTATACTCCAGATTCCTCTCAAAGCATGGTGTTCATTTCAGCAGTAGGTTGAAGCAAAAGGCTCTGAATAGATACTTCCTCAAAGATCTGCACAGGCTTCCCTAAAGAAGAGGATGGGATTAGAAAGTAACACAATTAAGAAAGTAACATGAACGTAACAGAGCAATAGGACAATTAATCATATTGTGTCAATTAATGAAGGTCCCAGAATCTTTGTAAGGATATTTATACATTAAAGTTATAGACTCCATCAATTCCATGAAGGTCTGAATGCCTCAGTTTGTACCAACAGCAAGGTATGGGAATCTCTTTGAGGTAGAGAGCTCTAGAGACCACTGGAAAAGATCCAAAAGAAGGGGAAAGCATCATCCTAAAAGTTAACAGCAACCTAACTACTTCAGTAATTTTGAGACTAAAACCACAACACGAGGCCCCAGATGTCACTGGCCAGAAACAGAAGGTGACACAAAGAATTCCAGGACATTTAATTTCATACAACCACAACACCAGGAAAGTTTATATACAGCTTTGATATACAAAGCAAGGTGGAAAAGGTGTTTGCACAATCTGGCAGCTTATGCAGACTTCAAATGCAAAGCCCAGAGAGCCCTGTGCCTCCATGACTGCACTGCTTATAATCCTCTGCCATCTCCTAAATGAGATTGTATCAAAGTATTTAAAGGGAAAGATGTAAATACTAATGAAGATTGAGTTGGATTTTATTAGTTCTTTATAGTTCAATATTCCAAACTAAACCACAGCTGGGTACTGACTGACAAAGATGACATTATTAATTATATTATGATACACCTTAATGCAGTAAAATTATATACAACAGAGTAATCGGTCTTGTGAGGTTTTACTCAGGAATCAGAGCTTCAGAAAATGAGAGTAGGGTTTTACTATAACTATTAAAAATTCAAAACATGGTTTTAGTTTTTAAGGATTCATATAATAAATCTTTGCATCATTATTAATTTTAGATAATTTTGTTAACCCAAATAAAAAACTCAGTTTAATGTTTACGAAAATTTGAAAGAGACTTGTAGTTTCTGGTACCACCGTTATCACAGCTTTTAATTTTAATTTGGTTTTAGTTCTTTATGTATTTTTAAGAAAGGTGATGAAAAATGCTGTATTTAAAAAATTAATCCTGATAAGAAATGCTTTAGTTGCAGGAGAAGCTTTATTGATTTTTAGGGCTGGGATATGGGAATTGAATTTTTCTGGAGCATAACATTTTGTTTACTGGTGGTTGATAAACTGCAGTGTCACCTGCCAGCTGGCTTCAGCTAAAGAAAGCTGATTGATAGCCCAAGACATACATATGAAAAACAAAATTATAAAAATGGTAGAAACTTTTTTCACCCTAGAATTTGTCAGGCTGGGTATTCCTTTGGCTTGAACAGGATCATTCTTATTATTTACTGCCTGCATTATTCTCTCTCTTATAGTTAGCAATCACCATTACAGTTCTGTCTACTAAGCTCTTAACATTCTGTGCAAAACAATAGTTTGGACACACTGTACAGTCTCCGAATGTGCATCATCATACAGCACAATTTAGACATTTCTCCATGTGTCAACTGCTATTTTATGTCCTCTGCATGAAGATGCCTGTGTTAAAAAAAGTACTCCAGTGCTCAATAGTAAATAAAAAGAATTACATTAAAATAATTTACATGTTAAATGCAGAGGAAGAGAGCAATATCAAGTGGTTTTATGGGAGGGGTGGTGGTGTTTGTTTGGCTTTATTTTTGTTTGGTTTTGGTTTTTTGAAGTTTCCAAAATAATCCAATGACTAATATCTTCAGCTTTCTCTACACAACACTTGGTTCTATGAATCTTGCCTTAACCTTTTTTGTGCTGGCTATGGTCTGCAGGCAACTGCTTTTCACACCCACTAATCCTGTTTCTTGACTTGTGGTATGAAACAGGCTGGTCCATCAAAGAGGACACCCTTCTCAAAGGGTCAAAAGCCCAACTCCCCCTGCCAAGTTTTGCATTTTATTTAATGAAGGACTGGCAGCAAGGCCAAGGAATCCTGTACACCATCACATCAGTATTTCATGACTGTCTTTTCTCTCATCAGATGTGTACCAAAGACTGTGAATGGCAGACAGTAATCATAATTTTGATTGGTATTAACACTGATTTGGAATTTAAATTAGAAGTAATTTTCTGGAGGAGCACAGAGTTTGGTGAAAAACAATGCTTAATTAAACTGCTATTATCAGAGAGGAGTATCTTTATTAGATACACTTTTTTTTAATAATCCCAGGGAGCTCTGAATCCAAACAGATTCATGAAGACTACAGAATACATATTTAGTACAGTTATTTAGTTTTGTTTTGAATGTCTAGATCATACCAGATTAGACCACAGAAACAGCTTGTAATGTTTGAGGAGAGAAACCACTTTCTAAGAAGGCTACTATCTGCCTGTCAGGAGTGGCCAAAAAGATATATTAGGGCATTACATTTATGAATGTAGGTGGTCTGTAGGCAGTCCACCAGCCAGACACATGGACACAAAGCATACAGTACGGACAAACACTTCTGAAAAGTTTGTGGCTTTAGAGGCCTTTCTTTCGACTATAAGCTCTTACCATTCCATGCCAATTTTCTGTTCTAGGAAAGGGAACCAATGATCTGTCATTTACCTTTCTGATTCTCTAATAGGGGTGTAGAAGAGATCCCCTATGCAGTGCTATTGAAAGATCCTTGTCCTGCATCCTAAATTTCCATTTAGAAAACAGGCAAACAAAATCCCTTTCCTCTTCATCAAAGTCTCAGAATGATTAATTTTTGCATTCCATCCTGACCCAATATCTTATGATACCAAACATAGCAGCAAGAGAGTAGGAAAGTGATTCTGCTGCTTTGTGAATGCTATCAATCTGGTTGGCCCCATACTTCAGAAAAGCAGACAAGGAGCTCTTAAGTTGTTTACTTCATTTATCATCAAGGAAATGCTGATCACAAGTTTCCTCAAGATTAGTTGGCAGTTTAAAAAACCCCCAACAACACAAAACAGAACCAGGCCTGCACTAAACAAGCATAACCCACATGGAGCATGTGACGCCTGTTCAGCATCTCCAGAATCTGCAAGAATAACAAAGGATGTTCACGAGTGGGTCTTACATTTTAAAAGCAACTGCTAAATTAAGAAGACAGTAAGTGTTACTGATTTAGGTGCCTTTATCAGTTAAAAAATCCCAGAGTTCTCAGCTTCATTCCCAGAGGAAAGCAGAATTACAGAATTGTTGAGGTTGGAAGGGACCATCTAATCAAACCCCCCTGGTAAGGAAGGTTTTCTTAGAGCAGATTGCACAGGATCACATCCAGGGAGGTTTTGGGTATCTCCAGAGAAGGAGATAGTCAGCAAATAGAGCTGTGAGTGGGACCAAGGGAATTTAATGAGTTGAAACTACTACTTGAAATCTAATATTTGCTTGCTGAGTAGCAATAATGAAAACTTTACTAGGAGCAGGATTGTTAGACCTTGGCTGTGATTCACTGGAGTTTCTATTTTGCCTCACTGCTCTTGATCCTTTTCTTTTTCTTACAGCTGAATAACCACTTTACAGACATTCCAGAGTTGGGTGGAAATGCTGGGGTAAACACTGTAGTGAAAATTAAGGGTGTAAATGGCAGAATACAATGATTCACTACTGTTCAGAATCTCTGGATCACTTCTGCATAACAAGGCCAAACTTTTTAATCCATATCTAAACACATATACTACAAAAACAGCAATGGAGAGGTATACTGCCTTAGGCTACATCCTCTAGCAGCTAAACTTCTGTCACCTAAAACAGGTTCCAGCCCTGGCCTGTGGTTCCAACACAGAACAGCAGAAAAGAATCCTCCTTCCATCCACAGCCCATGTCTTTGAGCAGCCCATAGTTAATTCAGCCTTTTGCAAACGTCTAGGTAAGATGTTCATCAAGAACAATGTAGCATTAAGATTACAGAATATATGGCATTAAAGACAAGGCATCATAATCTAACCTTGAAACGGCTTTGAATTATTCTGCTAGTCACAAAATTGATCTCTCTGCACATTTAAGAATTGTATGTATGTGGTGTAAACCAACCAAACTAATTGAATGCCAGTCCTTGCTCAGACACAGCAATTTAGACAGCTCAGGCACAGTACTTAGAGATATTTATAAGCATTAAGGGAGCAAAAGCAGTATTCCAGTGTTTTCCCTATGTCAGCCCTCAAATTCCTGAACATTTCCCTGAGAGGGCTCAAGATTTGCATATAAGTGCCTACACTTTGGGTGACTGCAGCTCTGGAAATAGGGATTTCACAGATGTTCATTTTGCCTCCTGTAAATATCTGAGCTTTAACAGCTCAGTGCCAAAGCCTACTTAATTTTCCTTCCAACAAAATCAACAAAAAGTATCGTGAATGATAAAATTAGAACCCACTACTACTACTATGTGTTTTTCCTCTGTAGTAGTAGTTAAAAATTAAGAAATACTGGAAGTGCAAAGACAATTTGCAGACACTTGCAACATGTCACTAATCATGTTGACCTTAAAATTTTTATTTGTGATGAAACCCCAGATTCTCAGTTGACCTGAGAGATCAATCAGTGGATTATCAATAATCCAATCAGATAAGAAGCTAAAGTCTGTAAAAATACAGTTTACTAGAAGATATTAACCTTCTTTTAAAAATGTCTTACAAATTCAGAAATATGCTATAATTCTATTACAAATTGAATCATTAACAGTAAACTTCAAGTCTGTGGAGAAGAGGCTGTTGTCCTGTTTTATATTTGCACTGCTTCACACAAAGGCATCCAGTACACATAAAAAAGAATACTATAATAATAACAACATGATATGTAATACTATTATATATAATACTACCAATAATGGTAGAGTGGCTCTAAAATGAAATATGACATCCTGAAATACATGCCATTTTGCAGTGGTATATGGCTATCTCAGAAACTATGTTGCTGTAACAGACTTCAGTGAATAGGACCACCAAGAATACCTCCAATAGAGTATCAATTAATTGCAGTCTGCTATGAATGACCCTGGAGGACAGATATTTACTTAAAAATCACATCTTCCTTCACAGACTGTGCTGGTTTGGGCTGGAGTAGAGTTAATTTTCTTCACAATAGTAGGTAATGGGGCCGTGTTTTAGATTTGCGCTGAAAACAATGTCGACACTATAGGGAGGTTTTGTTATTGCTGTGCAGGGCTTGCACAGTGCCAAGGCCTGTCTGCTCCCTGTACAGCCACAGGTGAGGGGACTGGCAGTGCATGGAAAACTGGGAAAAGGCACAGCCGGGACAGCTGGTCCCGCCTGACCATAGGGATATTGCAGACTGTATGGAGTCATGCTCAGTATGTAAAGCTGGAGGAAGAAGAAGGAAGGGATGTTTGCAGTGACGCTGTTTGTCTTCCCAAGTCACCATTACACACAGTGGAGCCTGGTGGCCCTGGAGGTGGCTGAACATGGTGTTTCCCATGCTCATTGTCCAGGTCTGAACAGTTAAACTGAATGGAAGGAAAGAAGGAATAGAAGTAACGCACTACATATTTTAAGGGAGAGGTGAAAAAGGTTTCCAGATGTTAAACTCTTTCTTCATAAAATATTCTTCTTTGTATTACTTACAGAAATGTTATTCTGCTGTTTCAGAAGTAAAATGAAAGTGGGGTAGTAGATAACTATATACAACAGCAATTACAATGTCTAGTCCTTTTTGCTTTTGAATGATTAGTTTTACATGCTTCCTTCATAAGAGCAAACCCAAAGAGCTAAACAGAAACATATGTATATAAAAATAATTAAAAATTATGATAATATAATTCATAGAGACATCAATTAAATAAAAATATAAAAAGCTACAGAAGGTGGGGTTTGCATTCAATTTAAAAAGAGCATTTCTGAAATGAACTAAAGGCTTCTCAGTACAATGCACATCAAACAAGTCTATTCAAAAGAAGGCATCACTCAGAGTCTGTACAGTGACCAGAGCCTTTGGAATCAATTTCAGATGTTACTTCAATACCAAAAGATCTCTTTGGGAAAAAAATGTTGGATTTTTATTACAAATATTACAGAAGTTAACCTGTCGGAAAGAGTCAAATCAACCTAAAGACTGATTAGACAAGGAAAAAACCTTCTAAAATTTAGAAAAGGTTGGACCAGAAGTAAGTAATCCACAAAAGCAGATTACGAAGCCTGTTTTTGGAAAATTTTGGCTATTGTACATAGCTATAACTTCATTAACTTCAGCTGCATTTCGATAATATCTGCTCACAGTTTTGTGAAGGCCAAGTCCAGTGGGTTGAAAATTGTTTTTAAGAATAATATCATGTTTTCAGACAGCTTACAGTAAGATTGCTTATTGAAAGCACCTTTCAAGGTGAGGTGGCTGAGCCTGGAGAGCTAAAATCGTTTGAAAACTATAAATATATGCCATACATTATTTCAAGACACTGTAAACCCTTTTGTGTCACTTTAACTGCACAGTGCAACTAGTCCTATATGAATTCTGGCATGGCCTAAAAATGCTATGAAATACCTTTTGTTTTCATCTGAACATCACACTACTTGCTGGGTTCTTTAATCATCTAATTAAAAAGCGTTCCTAACATTTTTGATTTTCTAATTCACTTTGAACAAACGCAGTAATTGCTGAGGAAAACACACTTGATCTCTGTGTACAGTATGTGAGAAAAACTAGCGCCAGTGTTCAAAGGAGTAAAGCAATTAACTTCAAGACAGTGTCACTCTGTTGTTTCAATAAAGAAAAAATATTTGTGAAATTTTAACTATTATATTAAAATGGAAATATTTAGCAATATTTGGATCATTTTTTGGACATGCTTAATGCTAGAAAAAGAAGAAACCACTGATACAGTTGTGTAATTTATGTATTGCATTTCCAGTTTTAGTAATATCAAACTGTTAAGGCCTGTTTTCAAAAAAATAATTCCAATTTTACAGAATCTGAAATAAAATAACAAAGTTCTATAACCAAGTAATTATAAAGGTTTCTATTACAGAGCTTGATGTTTCATAGCCAAGCAGCTTTTTCCAAATGCTGTGGGCAATTTCTCTTTGGAGCAGGGTCAGTCAGATTCCCCTATGATTTCTGCATCCTCATTTTGTTAAACAACATATTACTGGCAACACAGATGCCCAGTCAAGTGAGCTTCTCTTTAGAAAAGAATACATGATCTTGGATTGTCAGGACCTCGATCATTCCAGAGATCTATCAAATACATAAAAACACAGGTTTTACTACTTCTCATCTGGTCTGTTCTTTCCTCCCATCTAGCCAATGTATTAATTTTCTGCTCACCTAATCATAGCCCCACCTATGAATCATGTAGGACTGACACGGTCCTGTCAACCTACTGACACGTGTACTGCACCTCGAATACCACAGTGGCTCTGTCACCTAACATTACTAAGAACATCCATCTCATCTTCTTATTTTGTATGATGAGATGTGCTCTGTGAATGTATTATTCAGCTCTAACCACTCTGAGGTAAATTATCAGTGTAGTGCATTGTACACGACTCCCATTATATCCCACAGATACAGTATAAGCTGCTCCCTAGCAACTGCAGCAAAAACGTACCCCTTTAGGCATTTTTTTCCAGCTAAAGAAACCAACTTTCTATTTTATGAACTTCATATATAAAACAATCTTGGTTACTGCCAGCTCAAATTGTTCTGACTAATGGTCCTTAAGACGTGTTTTTAGCCCTTTGTCTAGTTTGGGTTCTGATACTGAAGCTTCTTTTGCAAAACCTCCCACCTCAATGATTTTAGCACCAAGGAAAAAGAAATATTTTCAAACTAAGAAATATCTTCCCAATAAAAACTAACCATTTATACAAGAATTATAATCATGAGATAGAAATCCATTTTAGATGGAAAATGTAACTCCCAGCATGCTGGCAAGAGTGATCACACCGCATTTATTTTGTGGAACACCAGAAAGAGTCTTTTGGTTGTATTTCATTCACATACTAAATGGGATTGCAAATATTTTAAAAGGACTATAAAGCTTTTAAATAGTCTATTGCTTCTTGTGTTATCTCAAATCTATTTAAGTAATCTATTACTCCTTGTTAGAAAAACCAGTCTCATGATCATGCATTCACCTTGTGAATAAGATATGGCTGCTGTGAGATTGTTATTCATATAACATATCATAAAACATTTTAAAGAGAATAACAGAATAATAATAGCTAAATAATACTTCATAAACGAACAGAACCTTCCATGAAATGACAACAAGATTTAGGAATTCCTTCCCCCACCAGAGAAAAGGGTGTTATGCAGACAGTTAACTTCCCCATGCAAAGTCAAGTCTGTTATCAGGCTGGTCAGGTTAGGAGGTTTAAGCAATGGCTAGTTTGGTATTGTTGCACTGCTGTGTAGGGTGAGCCAAAACCATTACCAAAAAAAGATGAGGGAATTGCTGAAAAGGGAAAGACTGGAGCAGATACAATGCATCTTTGGTACCTCCTGGTACCAGTTTGTTTGAATCTGGACCTTTCATTTGGCTTCCCACATAAAATGTTAAGCTAACTTTAGGCATCTTTGTACTTATATGGGTCTATTTCTAAGGTTGCTTCGATTAGGTTCCATGATTAGATTATGTTTGTTAGACTGTTGTACTCAACATGGTGGCAGCCACTGCAGACAAGGATAGCTGGAGTATAACACATGCTGCTCTTATATCATGCAAAGCGTATCTCCTAGTGATTGAATTCCTCAACACCTCAAAACCCAAGGACTTGGGATGGTGAGACAGGTCGTGTGCAAGAGTTTTGTAGTCACCCTCTTTTCTCTGGTCTTCCAGCATGGTGAATCTGTAACAAGTTCTCTTACTGACAACTCAGCAGTGATAACTTCACCTCCAAGGTTCAGCATCTGCAACGATCAGATTTTGGCATCTGTCTCGAGTCATGTCTAAAGTTTAGCTTTTTAAACAGTATAATAATAACACTTTAAGATATATACACATACATAAAAATACAACCTATATATTATAGTTTGAGGCAACTTATTGAGTAAACAAAAGTTTTGTTGCTGCCAAAAACAATAATACTGGGTCCATGTTACAATGGTACATACAGAATCTATTAAATTCTACATGTTCCAGAAGTAACTTCTACAGAATCATTGTACATTTGTATATAACTGCACTAGTGTTCAACTTTTAAATAAAAAAAACCACTTGTAGAATGAAAATAGAAATCCCTGGATACAAGACGGTATATGCATGTAAAGAGCTACATATCATCAGCTCTCAAGAGGTGGTGTTTTTTTGAATCAGAGTACAGGGCTCACAATGGCAAAAAATGAGTAAATACACTACTGTTTGTTTTTTTTATTGGTGCAGCTGAGATGACATTAGTGAACTAACTTCATCTGGACATAAAAAGAACAAACCAACAAAACCAAAACCAACGAAACAAGACTATAAACCTGATAAACCCTATCACAATAACCTCTTTTAATGAAGTGTAAGGTGAATTTCTGACTTTTTAAAAGGATAGAGAATATTTCAAAACTAACTCTTGTCTTCTTTATTAGACTACAGCCCCTTTCTAATTCTTTTTTTCTGAACAACAAATATTTTAGAGAGCATTGGAGAAACTTTTATTCCAAATAACATTTATTAATGCATTTGCTCTCTTCTGCCTTAATTTAATAGTGGTATACAAGAAAGTAACAGACACTGAAGAAATTCTAATTAAGATTTTTCAGGCAGTCCTGCTTGCCAGAATTGTTGTTTTCTACTCGACATAAAAATTACAAGATCTGTAAAAGTCACATGATTGACTCTGGGTTCAGTGAAGAGGTACACAACTCAATTTAGATATTATGCTATTCTTACGCAGTTATATTTTCTCAGCCGAGTCAATTTACACACCATGAGCTTCACGCCACTGTGATTACATTGCTTCCTGTACAGGAGTCATTTGGATATCTTTGTTCTGCACACAGAGAGAGTACAGTTTCAGTGTTGCTGTGTACATTTACAGTAATTTATTGCATATTTTGTCGACATTTTATTAAAAATAAAAGCACTGTCACACTTGTTGGTAATTTAAAATCAACCCTGAAAAACCTTAAACCAAAGGCAGTAATTATGCAAAAAATAAAGCATGTGTATAAATTTTCTCATTGGACATTGATACTAAATTATAAAAGACAAATAAGAAAACACTGGCATAGATGATATTAGTTCAAGTTTTGTGGACAAAGAGAAAAGTTCAACTTTTACAGATGTCAACACTTGTCCTCACTATCAAATTCAACTGAAAAAATCCTACTTCACTTTCAAAAACACGTTTTCTGCAACATTACTTTCTAAAAGGCACAGAGCCCTCGTGCTTCCAAAACTGCTCATCATGCCTACCTAAACAGTTCACCTGTATCCTTTCTATCATGCTGTGAAACATATGTGCTTCAGTTGCAAATGGTCTAAGTATATGCATGCGTTATCAATTCAAAAGAGAACTCCTATAAAGGCTTGAAAATTTAGGATCTACATCTTCCCCTGGCATGCAGCCTTGTGGATGGTCAAAAAGACATCAGTTCGAGAGGAGCAAACAGCTAGCCACAGAAAACAGCCATTCAAATAGCAAAAGCAGGACAGCCTTTCCCTTTAGGAAATTCTACTTACCTCTGCAGCTGTTACAGAGCTCTAGAGGATCTGTCCTGTCACTAGAACAGGAAAAGACAAGAAACACCACCTCTGCTGACTGATTCCTCTGATAAAAAGCAAAGCATGTGCTGTGTGTACCTCCACTTCAAGGCTCTTCCTTACTACCCTTTAGTGAAACTGACCCTGAAAAGAACTGTAAATGAAATCCACATACCAGTTTATGCCAATTTTGATATGACCCCTGAACAGGGTGTTGAACACCATCTCACTTGGTAAAGGAGACATACATTTTCTAAGAAGTCGTATGTCACTGCCACCTGAGTCAAACGCTATGGGGAAATTGGCATATTTAAAAAAATGCCACTGAAATAAATCCTAGTTAGAATATTGCTAAATGACATGCCCAATTCCTGAACCAAAGTAATCATCTTCAATGTCAGTGGGTAACTGGCACCTGGCACCAAAAAAATGGCATTACTATTAGAGCCATGAATTCATGACTTCTGTATTGGGTAAACACTGGAGTTCAAACTGCATTTCCATGAGAGAGTTCAACATGGTAAAGCTGGCACAGCATTATGAATTCAACCTTGATGCACAGTTTTACTGGTAGTAGTACAATCTTTAGTTCAGTGAGATTCTCATTTCATGAGCAAACATCCTATTGACTTTCCTGGGAGATTTATGTAATTTGGGTCTGCAACGTCAGGTCTTCTGTATATATCTTAATAACCTAATTAAAAGAAAAACTGTCGTACCACTACACAAGATATAATATAGCAAGAAGGGGGGGCTGGGTGTTTTCTTTTTAAGTTAACAGGCACAAAAATTTCTAGGCAACACCTTTTCGTACAGTTCTGTATTTCCTCATAACAAGAAATAACTGGGTTATACAAACTCCCGAAACGATGAACGATTTACGCACTTGAAAGGAATAAAGACCATATGTATGTGGCATGCCTTCCTACGTATGAAAATCTAGTTGGATCAGAAGAGAAAAAAATAAAAATAGTTTTGCAAACTTTACACTCAGAGAAAAAAAAATATACAAGTTTTCTAAGAATGCTGAAACAATCCTTGCAAAACAGAATCTACCATTTTATTCCAAAACTCCATTAAAACCTTAAAATGCATGTCAACTTTAATATTACCTACATTGCCAACTTAAATTTCTAGCCCAAACTCAGACAGTATTCACTGTTTTATCTCTCTAATTATTTCCAGAACAAATATAGTACAAACACTGAGCAAGGTGTTCCTGACAGTAAGCTAATACTAAAAAACGAAATTCAGTACAGGTACTAAACCCACAGGCTGCAGATTTTGGGGAAAAGGAAGGTATAAACCTTCTCAACACTGTGTTCAAGAGAAAGCTGTTAAATACACTGAAGCTACCTAAATCCTGAAAACTGGATTCACTGAATCTCAGGCAAGTCCTGGTTCTTCATTCTCATGAAAGAGGGGAAAGGACTTGAGACTGATTGACTGAACTGAGGTCTTAAAGATCACTTTTTCTCAGTCCAGTAGGCTTTGGTTAAGGACTTTAATGTGAGACTCACTTGGCAATCAACTATTTTCAATTTTGAAAAATACTTTATTTCTATCTACATCCTTGTATAGTAGCCTGCCTTTTATGCATTTGTTAACATTTAATATGGCCATTTCATTCTTATGGTTCTGTTTATTGCAACTGTTCTTCGCATAAAAAATATTTAAGCCAAATAATTATACTGTTTGAAGAATAACTCCAGAGAGCTATAGCTGATATTCTTCTCTAAAGGTGCACAAGGTTATTACAATATTTCATTATCACAACACAATACATCTTCAGATAGAGGCAGTATTACCAAGTAATATTTCTTGCTACCATGGTACCAACCTTCCCTTGTAAAGCAATTTAATCACTTCCATATTGGTTATACATTAAATATTGGTGCTGTGCTTCATAGGTAACACCTTCTGAATTTTCCTTACAATACAACTGTATTACTTACAGAGTCAAAAAACCTATTTATCTATAAGCATGTCTTTACATCTCATTGAAAAAAAAGAACTGGTTTTCCAGTTTTAAGTCCTCAATTCAACCAGTCTGGGGTTCATTAATTTTTAAGCCCACATGCCATCTCCATCCTTCTTTTAGTTATCATTCACATTAGCACCTATTAGAACTGTTCAGATACTACAAATCTTTGTCTTTTGAGACAGAGAACAATCACATAAATTTTAATATACCATAAGATAACCTGGTACTTATACATCTAATATTAACTATAATCTTATCTAGCTACTATATACCAAAAGTAAAGATTACAACTATTTGTATTGTTTTACACTTGAAATATGTGATCACCTTCAAAAGCTCAACATGATTTTATTTTTCAACAATGAAAATTCATAAAAGTAAAACAAGTTATTTTATTTTTCTCCATGAAAATAGTCCATCAGATAACAAAGAACAGGTGCCTTTACTAATACTATGCCCTTCTTGGCAAATCGGGCAAAAATGTCATCCCGTGAGTTATGAAATCCTGGCACACAGGAACAACATGTACAAAATGGAAGCAATTACAGCATTCTGAGGTAGTGCACGAAGACAACATAATGGATTAACAGTTTAGGCATGCATAAATAAAAACATACATACAGGATATTTAGATGGCTTTTGAACTGAGAAATGGCATACTAAACTTCTGATCAGCATTTTTATCATCACTGTGGAAATGTTAGGCCAGGCTCTCAGGTTCATGAAGATTCCACTCTGCAAGAGCAGTAGGTTGTCACAAAGCAGCTGTGACTAAAAGTTACTTTCAAACAACTGAATGTTGGGTAGGTGGAACCTTGCTTCTAGGTCATATTGGCTCAATAAAATAAAAATTTATAGAGTTTGAAAGATGGGAAAAACATATTTTTAAAAGTTTGAGTAGGTCTATAAAAGTTGGAAAACCCACATAGAACCATTATTGATATCTTGCTAGAAAGAACTGCATTAACAATTAACAATTCAGGATAGTAGAGGCTCTAAGTTAGTTTCAAAACATCAGGTAACATGCAGTCAAAATCAAAACCACCTGAGCCCAAAAGGTTTTAAACAAAAATTACAACATGTCTGAGTCTTCATTTCACTGGCAATTGAACAAAGTGCATTGGAAGTGCTCGGATGTAAGTGACCTGTTTGCTCATGCCAAAAGTCTCACTACAGAGCAATCAGCTCAAACAAGTATCACGTGGCTGAGTGACCACACAGAAAACAGGGACATACTTTACAGAAGACAAGATCAATTAGCACTTGTGTGTTGCTTACTTTTACTGGGTTATAAAGAAATTTTCTTTTCCCAGAGTTTTCAAATTATGAAGGAGATGATTTCCAGGTGACCTCAGCTGTGACACATTAACCAATACAGGGCTTTTCCAGACTCCGAAGTTAAAATATAGAATGGGTTTGATCTGGCCCAGGCTCAAACTTCTATGCCCTGGTACATGCCTCTAAATGGACACGTAATCCCATGACAGCCAGCCCGAATGATCTGCAGTAATTTAGCACAACAATCAGATGCCTCAGTCAAAAGCCAGTGATGAAATGCAGCAGCAGGCACAGGCTCAGGGGAGTTTTCTACCTCCAGGTGGGCTGTCTTTGTTCTGACAAGTCCTTGCAGAGCAAACAAAACCTAGCAGAAGCCTACTGTGACAGTCTCCTTGTCATAAGATCCACCACTTCTGCTGCATCATCCATGCTCATTCACACATTTTACTATGATTTCGTGCATAGCCTGATGTGTAGTACAAGTGCAACATCTTCAAAGGAAAACCTATTACTTTTGACTCAGTTATTTTCTGTGAATTTTTATTGAGCTGTTTTGCAGTGTATCATTTTATATTTTACTTTCTAAAAATATTTAATGAATTTTGTTTCAGAAAACTGAAATGACAAAACATCTGAAAGTGGACAGCTGATGCTATGGCATGACTTTCTTCTCCAAAAACCTGCAGGTGTGCATTTTGTTTTTACTATCAAATGCTCTTGCTGTCTACTTTTGTCATGAGATTACAGCACTGCCTCATTGTGTCAGATCTGAAGAGCAGTTTTACAATGTCAGCTGGAGTCCCAAAATCAGTTTGCAGGAGACTTCAGATGATATCAATACCAAATTTTAAACAGAAAGAATTTTCTACAAATGAAAAAAAATTCACAGTAAGCATCTTATTTTGGAACTTCTCAGCAGACTTGTCTGTTTATGTTTGGAATGAGCACCAATAACAAAAGTATTTCACTTCCCTATTATAAATAATTAAACAGTACAGAATTTCTACAAAGTAGCTCTTAGTTTAACTAGTATTGTTTTTTATGCCTCTATATAAATTTCTTTTGTTCATGCCCACATCTATCAAGAATTTGTATTTTCTCCAGAAAAATATTCAGAATAAGATACCTGTAATATGGTATTTCAATATCTCCTTCTCACCTGTAACTAGGACATAATGTGTTGAATTCTATTCTCATTGACTTCTAATTTCATAAGCTAAATATAATATATGGATAAAGAAACTTTTTCTCAGGAGCAGTATATTTTCCATGTGAAATGTTTAATATGATCCAACTTCCAACATTATTAGCAGACCAGATGCTCAAATTCTATTCCAGACTTTTCTAGCCTGGTTAATCAATGGGAATATTTGACTTTGTGCAGTAATCTGAAATCTGTGCATGAAAATTTCCAGGAAGTAGGCCAGTCTCTTCAGGGTTTGCAAAACATTTTTTCACCTGAACTGCAACACAGCAAAATATTTGTGTAATAGGTATTACAGAGCAGAAGTAACGTGCTCTTTAACAGACTGATCAGATAGAGGTGAATCTCAAGCATGTAAACTTGAGCCTTTGGACTCAGCATGACCTAGCTGCCATTAACCTGGTGGAAAACTTTCATTTGAAGCTTTATTATTTGGATGAAAACCTCATACATTTGAATCTTTCAGCCAACTTTTAGCAGTGCTCTGTTACTTCCTAGCTTAAAGTAAATACAGTAACAAACTACACATAGCAGAATTTGGTTTATGATTAATTTGAGATAAGATGCATTTTCTGTGGCTCTTTAAGAAACATCTAGCATACACAAAAGCTTGGCAAAAAGAAAAACTAGTGGCTTTAGTACAAAGTCTGAAATCCGAAGTCTGAAAAGCAAAATGTATTATTTTTTTACATGGAAAAATCTTGCAAATTCTGAAAGCTTTATGTAAACATTAATATAATAGATTTTTGCAGTAAAATGCTGTGAATGTACTATTGCCACTCTTACCAGGCCTAACAGACCTGATAAATTCCTGAGATTTAAAGTATCTTCTAATGAAGCGTAAAAAGAAGAAAGTAACTTCTTTAGAATATTTTGTGGATGCCACAACAGTGTGGCTTCATTTACATGTACCATCCTACCTACATGAAAGTATTTCTTCTAGGAGAGAGTATATTAAAATTTGGCTGGTGAGTCTGAAGTATCTTATAAAAATTTCAGATGAATGATTGCATACATCTTAACACAAGAAGATATTGTCATAATTAAACAATGGAACACAAGTTCCACTTTTTAGGATGATAGTCTGTTTAAGGCAGATAAGCAGCACAAGTGGCACTGCTTTATCAGTATGCTGCTAAATGTATTCAGCACGGATCCAGCAATTACCACTACCATGGCCTATAAGTACTGGGGGGAAAAAAAGACACTAACAGTGTTCCAGGCTACCACGAACTCACTGTTCCACATTCAACTAATCTTGAGCTGCATCAGCCTACAGAAAGCTGACCATGACTTTGCAGCTACTGTACACAAGGATGTGTTTGTCATGAATAGGTGAGTTCCAAGCATACCATGCAAACAGAATACACCAAAACCTTTTCCTGTGGCAAACTGCCTTGTCTTGGTTGCTACAGACTCCAGCAAACACAACCCATTAAATACATCAGGAATCTGACTTTAAAACCATCCATGACAATATTTAAATAGTAGATATACATTTGTTATGTACTTGAATACATACTAGTTTGAAAAAGCTATTTTGGTGAACTGTATTGTAGTGCAAAACAAAATGAAAGAAGAATCCTATTGCTGCAACTAACTACTGTTGGTAACACAGTCTTTTAGATAACCAGATTCACACAGCAGATGACCTCATCAGTGGACAGTAGAACAGCTAAGACCTTTCTACAAAGGATATAAAATGTAATTCTTTAAGCTAAATATTTAAATTAACAAAGCAATAGGCTGACTACTAAAATAGTCCTGTACTTCTGCCAAGTACTCGAACAACAGTAAATCAAGAAACAGAACAGCATTCAGGCTGAGGTTTGACAAGCCCATAAGGCAATTTTTAACCACTGCTGTTCAACTGTCTTGATCTCCTCTTGAATTTACCTTCATAGATCTATGTCCTCCCTTGCACAACCTTCGTAAAGTCCTCTGTTAAACAGATTCAAGCTGGCAGAAAGTGAGTTTCTGGTTTGTTTTGGTTTTTTAAAACCAGTGGCCAAGGAGGCAGAGTGGTCTTCTGCCAGACTAATGTGCTGAAGTATTCTGCAAAGCTTTAGGAAGGATGGAGTTATTGTGACTGGGACAAAGGAAAAGAGGATCATCACAGACATGTTGCTGCAGTCACTTACACATGTGAAACCACATCTATTACTCAGTAACACAAAGTAGTAACACAGCACACTAATAATATATTCCTAGTCTTTCTTTAAACCTCGCTCTCAATGCTGTTTGCAATTCAGCAGCTCTTCTAAGTGACATGCCCTGAGTATCAAATGACTAGCCTGGTTTTGAACAAGAACATGAAGAGGTCCTTTCTACATGTCAGGCTTCCAGCCTAACCTCTAATACAACTGGTAGGGAGGAGGGGAAGAATTTTGATTATTATTGAAATGTATTCCATAAATGGAAAGTGATTAATTAGATGGTAATGGAGTTAAGACTGTTGTGTAGTGAATCCATAGAGAGGCAAGGAAAGCACTGAAGTTATTTGAGTAAATGTTACTTTGCAATCCAATATTTTTAAAAGCTTCTTTGGTTTTAATTAAGAATAATTTTAATGGCAATCAGTGTGGATCAAATACCGTATACCACCATTCTCCATTTCCCACTCAATGCAGCTGGAATAAGTACTATGAATGGTATTTTTCAGAGTTTTCTTTCTGTTTTATCTGGTCTGGATTTCTGGACACAGCATTAACCTGTTAGTCTTATGAGCTCATGTTTACTGAGGTTCAAAGAAATACAAGCTAAAACCAAAGTCTGTGTTACATACAAATAATTTTTAAGATTTACAAACACCCTTGACTGATATGCCACAACACTTTTATTCCTCTCAGACATCAGATATACATGCAAAAAAACCTCATAAGGAATGACAGTGTTGGCAAAATCAAGACAAAGACAAGAAGACTTTGAGCACAGAACTAACGCCATGATGATGGCAAAGAGCTCCAGAAGCACCACGAGGACTCAGAGTGGACAAAAAGATGACAAATAAACTTCAGTGTAGATATATATAAGCTAATACATCTAATGAAAAATAATCTGTCACATACACCATGCTGACAAATGATTGGAGAAAAAAATCGAGCAGTCATTATTGATAGATCCCTAGAATTAACAGTTTTATGTACAACAGCAACAAAAAACTTAGCAAAACACTGGGCATTGTGAGGAAAGCATTGAGAAGAAGACAGAGCATATTTGTACAACCTTGGCCCACCCATATCTCAAGTAGCCTATGAAGTTCTGGTCTCTGCATCTCAGGGACAGACTCTAGTTAGAAAAGGGCGAACAAAATATCAAAAGGATGGAGTGCCTGCCTTAAAAAAGGAGACTTAAGGGGAGTTAGGAAAGAAGGCTGAAGTAAGATATGATCAATCAAACCATGACGATGGTGAACAAACTAACGTAAAACTTCTGCTTGCTAAATCCTCCAGTAATAGAACTAAGGGACCTTGAACAAAGCTAGCACAACATTAGTCTATAAAAGATTAAAACTGCTTTACAAAGCTAGTAGTAAGCTTCTGGAACTTGCCAGCACAGGAGGATGTGAAGGTAGTAAGCTTCAGCAAGTTTGAAAAAGACAAGTTCTTGGTTTGCAGGTCCACAAATGGGCTCTAAAAACACTGAGCAGATATATAAATACCATCCCTAATATGAAAACTAAGTAGGCAGGAAGAGTACAAGGGAATAGGTACATTAGATTGCTAGGTTTGTGTACAGCCCCTAATAGCGTCCCATAATGTCACTGTTGAAGACTGAATCCTGAGCATGAAGGCCCACTGCTCTGACCCAGTAAAGCTTTTCTGATGTTCTGATGTTCTTCAGTTTTGTCTAGTGAAAAACCACAAAGGCTACACCACTGCTTCTTGTCTGCTGTGAAAGACAGAGGTCAGATTTGAATAAAAGCAGACCTTTAGTATAAATTCTAACATACAATATCCTATGTTAAGTGATAAAGCAGTACTATATCTTTAAACAAAAATAAGGGTAGACCCAGGAGGAAATATTTGCGTTAGTCCAGCCAGTGTGACCCCCACAAAGCCACAGATGTTGTTCCACAGCAGGATCAACTATTTGAGTGAAAACGTAGCCACCTGCTGAGGGACAAAAGAAACAAACATCAGCCCCTCAAAGAGTTGAGCTACAGTACTGCTCAAAGGGAAGAAAGGTTAGGCATGAAGAAAGGTTATTCATATTTTTACTAAAGCAAGTCTCAAAAGATAGTAAGAGTTAAAGCCTACTGGTACTCAGATAGCAGTCTTAAAAAATTGAGTGCAAAATCCAGTATCTGTAGGGTATTTTCTGCCCCTTTGTACAGAAAGTGTTTATACATGAAATAGGCATATTATAACTGAAATATTTTGAGGCTACGGATAATAAAGAACACCTGCAAAGGGAGAAGGTAAGCTGACAATACTCCATAGAAATGAATAAATATAGCTCAACAGAATTCTCACGTGGTTTCAGTTATATAGCATTTTTTTCATTCACTGCACTCTTAACCATTAGCTCCCTTTCCAGTATTTGGTAACTTCTACTTATTTAGACACAAAGAATGTATACTTATGTATTTCATACACATATGTAGTGATACATTTTGTGATACATTACGTTATACACTTATATATGCACTAAATTACACATTTTAATTCCTAATGGAATAATAAAGTACAGTTTTGATGAGTAACTATTGCAGATATCTAGATTACTCCCATTAATTTTGGAGGTTAAATTGAGAGCTACAAAAATCAGAATGTATGAGGGTTAAAAAGAGAGTGCCCGCTCCCCCGCTACACATGCAATACCTCGAAATTTTACATTTTAGCTAAACAAGATTTGTAATTCATTATCACACCTTGATTCATCTCCGCATTAATACTACTCAATGAGTACCCAATACTACTACCAATGAACAGGCCCAAGACTCTTGTACATCATTTCTTTCTCATGGATGTACCCAAGAAAGCTGAGCTCAGCCACCAACATATCTGCAGTCTGCACAGCTTTGCCAAAACTATGCCTGCCTGCTTATCAGTCAAAGAACAACTTGCCCGTCTTTACCTCTCTCCCTCTGTTGAGAGCATCAGGCTCTGAATTCCTGTGTAAGCTTATCTTTTCAACGTTCCTTGGAAAGCATTCACAGGAGACACAGGAGCTCAAAAGGAGCACTCTTGGTCATTCACACATAGCCATGGCAGTGTTAGACAGCAGCAAATACTATCACCATTTGGAAATATCTGAGGCCTGTGAACAAGCAACAGAGGGAACACTGGGATGCTGAGGCATTTTATACTTTGGTTTATCTGGAATTCTGCAGAGCTTCCATACGTCAGCATTTAGAGTTGCTGTGTTTGTTAACTGCTACAAGTCAGTATTTTAACTGCAGTTCAAAAACAGCATTAGTTTTTCCAAAAAGAGCAGTGTGCTGTTCTCATGATCTAATAGAACTAGGAGATACATCGTCCATTCCTTCATCTTTACTAAGAGCTTCTGCAACTCTTCAGTGTTTCAACTGAATGTACCCACATGCTTATTTCTAAAAAGCATGCTACTTGTTTTCCCTAGCTGTATCAACAGAAATAATTTTCCTAGTAGTCATGGCAAATTACATCAATAATATTTTAGTATCCATCCTTATCGAAGCACCTAAATAGGTAGCAGGTTGGAGAATATGACAGGATTGACTGCTTCAGTTCCAGATTTCTTGTTATGCTACATATAGTGATACTACCTTATAAAAATTACTACTACAAAAGCAGCTTAGGAAAATCCAAGATATCTTTGAGTGCCCTTTTAGTTAGGAGGCATACAGATGGACTCACTTTCTTTTATACAGAAGAAAACCATGGAAAGCAAACTAACAATTACTGAAACTCCTATGTTTTTCTCTAGCTTTTAAATAGGTATGAGCACTATATAATGATAATACTTTTGAATACTAGCAAATGTATAGCTGATTAATATTTTTAACAAGTCAATAGTTAATACACTTATATTCACCTTAGTGGTGGGACAGTTGATCCTCCAAAAAAGTTCATTACTTATAAACAGACAGAGAAGTAAAATAAACACTGAATCAAGCACTCTTTTGAAGTTATACAGTTAAAATATTTTGATCTTTTAGAAAAGGTTTCCTTAGAACTGTGCAAGGGAAAAAAGTAGTTAAGATAAAGATTAGCTATGTAACAAATACGGTGGCATATATTCTCCGTATGCATGTCCTCTTGTCCCAGTGAAATGAGTGTCACAAATAAATACTCATGTGCTGAAGGTTCTACAGGTTACCTATTCATAAACTAGATTTTTAGATTAAAATTTGGTGTCACTCACAAGGAAAAAAAAAAAACAAACACAAAAATTTTGGTTTTCTTTCCTAAGAAAGCCCATAAGGAAAACACAGGTGAGGTTACAAGGCAGACTAGCACAAATGAGTGCATCTCAGACGTTGTATCATGAATATGTGCAACATACTTGTATCAGGATTGCTCATTAAATTAACCTAAAATACTCAGATGACATTGAATCAAGTTAATTAAAAGAGATTCCTGAAAAACTGGTTTGACAATATATTTGATGAATCTATCTAGATCTATCCAAAATCAGTGATGTACAAGGACTGTCATTAGCAACTCCTATTCTGTCAGAAATGTTACTTAGTGGGTAAGTTTACAAGGAGGGAACAATATTAACCTGTATCAGTTACAAATTCCACATCTCAAATATTTTACACTTACTTGTGCTTTCCCCACAGCTGTAAAAATGGGCTGCAGCTGCCCAAAGCAGAGCATGTATGTGTAACAACGGTGTTTGCACTGGTTGTTTACCCTTGCATCTATCACATGATTTCAAAGAATTCTGAAAACGTTATGCATCACGTGATTGAATGCATCCTTATAACAACTAGTGTATCAGAATACTCAATCAAGAAAGAGATAGCAAGATCAGTACACTCCTAGAAAGTAGAAAAGGAAGCTTAAAGCTACAAAAGAACAAAACAATACGAATCAAATGAAGAGCTCTTTACGTATTCTGCAGACGGTGTTTCTTAATATTTAAAATGCCCAACCCAACACATGCAAAATAACCAAGAGATAGCAGGAACTATTTTGCCTTCAGCTGTTAGTTGTGGATGCTACCCTGCCTCCTACAGAATCAATGTCCAAACTCCTTTTTATTTCCATGATTGGAGGATCATGTCCTTCATCGCAAAGTCTGGCAACATCCTGTCAAATTCCTTGAAGTGTTATATAATCAAGATGCTTAATGTTTACATTGCCATCTATACAGACTCTTTAAAGTCTGTTTCTATCTAAATTATCGAGATTTGACAATATTAGAAAGCCTTCCTATGTCATCTTCTATCACTAAAAGTACAGCAGATTGAAGAACAATGGAAAAGAGCGCATAGGGATTTCACCGTTGGAATTCCTCCGTCTCAATAGCCAATGGTCATGTATCAACCGCCACCGTTACACTTACTTTAAAATAACTTTTCTTTGAGGTAACTGTGTTAACAACTTTAAGATACAGTCTGCGGCCACACCACCACCATCGCCACGACCGCCGTCCTCGACTGTGTGGATCGCCCAGCTGGGCGTCCGGGACCACCTTGGAGTACAATTCTGCCTCGTAGGGAAGTTCAGACCGCCTTCCCCAGACGAGTCTGCCCGCGCTGAGCGCCCCCAGCGCTCCGCTGGACCGGGGCACGTCCGCGATGCCGCTCCCGAGCGGGGCAGAGCGGGGCCCGGGCACCGCCGCCGCCCCCGGACCCGCGGCACCCGCCTTTCCAGCCGCCACCTCGGCAGCCCCGCACCGGCAGCGCCGGGGCCGCCCATCGCCGGCCCCGTTCGACCCTCCCGAGCCGGCGGAGCCGAGGGGGCAGCGCCGCATCCCCTCCGCCAGCCCCGACCAGCGGGCTGGTGTCGCCCCCCGCCGCGGTACCCACGGGCACCGCCGGCAGCCGGGCGGCGGCGGACCAAGTTCCCACCACGCCGCCGGTGCCGCCCGGGGACCGCGCCAGCACCACCGCGCCGAAGGGCACGGCACGGGGTGGCGGGGGACGGCGCCCGCCCGCGCTCCCTGCCCGCCGCGGCCCAGCGCCGCCGCCCGCCGCCGGCATCCCGCCCGCCGCTCCGCCCGTGCCGGCACCGCTGTCCGGCGCTGCCGCCGGCCCCTTCAGCACTAGGCGCAAGGGACGCGCACCGGAGACAAGCATCCGCCTTCCCCCGGCCGGACCTTACCGGCCGCGCTCGCCACCCTCGGCGTTCGCCGCTCCCGCTGCCGCCGCCGCTCCCGCAGCCGGGGCGCATCCCTGCTCCGCCCGCAGCCGCCACCGCCGCCCGCACCGCGCGCCGCACGGGAGCGCCGCGCGGGCACCGCCGGGCGCGCCCTC
>JAYRBT010000181.1:19031448-19115016 GCA_036023395.1 Myiotriccus ornatus | reverse complement strand
CTGTGGGGGACCCTCCGTGGCACGGTTGGCGGTGCGCCGAGGGGGTTGCACGGAGTTTGCAAGACCTCAGAACTTGTCCTAGTGGCGGTACCCGCACCTGCCTGCACCTGTGTTCAGCTTGGTTCAGAGATTTTGCCAGTGGACCAGGTGTCTGTTTAAATTTTGTTTATGGGATACATCCATAGTTTTGCATTGCTGTTATTCTGCATAGAATAAGGTGTTTTGCATGCTAACCACAGTGATGTAGAGGTATACAGGTAAGGTGCCAGAAGCTCTGGAGAAGTGAAGACCTAGGATGAACCATAGAGTCTGGAAAGCCTATGGCAATAAACAGCTCACCCATGGTCAGCTAACGAAATGCAGGCCTGGAGCTGGACAAAAGTGGGTTTGGGGGTAACAAAGAAATACTATCTGACATACCTAAAAGGCAATGTACATATTAAATTAGGGTGTAGAATTAGAGCTGCAGACCAGTGAAGAAAGAGAAAGGTAGAAAAGCATGTTAGCAAAGATAAAAATGATCTTAAGTAGAACCTAGAGGACGAAGAAGAAATCATAAACCCAGACATCATATTTCTCCTGGCCAAGGACTCCAAATGCTCAGAAGTTAACTGTTGTCACGCTAACGTAGAATGCAACTCATCAGGAGATCCAAAGGAGCAATGGAATGGTCAGTGTAACAGCAGGAGAGGAGTACAGCAACTTTAACTGCATTGTTACCACTTTTTTTTCTATAACTAGTAATTACTAGACTCTTAAGATTTCAATTATAGTAACAATAAATGCTTCTTCTCTCTTTTCCTGCCTCTTTCTCTAAAAAGCCAGATGAAATGCTAGAAAACATTTCAGGAATGTGTTTTATTGCTGGATTCTTTTCAGTGTTGGTTGTCCTTATAGACTGTTTTGGAATTTGTTTGTCTAGTTTCGTACTTTCTTTGATGATTCGAAAGGATGTGGAGGTTTATTAATTCCAAATAGCTTGCCATCACATTTCATGCTTTTTAGAAAGGTTTCTAAAATTAAATAACCTCTCAAGTTAATCTGATCACAAGCAAATGTTTGTTAAGTTCTTAATGAAGGAACTTTTTGCTAATACTAATACTGCATTATATTTATAGACAGAATTCCTTGTTTAGTCATACCAGATGCAGGTACCCTCATCTGTGCTGAGTTCAGAACTGCGAGTACTGTTGAACAACCTGAAAGTCATGTCCTTTCCTTTCATAGCAGCCTCTTAATGCAAATTTTATTCTGGTGAGACTGATGCACCACAGTGATAGATTTTTTTTTTCCTCTCACTCCAACTGTTTACTTTTTTTCTTCTGTGGTAATGAGGCATTTGAGTTTACTGTGTCCAGTGTGAAGATTCAATACACATGCTTTTGTTTGGATTGAAATAACGAGAAATGTTTTAAATGCTTATCGATTTAGACACTGTGCAATAGCTCAGTCAAAATAGGTTTTTTTCTAGCGAATAAGTTTTATTACAGGAACTACCTCAAGCCTTGAAAAAGTATGGTGTTAAAAATACATATCAAAAAGTATCATATTTTTTTACTCTGTTAAAACAGGAAGGTTTTTTTTAACCTTTGGTGTCAGCCATATCTTTATCTTGAAAAAACCCCAAACCCAACAAATATAGTTTATTTACTGTTAAGAATTTTACAAATATTGCAGAACTGACTAAACCATTGAACAGCTATAACTTTGTAACTCCTTCAAAGAAGGAGGAAATATGAAAAATAGTACTTAAAATGGATGCTCTTTATAGTGGGTAGAACATAAATGTAGTTGTTTTTAATATTTTAATCTTATCTAAAAATGTAAAGAGACATTCAGATATCCTCTCTGAATTTTATGCTCATGTTAAAAGAGTAGCCTTTAAGGTTCTACACAAGCTTTTCACAAGTATATACACACAGCTCAGTGTGTAAGTTAACTAAATCATTAAAAAGAAAGACAAACCACCACATAACAGCTAAATATCCTAAACATGTGAGGAAAAAAAACCAACACACCTGAAATATGAGTCTGTTCATGAAAGTGCCTTACAGTACACATAACATATTCTGAATTTTAGCAGAGCTCTTAATACTCTGATAAACTGGGGGAATGTTTTGTGTCCCAGTTAGCCCACAAGACCGTAATTTAGCCTTCAGTCCTGTAAGTTTGAAGAGTTCAACAGTTCTTTCTGAAAAATGATACAGTAGTATTAAAGGACATACAGGAGCTGAACTGCTCTTACTCACAGCAGAAACAGCATAAGAAATGTAATCCCCGTACAGCTCTGTCAGCAGGATTTCTTTCTGGATCAACAGGGGTGGCAGAAGTCAGGAATCATACCTGTTAAATCATTGTTTTAGCTGTTAAAACAGCCAAAAAGATGTGATCTGTGGGCTAAATATTTGAAGAAAAAAAAAAAGAAACACAGTTCTGTATATGCTTTAGTGTTTAACTTCAGATCTTAGGAGAGCAATACTGTATTATTGTACTGGCAGATCTTTTACATCAAACTGTAAAATAACCTTTTAGAGATAAATGTTATTTCACTCTGTTCTAGTCAGGTTTGAATATTTAACTGATGCATGGATGCAGCACTGCCTTTACAGATCTGGGGGAAAAATATTCAATTATTTATTTTTAAATGTGTTACAGTTTGCTGTTCAGCCTCATTTGGTAACCCATTTCTTCATATCATGCAGACGTATGCTGTCAGATGCAAATCACAGTTATATGCTAGGTGCTGTAAGACAAGTAAGAAAACAAAGTTCTTGTCCCCTCATGATCACTTCTGGAAGTGCATTGGGATCTGATTTCACACCACATGACAAAGTGTTTCCTTTTGTTATTTTATCTCCCGTGTATTATGTCAGCTGGAAGGAGATGATCTCCCCATAAACAAAGCAAGGCAACTTCCTTTGTGTGCAGACTGAGTCCTTCAAGATGTTTGTTTATCTGCAGTGATCAGCTGCAAGCACAGCTTCCATTTATATAGTGTCCTTCATAGCAATGTTACCATGAACATAGTGAATATACTTGGAAGTATTTAAAAACTCCATAAATATGTATTTCTTTGTGACCACCTTGAACAGTGATATAAGAGAGGCCTTTTGTATGGAAGAATGGATGGGTGGTGGAGCATGTTTTTCAGATCCAAGCAATTCTGCTTTGTGTGAGTGACCAGGACATGTGAAGAACTTTGGCTTTTTTCTCCATTGCTCCAGTCAATTTAGATATTTTAACCTGTTTTAAATGTATTAGAGTTTTTATTGTTCCCCACCCCATATTTAATTTTGTGGTGGATCAACTGTTTTGACAAGCATTTGCACTAATACCTAGGAAATTAATTATAAAAATTTAATCCAGCTCTCAGCTGGGTTAACCAAGAGAGAAGAGCCTTCACATCACAGTCAGTGGCTGAATCCAGCTGGCAAAAATCAATGTGGTTCTGTTTAATCATGATTAATGTTTTCACTTATTTTATAATTTTGCATGCAATTTTCTTTTTAAGGCTCTTGGAGGATGATTTGGCAATTGCTACTCAAACCAGAGAGCTTGATTCTTTGTCACGTGGTTTGCTTACCAGCAAGGGCATGTGACCAGTAGTGGAATGTGACTTGTCCTTAATTTCCATTTTCTCAAAGGACACAGTTACCAGAATTGAGGATTCACGTCCCTTGGTACTGCTCTGCAAAGGTTGGAATTGTCATCGCTGGTAGTATTTTGTGATTGACACACAGGACTGTTTCTGATAACCTTATTTTCATTGAAGATCATCTTAAGAGAAATTGTTCACATGTTTCTGTTTCTGTAGGGGCATCCGCATAGATAAGAATGTCTGCCCAGCAAGGGGCTGGGATATGGGTACCAACATTTTTTTCAGAGATAGAAGAACTACATAGGGAACATTTGGCTGTGTGCTGTTGCTTATCATCTGGAAGAAGAATTTGTCCACAGTCTTAGTCCCAAAGAGCTTGTAATGCATGTAGAGGAGCAATAAAGGGAAAAAGGAGTATATGGATAGAAAGAATAAGGGGAAAAACAGTGAAGCCACCACATTATGAAGCAGTTTAGTGGTACTGAGCTTGCTAGTTCTATATATACACAGCTGGTGTTACAGTAATTTCTTGATTGCTTGTGGTTCTACTTATGTATACATGAGTATTTATCTACTTAAATACATACAGACATATGATATTCATATATTACATTAAAAGAACATTACTTTTGAAAATGAAAATGCCTGAATTCAAAAGCTATCTGGTATAGTCTTTAATTTTGTGATTTGTATATTTTTTAAGACTCTTACCTTATTCAGAGCATAGAAGGGATGAATCCTGCTACTTGCACAATTGTTTAGTATTTTTATTTATTGAATTATTAAAAATATGGCCTCAGGATTTATTGATTACAATCTCCAATGTATCTTCTAGCTGCTGCAGCAATTCAGAAAGAAATCATAACAAGAATATTCTCCTGGCTGTGTATCACTAGGACATGAAGTGTACCATAAAATCATAATGTGACATGTTGCAATGGAAAACTATATAGCAAATATAGTCAAAATAGAACAATATCAAAATTGAGACACTAGATTGATTTAAGTTTATTCAGATGAAAGGTATTTTTTAGTGTGGGCAAAATTCTATGCTCTTACCAGGTGTTCTTCCTGAAAATGGAGACAGCCTTTTTGGTAAAGCTCTAAAAATAAATCTATCTGTCTGTCCTTTCCTGTGAGCAGAAAGCTTCTTAAATAGATAACATTAGACAAAATTATAAGCAATTGAAAACAGAATCTTTTAAATGGCAAGTATGGAAAACTATTATTAGAATGGAATTACCTTTTCCCACAATTAAAATGCATACATGCCTATGTAGGATAGAATAAAACATAGAATTTTAACAGCACAGCTTAACAGAATAATATTACTTGAGTAAGAGTGTGTCATTTACAGAAATCACCCCAGACAGATCTTCGTGTTTTTTTCAGCTCCACCAAATCATTTAATATGTGTTAAGAAAGAATCATTCTAGAAAGTTCTTGAAAATTCTAGTATATATTTTTATCATTCCAAGACTTGAATCAGAGAAGGAATTACTCCTAATATTTTAAAACTTTAAAGTTCAGCAGTGCATAAAGCATGATATTTTGATGATGGTCTCTAACAGTTTTAAGAACTTTCAAGTTGATCCAGATTTTGAATTTCCAGAACTCAATCACTTTAATTGTATTTGGCACATATGTAAGTATGTCTTCAGCAGATCTGTTAAAGGAACATTAAAGTTTCAAATTCAAGCACTCAGATGTTAGCAAGTGGTAAAATTAAGGTTGTCTATTTGACCTTATTTTATGACCCAGTGAATTATGATTACTTTTTAGAAACTATGGTCGCATAATAATGAATCAATAATATAGCAGGTATTAGTAATTACAGTAATACATGTACATACATTTGGACAAAGACAGTAAAGGTACAGGTGGTGCAGAGCTTCATCCATTAGTCATCTTTTCTGTGTAGCCAGGTCTCCATATCAAAAAAAAAGCAATGCTATGTAATTTCTGTCTCTTGTAGGTGATGATGGAATTTGTAGCTGGCTAAAGAAAACACTTTGATGGAGTACTGCAGTACTCTTGAAATGTCATCACAGAAGATAAATGTCTGGACACCTAATCCCAACCTCTCCTAATTGGTTAGAAGGTATTTGGAAGAAGTTTATAAAGCTGAGCTTTCTTACACAGGCATTCACAAATAAGGTAAATTATCCCTGTTTAATTTTTTCCCTTCAATTTCCTGTCTTGACATCTATACTGCACATACACTTTCATTAAAAATTAAAAAAAATAAGATACAGAATCACACAATTGTTACAGTTGGAAGGGACCTCTGGAGATCATCTAGTCCAACCTGCTGCCAAGGCAGGGTCACCTAGAGCAGGTGACACAGGAACACGACCAGGTGGGTTTTGAATATCTTCAGAGAGGGTGACTTTACAACCTCCCTGGGCAGCCTGTCCCAGTGCTCTGACACCCTCAATGTAAAGAAGTTCTTCCTCATGTTGAAGTGGAACTTCTTGTGTTTTAGTTTATGGCCATTGCTCCTTGTCCTTTCACTGGGCACCACTGAGAAGAGCCTGACCCCCTCCTCTTGGCACCCACCTTTGAGATACTGCTGCACTGTGCAGTATGTTAGTTTATAACATTAGTATTTTTAAATATAGTTTGCCATACATTATAGAACATACAAATGTTCATATCATGATACCTCCAGAAAAAAGTAAACATATTATTCTTGGTTGCTGTCTTAATACCTCACTTTGAAGAAAACAATTTATACTTCATATTCTGGCCCAAGAAGCTGAGTCCATGCTGTTTCTGTTTTATGGCGTGCTGTTGGCATGGATAGCTGCCAGAGCCTATTAAAGCAACTTTTCATTACCTTCTCTCCAGGCACATAAAACTCACTGCTCACCGTGGCAAAATACTTTTCTCAGTCAAAGCCACCAAGACTCAATCTGTAGCCTTCAGTGCAGGAGTACTGAAGTCATACCAAGGTAAAACAGCAGCTTATAGGGCATAATAAAGAAAAAGAGATTCTAAACAGTATATGACACTATGCATGTGCTATTTCCTCTCTAATATTGTTTTGAGAAAAGCTGTACAAAACCTCTTAAGATTGGAACTGCAAAAATTATTTTTTGTGTTCATCTGTATAAGCAGAATTCATAGCTATCTATTTCTTCCTTTTTATCTGCTATCCTACAGAGGTCTTAACTGTGATCACAGAAAGAAAGCATATTTTAAGGGATAAGAGACTATTTCATATAGATTTGTTATTTTTCTTGTTACAATATGTGCACTTGTGTTACAATTAATATGACATAATCTAATTTGCCAAGCAGTACACTGAAGTACTTTTTTTACTGCTCTATTCCCTCATGATTAAGCTGCACCTCCATTGCCCTGTAAAGTTTTTAACCATTTCATCTTTTGTACTGAAAAAAAATTTTTTTTTTTTTTTGAGAAGTGACTTTCTTGATCATGAAATTTTGTATTTGGTTGATTTTTATTTTTTTTCTATACTAAGGATGACTGAAAAAGCTGCTTTGTTTTCAGTTTGGAATATGCAGTTTCTGTGGGGAAGGAATGGCTCTTTCATAGATATCTGTTGTGATAGAACATTATTCCTTTTCAGCATCATACATTTTATCACATGAATCATTTTATCAGCCTAAAAGTAATTTTAGATGGCCACTGATAGAGATGGTTACAGTGCTGAGAGACAGAAGGTAAAATGGGTTGGAACCCTTTGAGGTTTTTCTATTTTTTTGGTTTTTTTTTTTTAAATTTAAACAGATTATGAAATTTTAAAAATCACCTGCTGCCAAGGTATAGTAGATTTTTTCATGTCTCTTTTAAATAAAATTGTAGTGTTCTTAGTTAATGAAATCCAGATTCAAAGTAAATGTGAAGACTTTATTCTCTCTTACTCTCTCACACCCTAGTCTAAGGGAGGGGAGGGGAGCAAGCTGTAGGAATTAGGTCCATGGTGAGGTAAGACAGAGTTTTCACCTCTTTTCCTGTAGCATTGCAGTACACAGTTGCCTTATTTTTTTATTTAAGGACTGTATTGAAAAATTCAGATCTTTCATGGTTAACTTGTCATTTACTGTTTTAGAAAGCCCAGAATAAGGTCAGTCTGATTATGTTTCCAAGCCCATTTTTAACACTCTGAAACATTTAAAAATGCTTTTCATGTCAAAATCATTACATGTAATCCACATACAAGGTGAAATGCTGTTAGTGAATGCCAATAAAAGTCATCCAAAATTTTAAACTTAGGTGCCTCTTAAGAGATGAAAGCATGAAATGAGACAAAGGTTTTGATTTGTCTCTTTCTGTCATTGTGTTTTCCTGTTTTTGTGAGTTTACCCAGGGTAGTTAATGTTTTTGCAGTTATACCTAACAGCTGGAGGTATACTTGACTGAAATGACCAAAATCTTTTGTAAGTAATTCGGATAATTATCCTGCGCTTTGAAAATAAGGCCTGAACTATAATTATTTATAGGAGGGATATTTCAAGAAATGTTCTGTGTTAGAATAAGGCAGATCCTTAGTATGGTTTTAATGTCTACCCTGAGCACTGTCATTTAAGATAACTAGTGTAGGTCTGCCTATTGATACGTAAGAAGGAGATGAATGCTTAACAGAAGACATACAAGGTATGTACACCTTCTGAAGTAATCAAGCATTTGCTTTCAGCGAGTCCCTCTCCTAGAAGGAGTCCAACCCTATAGTAAAAGTATTATTTAGGTCCCTCTATAGTTTTGAGGATGCCCCTGACTCTCCAAAGACTCCAAAGAGATTAGTTGATATGCTGCATCTCTAAAAACTATTTAAATAGCTCTAAGTAAGTCTTTGTGCCAATTATGTTAATGAATCTGCAAAAGGACTGCAAATTTAGAAGTCCTCCAAAGTCCAGTGCTGGCCTAGCCATTAAATCAGGCTCTTTAATCTTGCTAATTGGTGCTTTTGAGTATAGAATACATGAACCCTGCTGTGTTCTAAAAGCAGTAGAGCGTCTTCACTAGCCAATAATACCCAGTGAAAATAGAATTCTCAGACTTCAAGTCTCCTGTACTAAATAATGATGTGAAAAAATTTAATTTCACTGCTACCTGTCAGTGCAGTTTTGCTTGTTGAACAGTGCTTGGCTGCACCTGTGCTGGAAATGGAACAGCTCTGATCTCCATGACTGTAAGGTTCCTGTCCTAGGCATGGCTAAATATCCTGTCCATGAGAAAATACCTAGGTGTAGCCAGAAATTCTTGTCTCACTGACAGAATAGGAGGTTCAGTGCCATGATTCCTCTCAAGAGCCATCAAGCCTCTCCTCACAGAATGAGACTTTTACAAAGTGATGACCAATTATTTAAACTCAGGTATTAAAACTTCGATAACCTAGATGATTACTTAAAGCTATTTAAACTTAGAATAACAATTTTCTCTCACAAAAGTATGGTTCTAGTGGATGCTAGTTCTTTTAAAACCATAAAGACTAGCTCCTTGGCTGCAGTAAATCTGTATGGTTTCACCAAAATGCATAAGGCTTTTTGGCAGCTAAGGAGTTTCTATCAATGTAGTATTTAATTTAGAGAATATCAGTAAGGTTGCTACTTTCTAGCTACAGATTTTATGGCAATTTCACTTCCAGCTGCTATATGCATTCTTTTCACAGTGTGACTTCTGTAGTGGTAATACATGGATACATTAGGGTGACTCAGGCATATGCCATTACCCATCTCTTTTGCCTTGCTTGGAAAAGGGAGTTCCAGCCAGTGAGTTCCAGCCCTATCTTGTCTCTGATTGCTTCTTCTCTAAGCTTCTGGCTCAAGTTCTGAAGAACTCTTCTACTTCATTTTTGTTTCAGATAATTTTCATTCTTCTGTAAATTTTTATTGCCCATGGCTATTAGTTTTCTAGAAGAGGTTTATAGGGTGTCATCCTTATGATTTGTATAAGGCTACCAAGACAGTATAATGGGGCTTGTGCTTCAAAGAAAGAATTATACAATATAATTTAATTTTTCCTTAACATTCACCCTCGCTACTCGAGGAAGAAAAAAGGCTACTTGCTGAGAGAAGAGAATGCAAAGCTAATGAATCCACTAGAGGAAGGCTCTGCTCTTCTGTATCCATCCCATGCTAAGCAGAATCTCGATCATGGACTATCAAAAGAGATTTACCCTGTATGGTATGTCATTTACGTATGTTGAATTTAAATAGTATTTCCTCTGGGAATAAAAAATTTCTTATAGTCTTGCTTTTTTTTTCCTACTATTTCATCAAAGCCTTTATTTCAGTCATCTCTAGCTGGCCCAAAGGAACACACTTTCTGTAACTTGTTTTCTGTTTTGCTTGGGAGAAGCTAAAAGGTCTGTAAGGATATCTTGTAAGGACATTTTCAGAGGCATTAATTTCTTGGTGTAAATGAGTTTTTACTATCATAACTGATATTTATCACTCCTCTAAAATTGTTGTATACAAGTTTGAATTCATCAGAATATGCAAAAGGATGGAAAATGGCACAGGTACAAATGTTGCATATTACCTTTTCATTTGAATTATTAACTTACATTGATCACATCTACATATGTGCACATAAACAAATACTCACCATTTCACCTCTAAGGTCACTTCTCTTTCCTAACTAATACAATCAAATGCAATCTTATATCTAATAAGAACTTTTGAGAAATGAGGGAGATTTAAAAGTTTGGTTCATGTCTAAATGTTGCGGACAAATTCCATTGATTTTCTTCAGGCATGCATTTTCTGAGATTTTTTTGTTGTCTCAGCAGGAATTTTGTTGATGTTATTTTTAGTTGTGTTATCTACTCAAAAAAGCAAACAAAGTAATTTAGCTCTATTTACTCTCTTGGGTTTTAAAAAATAATTTATCATGGTTACAACCAAGTGGAGTGTGAAATAAGAGAGAGATATCTTGCAAAAATAATTCTAAAATATTCATATTTGGCTGTAGGCTAATACTTTTTAATAAACTTCTCAAATAAAGTGGTATTGGAATGCCTTGTGTGAAGGCTTTTCTTCTGACAACATTCATTTTAAGGGGTCTTTCTATATTTCTGCATTTCATGAGAATACTCTGAAGTAGTATACTCTTAAGGTATTCTTGTGGAAGAAATACTATGTATAGCTTTTCTCTTGTGTGATACTTTATCATTGTTTCTGTGCAGGTATGGAAGAGTGACATGGATATCCCACTTACCCACAATCCTGTTGCCTTGGGCAGTGAGTTGCAGTGCAGTAGGTATTCTGTTCTAAGAACTCTACACAATAATTTCTTAAATATTTTAACATCAGCCTGTCTTTCCTGCAAATTATTCCAAACACCTGTCTGTGTCAGATACTTCAGGCATTATTTTAAAAACTGTATTTTGATAATCCTTCCTTTTCACTCACACTTCAGCTGAAAATAATTATTGCATGAAGAATTTCATACACTATTTAAGGAAAATCATATGTATAAATTCATATTGAAAAAATTTCACAAAGTACTTTTTTGTAAAGTGCTTTTTTATTAAGCATTGTCAACAGTTAAATGTTATGTTGCTGTTTCATGCAAGCTGGAGCAGTGTTAGAGCAAATGTTAATCCATAAGCATAGGTTTTAAGGAAAGAAGTGCTAGGTCTGCATAAGTTTGTACAGGTTTAAGTATGAAACTGGAGAGCTGCTTCAGTTAAAATGACATTGAATTAGTTACAGAGACAACCACTAGTATTAATTTGTCAGTGTCCCCAAACCTTATTCCAGTTCTGCTCAGGATGTTTGGTTTTATCCTGGGTTAAAATTTACACACTCTGGGGGCTTTGTCTGTCATTCATTTATAACCGTAGTAGCAGCTCTAGGAATACAGCAAAACACAGCTGTTCACTGACCAGCTGCGGTTACTATTCAATAACGAGTCCATTTCAAACTAAGTACTGCATGATAATCCAAAAACACAAAGAAAAAACCAAACACCAACCCCCCCCCAAGCCCAACCAAACCCAGATTTTCTACTATGAATTAACACAACAAATGTACATAATTTGTCATGGAGCAACAGCTCAGTTACAATAATAATACATAAGAAAAAACCTATGGAAATTTTTGTGCACGCCAGGTGCTTCATATCTGAAATCATTACAAACAATAAATATTAAAATTGATTGTTTCTCCTGGATGGTCATGTAATAAAATATTCCTTGTGATGTTCAGAAATGTAGAAAAGCGAGATGTGGCGTTTTTTTTTTAATTACAGGCTGAAAAAATTCTATCCTATGCATCTTTATTGTCTTAAATATAAACTAAGTAGATAAAATCTATGTAATTGACAGTATAATTGTATTAAATTTTATGAAATCTCTGGATATTAAATTCTTCAAGGAAGACTAAAATAACTGGACTGAGGAAATACCTATTTATGACATACTTTATAATGAGTGACAAACATACCTGACCACTTAGCTGCTTTAATAATTTTCATCATAAAATCTATTTCTTTTAATTTGTTCCTCTACAGTGAGCTGTTTGAACTTGACTTTCTTGCCTTGGAGTAATGGAACTGCAGTGTGTCTTGAGCTCAGTAAGCTTGTGTTTATGTCATTCTTTACAACTTTTTTTGTTTCACTTCCTCGGTAAGCATTATTATAATTCAGTTCTGTGTCATTTCCATGTTCTTTTGAATATGGAGTGCAGGAACTTTTACTTATGTCTACAGAGTCTATTAGACCACAGTTTAAAACCAGATTGTCTTTTTTAAGAAAAGATGTTTTCATGGTGTCAGATAAAATAGTATATAAGTTTTTGCCTTTTTTGTCATTTTTGGATTCCTCTCCAGTGCATACCAACTTGGTATCAACAGGCAATGTTGTATTAGTTGCCTCCTTTAAACCTAATGTGCTATTAGTATGAGACTTCTGAATAGTGGCATGATTGTTAAGTTGAGCAAGACTCTTAGTGGTAACAGCATCTTCATCTTTTGAGTCCCGTTCATCCTGTGAAACACTTACAATATCACTAGAATAGCTCTCATGAAGTTCACATATCTCAAATATTTCTTTATTTCCAGACTGACTGTCCAGCTTTGCAAAGGCATGCTGTGATTCAGTGCAAATCACAGAGCTTAATGTTGTCTTAGACATAGCTGAGAGAGTTGTTTCCTGTCTATAAATGTTTAGATGTGAAAAAGTGGCATAATTGTTATTGTTGTTCTTATTCAAGCTGCATTCTTTGGGATTCCTTTGTACTGTGACATCATCAATGTTAGTAACCTGTACAACTTCTGAATCGTCAATTTCATTAATTTTTTTCCCTTGCTCCTTCCCAGTACTATTCACAATCACATTATCACCTTCCTTAATATCCTTTCCACTTTTCTCTTTATTCTGTGGTGCTTCTGGTTTATTCAGCTTATCTGGCATGTTCCCAGCTTTCTCATCATTTCCCTTGCCTGCTTCATTTTTGTTTGCTTCTTTTTCAGACAGAGAGCTAAAGGATGAGTGTTGATTTTGTTGTGCATTTGTGGTGTTATTTTTATTTTGCTCCATCTGAGTGTGTTTTTTCTGAGATTCCGTTTTGTTGCCCAGAGGTTTATTTGTATTCAAACTAGAATCTTCTTGAACAAAACCTTCTGGAGGCCACTTTGACTTATTTAATTTAGCTACTTCTTCAATAGAAAATGTTTTCTTAGATGTTTCATCATCTGTTGAAGGAGGCCATGACATCTTTAATTTACTTCTTTCTGTGGATTTTTTCAAATTGTTATCCAAAATAGCAGGATGACCTTCAGTAGCTGAGTACAAGTCTTTATCAACCTCTGTAATTGGTTTAGGATCAACAGGTATACTGTTAATGGGATTTGTTTCTTCAGCATGAGTACTATCAACTGAACTACGCTGATCCTTAGAACTCCATAATTCTTTATGTTGCTTGTGTCCAAAACCTTCATCATAATTTCCTTTTGTCTTGAAAAGCTGCTTAAAATGGGGTTTACAATATATTTTTCCATGGAGTGATGCATAATTTCCCAAGCTGCCAAATGCAAGAAAATTAATTTTATACTTTTACATATCATAAACTACCATGAACTTTACATTTTATTTGCTATTTCAAGTACCTCTCTCTATAATAGTACATATAAAGAAAGGAAGAGTAAAAAGAGAGCTATGTATTGTCCAGTTCTGACCACACACCTCCCCCGCTTTTACTTGCAAAGTCCCATACAATTTCAAAGTCAAGATGAAGGAGAAGAGTCGTGGTTGGTGATTTAAGAAAGAACATTAACTCATTTGGTTGTTGCATAGCCTAAGCTTCAAATAGAAATGTTTCACAGCATGATTTTTTTTTAGCCTTTGTGAAAATTACAGGAATTTGTGTTTAATTATATTTGGAATCTGCTCCCAAATGAAGTAAAGGAAATGTGTGTAACTAACCCTCAATGTGTTAAAACTGTTGGCCTTTGCAGTTTGATAGAGCAATAAATCCTGCATTTCATTTAAAGGTTGCAGAGTGGTTTGCTAATGCAGAGAACCATCATAACTCCTTTTATGGATGAGGAAAATGAGGAGAAAATCTGCTATGTGTTCAGATGTCTTAAATTCCACCCAAGTTTCTGTGTCTGCTGCTTCATGAAGGTCTGTCACAGTCAGTAGGAAGTAATGTGCAGAAGAATTCAGAAGGTACTGGGGTGGAGCAGTTCTTTAGAGAATTTAAAGAACTTGTTCCCTGTCACAGGGTAGATGTAAGAAGCAGAGAAGAAAAGGGGAATTCAGGATACCTCGCTGTCAATCTTACATCCTACAGGCTGAATAACACAGTTGAAAATAATTTTACCATCTGTATTTATACTCATGAGCAGAGTTCTGTGGGTGAACATGCAGCTACTTCTTACCTCAACTGACTGCCACAGTGGTGACATCGGAAACATGATTTATGAAAATTCTGCTTGTCAGCAACGAGGCATTCCATTGGGTAAACTCTCTGTTGACAGAGTTTACATGTTTCATTTTCCTGAATCTGCAGTTTCTAGAATCACATATTAAAAATTTACAGGTTAGTTTAAGCCATATGTTATGATTTGATTTTAACAAATATCCATACATTTTGTTAGAACATTATCCATTTTCCATTAGCTGGTGTCTCAGGTGGTAATTATAGGGCTTCATTTTTGTTCAACTAACAGTAAAGCTTAGGAAGTGAAAGACTATTTACCTTTCCCTTTGCAGGAATCCATGCATTTGAAAGGACTATTCACATCATCAGGTACAATATCTTCCATTTATTTGTAATAACTAATTATTTTGTGAAATGAGTTAGGACAATAAAAGGTTTTCTAGTATAAGTGGAATTGAGTATAATGTATTTAAAATCTTTGAATGTACAATGTGATGGAAATATCAATAAACAGGGGCAGATGTTCGAAATTCTGATGAGGAAATTTTTCTTAACTGTACCAAAAGCACATTAGAGGTTACTGCTTTTGTGGTAACCTGCAGACTGTGCACTCGTATGGTCCAGATATGTTATGGATGTAATTATTTTTTATTTTTACAATTTTAATTTCTAGACCTACATTTATAGTAGCAACTATATAAAATTCTTTCTTCTATGAATCATAGTAAATTATAAAGGAAACTATTTCTCTATAAAGCACAAAACATGAGTCGAAAGTTTATTTCATACCAGTAAGGGGCAGAAGGAAATAACGGATAATCTGTTGGGCTTGGAAAAATGCCTGCTGCTCCTCTGTCTTGATCTCTGAATTGCTATGAAAATGGAACTAGCAGACAAATACAAAGAAAGTGGATGAAATAATTGCTGTATAAATATATCTCCACTGACAATAATAATGCCCCTTCACATCAGCAGAAAATTTGGCCCCTTTCAGTATTCTGTCTGTGTTTGGTTTGCCTGCTGGTATTGATTTTATAGCAATTCACAAATCAAGACAGAAAGGAATGTAGATTTTATAGCTACAGCTTTAGTTGCCACATACCTCTAGTCCATAAAGAGAGCTGTGAAAAATGCTGAAAATTAAGTATCTTCAAGATAATGTAGAACTTGCAAAAAGAATAAACCATAAGCAAGAACTCAGCTGAATATTCTTTGGTACACAAGTATTCTGAATGTAAAGAGGGAGGAGAGGAAGGGGATAAGGTGACTGGGAGGGGGAAAAAAGGTGACATGTCTCCTGGAAAACTATTTAATTGAATGGTTATACTTCGGTGTAGTTGGATAGTTGATAATGAGTGTTGTGCCTCAGAAGGCAAGTCAAGGTAAGAGAAAAACAAAGAGGGGATTTAAGGGAAGTTTATCCTGAAACAACTTCCAGGACTGAATAGTGGAGCCAATATTAATCTTCATGAAAATTAATCATGTGCTGTGTGTCAGTGGCATGGTTTTGGTGTGGGGCTGTGGGGCAGCCTCTGTGAGGAGAAGCAGGGCTGTCCCACGCTGGTCACAACCAGTTCCAGATGGCTGCAGTGGACCCAGCACAGGGCATGGCTGGGCCCCTTTGTCACGCTCTGGTGCTTCTTGGAAAATGTATTCAAGAAGAGGCAAAAAGTTGCACATGCAGCCAGGTCTAAGGGGAAATACTGTGAGAAACAGCTGTGGAAACACCAAGGTCAGAGAAGAATAGTCCTACAAAATCAGTGGGGGAAAGGCCAGTCTAATATTTGAGGTCATCAATATTTACCAGATAGAAGAGATTAAAAAAAAATCCAGAGCCTTGACTATATAGAGAACTTCCTATTCTACTGGGACTGGCTATTTCTGCTCATTTCAACTTTTAACATGCTTATATACTGAGACTGCCTAAAATTCAGTTAACTTTCTTCATAGCAGGCCATGTGGTGCTGTGTTTTGGACTTGTGGCTGAAGTGTTGAGAAGACACCAATGTTTTAGCTATTGCTTATCTGTACTTGCACAGTGTCAAGGTCTTTTCTCCCTCCCACTCTGTCCCTCTTCCCTGTCTGAAGCAAGTAGGCTGGGGATGCACAAGAAGTTGAGAGGGGACATAACCAAGAGAGCTGACCCCAGCTGACTGGAGGGATATTTCATAGCATGTGGAATAAATAATGCTCAGCAATGAAAGTTGATGGAAAGAGGGAGGAAGAGGGGACATTCAGAGCTATAGTGCTTGTCTTCCAAAGTTACTGCTGTGCATGTTGAGGCCTGCCTTGCTTTCCAGGAAGCGGGTAGACATCTGCCTGCTGTTGGGAAGTAGCAAATCCATTCCTTCTTTTGCTTTGCTTGGGCCCCACCTTTGCTTTATCTCTTAAACTGTCTCTACCTCCACCCACAGGTTTTCTTGCTTTTGCTCTTCTGATTATTTGTCCCATCCCACTGTGGGGGAGTGGGTGTGTCAGCCAGAGCCAACCCACCACATGAGGTATTCTGTTGGGCCACCACCAGATTGTGCCTCATTTTACAGACTCACAATCTATTTGTGTTTAATTCTGATCCTAGTGTTCACAGTGTTGGTAATCCCAAAGCAGAGTTTTCTGGTTAGGAGTTACACTGGTACAGGAACATTTAGGTTTCTTCAGCTGTTTTCTTTACTGTTCAAGCATAAGCATTCGGTTCATGTATTTCAAATGGCTAAAGTTATGGCAACATCTGGTCTTCCTGCAGGATGCCATACATATTCAGTGCCCAAAATAGATCTAAAAAAGAACACTTATGTTCATCATGTAATAGCATATGTAGTATTTTCTAAGTTTCAAACACATAGCTGCAGTCTAAATGCTATTTTAATATAATTTTTAAGTAACACATGCACCATGAGAAAGCATTTCCTTTCAGTTTACTTAATATTCAAATATAAAAATATATACCTATATTCACATCATATAGTTAGAAAGCTTACTTCAATATGAAACAAATAATGGGCTTCAGCTCTTTGAGGGACACTGAATGGTTCTGGTCTGTCATGATGTGAAACCTGCACCCTGACATCAGGTTTTGCTGCCTGAATTCAGACTAGGCCTTCATGAATTGGTGAAATCACCCAGTAGGAAACAGTTATGCTATTTTAATATTAATATATTTTAGTATCTTTTTATTTTGCTCTATGTAATTCTTCAGGATAGATCTTGTAGTGTTAATCCTAATAATGATGGAAAAGATAGTAACTAGAGGTTTTCACTAAACAGAGACTTTTGCAATAGTATCTGCGTCTTCAGCTTCTCAGCTTTCTCAGTCTTCATGGAAATCTATTTGAATTCCTACCTCATATTTTTGTACTACTTGTGTATCATCACCATCAAATACAGACTCAGAAACTGTGCTTTGGTGTGTTGCTACAGGAGCTGCTGCATCTTTTGTGGTACCTTGGCTTTTGGGTTGTTTTTTTCTTGGTTGTTTTTTTCTTTTCTTTTCCTCTCCTCTTTCTCTCTCTCTCTCTCTCTTTTTTTTTTCTCTAAGTATAGTAACATAGGAAACAATTTTTCTATTCTAGTTCTAAGCTAGTTCTGCAAGCATCCAAGCAATAGGATTCTAATAAGATCTGAAAAGACACAATCCATCAACTATTGCTCAGAATGCATAAAGCCAATCTTTTGAGCTAAGAGCTGCGCTATTTGCACCATAGAATATATGTGAAAAGAACTGTGGAATTCATGCAAAATGATGATTGAGCAGTCTTGGAGTTTTCGCTGCAACAAATGCAGACTTTGCATTATAAGCATAACGTAAACTTTAGCTGTAGCCTATGCTCATTTTCATTTCTTCTGAAAAGGGTATTTTCTATGCTTCTGAGAATCTGTGGTGACAAATTATACTTACATATCCAAAACAAGCGAGAAGGACACTATTCAGCAGAGGAGGACAGGGACAGGAATGCAGAAGTTTTTACTTTTAATTGTGTTTGTCACATACTGTAAGCACTTTTGAGCCATCTAATGTACTTCATATTATGTTATGTGCACTTAATTCCTAAAGTCCATATATTCCCCCTACTTTCATAGGTTATATTTTGTATAATAATTATTCAAAATAGAAATTCAGACTGCATGACAGACCAGTTTCTTAACTTCTAGTTTGCATAAGGAAAGATCCCTCATTAAAAACACAGACCTTTACTTCTTTTGCAGATGATGTGATCTCTCTGTCAGAGTAAATGGCCCTTTCCTGAGCTGCCTTTTCAATTTGCTGTTTTAAAATCTCTGTTACAGTCTTTGGGAACTCTTCCTTCTGAGCTGAATTGATTGCTGTGATGGGAAGAAGAACAAAAAAAAAACATTGTTTTTCCTTCAACCTGCATTTTATGAAATTGACTGTATCAGTGAATTATAGAACATTATTATCTTAGAAAAGTTGTGCTTAGACTTGTAGAAGTCTAGAGAGTCACTTGATCAAGAATAGAAATCCATAGAGAAAGCAACAAAATAATTGTTGATGGATGTGGTATAACCTGTTTTGCCATACCCGAGTGATGTGGCAGGGCTAAAGGTTGCCTGGGATGTGTGGGAGAATATAACACGTGAATTCTAGTACAAGGACTAAACTGCAGCAGCAGTGTTTTAGTAGTGTGGTCATATTCTGCAGGGTTATTCAGTTTAGGTAAACTCAAGCTTTGTCATCCACAGCTGTGTGCATACATGGACTAGTGTTTGCTTATGTTTTCAGTTCTTTCAAGCAACTGAGAGCATATTTAAAACCACGTCCTTATGCAAAAGTAATCTCTTTGTACTGAATTTTAAACTCACTTAAGTCCCATTGAAGTTAAGGAATGTGCTTTGCTGAGAATTCAGAGCAGTGTGTGTTTTCATGTTTGTTATGTTAAGAATAGTATATTTTTGTGAGTAAAGACAATTACCATTGCTCATTTGTGAGCCTTTATTCTCATGCCACTTCTTACCTGTGTCGTGCTGAGCAGATGCAGAAGCCATTTTTATTTCATGAGTAACTTGCTCATGATGAGAAACCTGCACACAAAATCTTCGCTTTAATACAGGATTTATTACAATGCGTAGGAATTTTCCATACTTCTAAAACTGTATTTAAAATGCTATATCAATGAAAAATAAGAATGTGCATCTAATAATTATCATGTTAAAACAATAACAAATTAAAAACACTTAATAAAACACCTTTAAAAATTATTATGTACTGCTTAATGAGAGTAGCTGTCAGCAGATCATCCAGATCTTTCTGTACCAACTGGTAAAGGAGGAAGGGACAAAGCAGATATAATTGTCCAATGAGATTATTATTGATTGATATAGTTACCTCTTGTGTTTGAGAGGCTTCTGTTTGACTTTCTTTGGAGGTCATTTCATTGCACTCAGCTTCCCTGGTGCTTCTTGATACTGTGTGGTGCCTGCTACTTGATTTTTCCTCAAGACAAACAAAAATAATTGCACATTAACAGCTCATAGGTTTTTGGGTTTGGTTTTGGTTTTGTTCTTTTGTATATGAAGGGCTGTCACAAATAAATTCTAATGTAAGTGGTGTAACTAGAATAGTCATTTTACAGCAGAGTACCATTGTTATTATCTTTGATATTTGTTGCCATAAACATTGGGACAGGCTTTTTTATAACACAGAAGATGTCATTCTTGTTACTGCAGCCAGACACTGGCCAGCAGATATGGCAAGCTGCATGAATACAGTGTATAATTGGACTGGAAGGGGACAAAGGTGACTAGGAAGGCTGGTTCTGGCTTTATGTGCTGTGCTATCAACTTGCTGCCTGTCAGCAGCATGAGGCTAATGAAACTTTGCAAAAAGAAGTATAGTAATACAACTATATAAGGGGTGATGACTTCCTACATATGCTTTATACAGCTCTTCCAGTGCAAATATCACACTGAATAGCAATTATGAAAAATATGACCATAGGCTAATGAGAAGATCCTATAAAACACATGTTAACACTGTATCTATAAGCCTGATAACTGCAGTGTAATAATCAGAGCGTATTGTTGGGAGATTAAAGCACTGTCAAAGATGTCTGTGCAAACTGATTTCTGAGGTTTTCTGTGTTTATTTTGGCTTCAAATTCTGGCAGTGATTTGTTTCCTTACTTGAAGCCTGACATAGAACCTGTGCTACATCACATTACTTGTGTCTGTGGGGTACTTTGAGGTTTAGTGATTAGAAAAAATAAATCTGAAAGACTGATATTATTAAGGCAGCAATCTTGTGCTTTCTCTCTCATGCACACAGAGTCATCTAACAAATAATTTCACTCATGTCAAATGATATTTTCTTCTTCCTTTGTGAGAAGGAAGCTTTCCTATGAGTGTCTACTGATAATAAGCTTTCAAATGAAAGGAGCTTCTGGTCCCTCCAGCAAGAGCTTCCCCAGAGTTCCGTGTAACTTGAATGGAGGCAGCACTGTGTTGCTGAGATTGCTGCTATGTATCTAGTGCAATAGAGAGCTGTAAGCTTCCTCCATCTCAAATCCTGGCACCTCCTTCAAATCCAGCTAATTTGGGGGCAAGAAATTAGCTCTCTCTGTTAGTCATCCCATGGAAAAACATATATTTATGGGATTTATTCCACCTTCAAACTAAAGAACGCTTACACTGCTTGCACTCCTTTAATATTTCTGCTGAATTAATGTAGGGGGGCATCTACTGCCTGGCCCGTAATTTCTGCCATACAGGAGGCAGCAAGGGCTTTTAGATTCTATGGCAGAGAAACAACATGCATCCCTTCATGGGCTTTAGGAATTCTTTTCCACTTCCGTGCTTCCAAATCCTCTATTTTAATTATAAGATTAATTAAAATCGTACAAACAAAAGGCAGAATTAATTTTCTTATTACTGGCCCAGTAAATGACTTAGTGCATTACCAGTATCAGAATCAATCCTATCTGAACTGTCACAGTGAGTTGAGGCTGGAGGAGAGCACGTCACAGCGTGGTTTACACTTGCAGGTTCTGTATGCATAACAGTTCTGAAGGAGCTGCACAACATATGAGGAGACAAAGAGCTAACCCCATACCAAGTTGAAAAGCGGCAGTTCAAAGAAAATGAAGCGCAAATTTTCCCATCTATTCTCTCTCTAATGACCGCGTAGGTGTATGTATAATATGCCTTTTCATTTTATATGGATATGATTTTTAATATATTTATGCATATATATGCCTTTTTCATTTAAGATATGCATTTCTCTTCTTATGTGCATGTTTTAGATATGTAAGTCAAGCTCTCATTACTGGAAAACTCATTCATGAGACACGAAATATGTTCAGAATAGCCATTATGTGTCCTTTGAGTGGTAGGGGGTATTAAAAAGAAATGTAATTAGGCTTAATGTAGTCAGGAAGAAAATCTAATCTGAATGTCACTACTGCTTTATTGCTGTAACGTTGGTATTGCTTATGAAATAGTTGCCATATTGCAAAAGATTATAATCGTTTAATGTGATAGCTGTGACTCTTTGAAATGCAGCCTAAACATTATAAGCCAGATTTTGACAATATAATTACATAGCCTTGCTCTGGGCATACAGGGGGGAAGAGGGACGTGGAGGATCTCATATTTTGTGTGTCAGTAAAGATGGCTAATTGAAATTCCAGTAACAAAGTGTTAAATGCTGCTTGTTTATTATTCCAAACAAGTGGAGAGTTTGAAGACCTGTGGTTTCATCCCTCCTCTGTAATTGCCAGCTGTTGGATATAGGATTACTGTAGGTAGGATTAATTTAGTCTACTCCATCATGTTTATGGCATGTTTTGTAGAGCCCATAGACTTTTGAGTATATTCTATAGAATTATTTGATGATCAATTACTTCTTGTTCATTCTATGACCTACCATGAATAAGCTTCAGAAAACACTGTCAGCTGGATGATTGTTGGAATGCTGCTACCTCATGAACGGTTTCTTATGGTAATTTTATTTTTATTTCTATTTCAGACTTCCATTATCTTCGAGTCTCTCATGTTTGTGTTACATCACCCTTTGTGTGGGCTGCTGGCCTTCCCATGCATATCTGTATGGTACTTAGCACAGAGGACTATAGTGTCCTTTGTGCCTCTGGGTAATAAGTCATTCTGACCTAAAACAATATGAGAACAAGTCTGTGTAAGTTTTGTTAGAGGAGTGGGTTTTTTTATGTAGGCTTTCAGACTCTCTTTCTAAAGAGAACTGTAATTGCTACACACATTTTGTATGTTAGTGGTCCATGCATCAATTTTAATGCCTCTGTGCTGCAATAATTTAGATGGAATTCTGATTGCAAAATGTGCCAAGATTTGAATTTTCAATAAGTTCTCTACATAATTTAGACCAAAGTTTGCTTTTTTTGTGTTGGTACTTATAGTTTCCTTCTGTTCTGATAAGAGACAAAACATACTTTCCCTTTCAAAAATAAAATTGCTTTTCAGATTAGAATATGTCTGCTATATGTATAAGTACATAAAACATGTGTAAAGTTCTGTGTATATATGTATATATGTATTGTTCAAGCGGATCAAAAGTTCGTCCAAGCACATGAAAGCCTTTTTACTAGTTAACATTTGAAGCATACTGCGTTTGGTTGAACTGTACATTATGGTGATCTTATAATCTCTCTGGGAAGTTGGCTAATGAATATTGCTTATATACCGGCAGATTTAGAACTTTCTGTTCTTAATGAAGAATATGTACAAACTTGCAGGCAGCAATGGAAGTAAACATATTTCTTTTTCACCTATTTACATTCTTAGCACAGTATCATCTGCACATCAGTACTGTGAGGGTCCTGTAGAAATTTCTTAGCAGAGCTTTACTTATTCTCACTTCATCCCCATGATTTGTCAGCCTTGCTTAGTTTTATGTGAATATTTAGGGTGTCTTGGGCACTGTGTGAAATATTTTCCTAAAAATGTAAGGTTTTCACCGTTCAGTAGCGTTGTCCCATTGTTCAGTCTTATCCTCTGGAGTTGCTAGAAAATTGGCAATTGCAACACTAGCAATTTTCAAAAATTTGTCTGGAGTGAGCCTCAATGAAGGAAGCTTATGGCCCCTTCTCAGCTTGGTGGATGATGGCAAAAGGCACTCACGATGCCAGTGGTCAAATTAAAGACCAGATATCTAATCAAACTCTGGTTGAGTCTGTGAGCACATGACAAGTCTGTGATCAGGTTTCATTGCTGCTCACCATTCTGGACAAGAGTGTAGTGAATTCTACTGCTGATATGGCACCTACCACAAGTAGCCAATCTCCCTTATATTATAGAGAGCTATGAATGATGGCTGCTGCCAGAGAAAAATAGAAAGATAAATAATTATCATTTGCATATTTGATGGCAATATTTTGAATGAAAAGCCATGAGCTCCTTGTGCAGTGATTGAATATGTAGTAAAATGTTCAGCTATTTAGATTACTGTTTTAAAAAAATTAATTGCTTTCTTATTTTAGCTTGGATTAATATTTTGAATTTATCCAGATCTGGAGATCTGTCTTCAAACTATGTGTTTTCTCTGTTTTGCCTCCAGATGGATTCAGTGACCTTGAATAATCTTTCAACTACCTAAGTGTATAATCCCATTTTCCATTTAAGTGCAGTTATGTTAGATAGAAATGGGATTTTATGGTCTTGCAGTAAGTTATTTAACCTGAATTTAAAGTTGCTTCCATATAGTCTGAGTGACTTTATTTTCTGTGAACATGGCTATTTCTGCTTATGATTTGAGTGATCCTCCTCAACAAGCCACAGAGGACAAATGCATGGGTAAGTATGCTTTGAGGTCACATCTTTGTTGAAGAAATGGAACCATCACAGTGGATTTTTGGAGAGCTAGATATCCAGGGAAAATGCGTCAGCACATCACAGAAATGAAATTATTGGGTTCTGAATAAGATAAAAGTCACGTAATTTCTGTACATGGTTTTGCATTTCTCATCCAGCTATGCTGGGCCACATCATCAGAGAAGTATGTGCATAACATTTCGCATCACCATGGATTATGCAACCTTTGCAGCAACCTGTGTCTTCTCCCCTACAAACTGGAGTTTTGTTTGTTGTCTGTGCAAATTGTCGATGTAGGTATTAATGTATAAAAAATGAGAGATGACTGGTAGATATGATGATACTTAAGATTAAAATGAACCCATGGCAGCATATTGGTATGTCTTTTTCTACAATTGGGTGAACGATATTTCTTAAAAATCTTTCCAAGAAGTGCAGGACAGTAAAGAAATTTATTGTGCCATTACCGTTTTTTAAAGTGCACAGGACAGATTGTACGACGTGTTTTATTGTAGGGGATTTCACATAGTCCAAAGTCATTATCTCTTACAACAATTTTTCATGGTATATGCTAATGAGGTAATAAAATGTAAAGGCCTTTTATTTAAAATAACACTTAGCTGCTGCTTTGTTCTACTTTCGTGTAGCATTCTGTGCAATTTTTGATCTCTTTAGGGGAGTTTATTAGATTTAATTCAATGGAAGCAGGAAACTCCTTTTGAAAGAGAATTACTTAATATCACATCAAGTGCAATAAATGCAAAATATTCTCATGATAGTTGACAACGTATAAATTACAGTCTTACAGACAGGGCTCGGTATAAAATACTGCTATGGTAGTAATTGCTTTACACAATCTGTGTCTGATTGAGTGTAGTCTATATTGAGTGTTCATCTGCATAAAAAATATATGATTCCTGTGGTACATCTCAAAATTCTGAGTATGAGCATTAGGGAAATGTTGTCTCAGTGATAATGAAGACTCTTCAGTAAAGCAAGCTGATATTTTTCCTCCAGTTATAAAGCAGAGCATACCTAATTTGTTAATATTGAAATGCTATTTTTACCTGTACAGATCTGTGCAGCTGCTGGTACTGAGCAAAGGTCTTCTGTGGAGAGATCCTCTGCGCTTTCTCGAATTGTTTCCGCACTGCTTCCACTACTGTACCAGGCACGGTACAGAACTTGGTTTTCTGTGAACCCTAGAGTGATAAAATACATCCAATTGTTTTCCGTTTGTACTAAGAATGTACTCCTATGAGTTGTTTTGTTTTCGTTTGTTTGGGATTTTTTTAATAATTAACAACAGTATGCTGTAATGCTTATGAGTTTCAAAAGGCAAATTTGGAAAGTCTTGGTTGTGTCTGTAGCCTCTTACAGGCAACTTCCACCAGTGGAATCTGTAAACCGTACTTATTTTAACATTGCACATGAACTAACATTAGCATTCAAAATAGATATAGTAATGAGATAATTATTTTTCAGGTGTTATCATGAAGCTACAAAACATATATGTGCTGTTAATATTAACTATTGAATCTCATTGGCCCATTTTAAGACCCGTCAACCAAAAATTAAGACCTGCAAATTATGAAGTTGTTATGCAGTCTGAATTTCACAATCTAGACCCTAGTTAACAGTAACGTGCTCCTATGTGAAACAGCTCCTGCTGGTGTAGGTGCATGTTTATCTCTCCCTATAGTACTGTCTGAGGACTCAACGGTCTCCTCTGTAGTTTTAGGGATCAGCCATGTATTTTCATCCATGTAATACTCTCTCTTTGCAGGAATCACTCAGAAAATCATAAATACCCGGTTTGGTGAGTTCATAGACCACTGCACAGGAGCCATACATTATGGTTTAGACAAATTAAAGGTATGCTCGGCCTGAATCTTGAGCACCAAAAGAAGCGAAATCCATCTACTTGACTGGCAGTAGCAATCACTTTCCAGAACAATCCTTCTGCTGTTCCCTCTTCTACTTGTCTCTTCTGAGTTCTGTGGCATTTAGAGCTGCCACCTGGTCTTCTCTGTATGTTTTCAATAGGTATTGTTGAAAAACATGCAGAGAGCTTCAAGCATGCCTTTGTGAGATGATCTGTCTTCACTGCCCTTACCCTCAGCTTCCTGTTCTAGTTCTGTCCCTTATGTGTTACCTCAGATGGTATTAGACAAAGCTTTCAGCATTTGAACTTATTAATCAGCCTACAGAAAATAAACCACCCAAAAATTAGGAATAGCCTTGTAATGGAGGCTGCTAAGTAAAGCTAGGTTTAGTGCTTACACCTGATGAGTAAGTAAGCAGGTCATAAAAAAAAACAGACTTTTTTTTCCCCCAATGATGAAGGTGGCATGATTATATATGCAATGGATGTGTGAACATGAAAAGTAATTATTTTAGTGAACAAACACTTCAGGCACACTTTACCACTCATCTGGAGATATTTAGAGGGAGTAAATGCAGTTATGGGTCCTTTAGGAAATGTATAAATTCCCTTTAATGGAACCAGATATAAAGTTCTTGCATTTCAGCAAGAAATTGAGAGGAGTTCCTGAGTGAAAATAAAGTAGTTCCTATGTGCTCAAGACAATTGGGTTGGATCAGGCTTGATGTAGTTCTTTTCTTTGTGAGAGAGTACTAATTTAAGCAATGTTTCCAACTACAGGATGAGGAAATTGGGACCTTCTCAACCAGGTGAACTGCAGAAATCTGCTCCAAATACATACCTGACAGTTGGGAAATAAGGAAGTCAGCAGGCAGGAATTTGGTGGTTAGAAAACACCTGGAGACTGGTGTCTGTTTCCACTATGTGGTTTCTGGGCTGCCCACACCCCCAGTGCCTTCAGGTGATGCAGACCACTTTTCCCAAGACCAAAGTGCAGGTAAGACTGGGGATCCTCCTACAGCTCTACTGGCATATGGACAAAGATTCTGGCTAGTGAAAGCTCAATTGTAGTTCTTCTTTTACTGCATACGGTCTCTGATTTACAGAAATTACTCTAGCCTAGTTTACAGTGAGAAAAAGGTGTTATACCCATGTGCCAAAAGTGTAAACAAAGAGCATTGGCATTCTCACATTATAGCAAGCCATCATAATGTCTTTCATTTCCTTGTTCAGGGAATCTGAGCTACTACTTCTAGGTAGGATTTTAAGATATGGTAAAAATACACTGTTTTACCCTTAGTATTTCTGCAGAATTGAAGTAGATTTTTCTGGCTGAGATCTGAAGATCCAATTCTTAGATACTCCTGACTGATGATTAAACATGTGGTGAAGTGGTCTATTTTAATAGATTATAAATTCTCTCGTACATTATGTGATACTTGGTATCAATATTTTAAACTTTGCAGTAAAATACTTAAGCCCTATTGATAGACATATAGAGAGTGAGTAAAACAAAATTAAGATTTTTTTCCTCTATATATTCTTTATATATAATGCCCCTTTTTAATAACTTTATTACAGAACAATACTTTTTCATACACCTTGTCCCATAGAGCTGCTCTTTTAACATGCAGCAGTTTCAAATTCTTTACTTTGAATAGTGAGAGATCTAAATGTGTTTTTGAATGTGATTTTATTTTTTACTAATCTTTTTAGTAATGCAGAAACTGCTGGGTTTTGGCATTGTAAGCTGAAATAATAACTGTGTTGTTAATCTGCCACAAGCCTAAGCACTAACTGCAGTTTGTGCAACAGTGGAAAAAAAAGAGCAGTCCTTCCCATGAGTAAAGGGAATTGTCCAGGTGATCAAAGGTTTATAGCATGAAAAATCTCATTCAGCAGAGACTGATGCATCAATATATTTGCTAAGTAGATATGGTAATTTGGGTTTCAAATTTTGATCCCTATAACGGTCCATGAGTCAGGTTGTTTAATAAAGAATGCAGGATATGTCACTAAGCAAAGCAAACAGAGAGCTGAGAAGTTAAGAAACCATTGATATCTTACATGAGCAAAGGACACAGCAGCCTTGTACATAGCCATTCTTTCTTTAAAGGAGACAGTCTCCTGGAAATCCAGCAGTGTGTCATCAGCCCTGGGAGTGCTCTCTTTAGGTCCTCTTACAGGTTTCCGAGACCCCACTGTAGGTGCAAACAGACATCTTATTTTCTAAGATGGAAATGGGTACCTTTTTTTCAAATCTTGGTAGAAAAGCAGTAGTAGAAAAAAGCAGTATTATCAACTTTCTAGCAACTGTATCTTATTTTCGATTTAGAACTTACAGAGTACAGAAAAATTTAATTTAATGAAAGTTTTGAAACTGGGGGAAATTCCTCGGGGAAAAAACAAAAAGATTTTTTATAAAAAGTATATAATTATAACAGCAAGCATAGTATAATTTTCTTGATATTGTTATATTTGCATTATTTTATACTGTAAAAAGTAATTGTAAGTACACAAATAATCTATTATAATTAGATATATTATGTTCTAATTAGCTTTATACATGATAGTATTAATTTGCTTAACAGTCTGTTCCAAGCCTATTGTAGATTTCAGTTGTTTACTGATACTGCACTAGGGTGTGTTTTAGTCGGTTTAGTACTACCAAAACCTTATTGAAAAGGTCTTGATGGCCAACTACATTTTAACCTTTTTTCGAGGTGTGAAGAGGTTATAGACTTATCTAGAAGCATCTGCAATTCAGCTCCAGTGAATGTGGAGACAACAGCTCAGAGTAGTCCTGAAAAAGCAGCACTGAGTTACTAGCACTAGAAGGTTCTTGTTGCTGGTTTCTACATATATTTGACTGTGATAGAAGAATTCAATATACCAAGAAAAGTGACTTAAATTTAGTGCAAAGGTATTTTTCCTTCTTCTTACAGACAAAGGAAAAAAAATATGTTATGAGCATCTCTCTTGTCTGTCTTAAGAGGCAGAAAACATTTTATATAATCTCATAGGCTAGAAGTTCCTCTTGTCCTCCCAGGGTTTTTCTGAAGTACATGCAAAATTGGGTTGAATGAAACAGGGTTTCTGTAACCAAGAGGCTCCCTTACCTTTTGGGAGAGGCAGGAATTGTAAGACTTCAAGAAGATACACTTTCAGTCAAGCCACCAGAATCTAATTTTTTTAATCCTTGTGCTTGTGCTGCCAATATCAGACCACTCTGATATTCCTTAAATTCATCTATGTTTCTCCTTGTCCTTACACAATAGGCCAGAATAAATTTGTTGCAATCTGCATTGCTTTTTTTAAAACAATTGTATTTTCAGAAATTTCAGAAACAGGCCATAGCTGAATGGAATTATGCCAAAAAACTCCAGCAAAACCCACTCTGTGTCCCATCCCACCCTCCACCTCTGCATCTCAGTCTTATATATCTTGGAGTTTCTCAAAGTTGAGAAACTTACTGACTTAACTAAGGAGAGAAAGGGGCAGGAAAAAACGGTGTGGGTATGTCCTCCTTTTCTGTGTATTCAATTCAAGCCAGTAGATAATCAAATTAAAGCCTTAAAATCCTTTCCAAACAGGAAAGGAAAGTCAAAGAGGAAGCTTCAGATGTGTGCTTTCTGCTAGCCGTTGGCAGCTTACTTGAATTCTTAAGTATTTCGGCACCACTGATACCCTGTCATCATCTTGATGATTTGCAGACATTAAATTAAATAAATCAACTTGCTTGATATAATTTTGCTAAGAAATTAGTAACTTTTCTTTGAACAGTGTTGGCTATCCATGATGTGCATTTTTAGGACCTGACTGTAGCATTTGCCAAAGTCAACTCCTTGTCGTAGAAGCCTCACTGTATTACACATTGTTATACATATATGCATTACACAACTATGTGCCTGGTCAACTGAATTTCTGCTTACTTAAGCTGCTTCACTATTGATTATTGTATTGCTTTAATGAGGCAGTGGCTGTGAAAACAAAATATATAGATAAAAAAAATCCTCATATTCTTTTTAAGTATCCACTCTTTAACATTATGAAATGCAGCAACAAAAGAGACTTTTCAAGAACTCGTCTGTTCATCTGGCACAGAACAGAGTGCCAGAGAAGGGATATCCCACCAGGCAGGGAAGATTTCCAAGGCATGCCTGGCCTTTCTGCCTGTTCCCTATAAAACTGTTAAATTGGCATAGGTGTTTAGTTCAGATACAGCAAGTTAATGTAACAAGCAATTCTAATCTTCAGTAAAAATCAGATACAAACATGCATTCAAGAGTGATCTCAATGTAAACATACACAGTTTCTTAGAATTTTTACCTGACCCTACTCATAACTTACATAAGGATAATTTTCTTTTTTATTACGCTTATCCCGTGCAGTACATTTGCCTAATGAATGTAATAATGATAGAGAAAACAATTGTACAGTTAAAGAAATAATAATAGCAGCAGTGAAAGAGTCAGTAAAAGTAAGGTAGAAGGAAAAGAAAAAGATTTTCAGAAAAAGGAGAAATCAGAAAAGGGAAAAAATTGCTCTTCTTCAAATAAGAAGTATGTACATTAAATCAAATCTAATCAAATCAATGGAAAGATTGGAAGGACCTTTTGGCAACACAGAAGGATAGCCTGCCATAACCAAACAGTGTCAGTTCATTTTTAAAGGCAGATTGAATTATGTGACAGACTACCACCAGAATGGAATTTCTCAGCCATTGCTTTAGTTCTCAAGAGTGTTAGGAGTTTTAAAACTTTCTTGGTATTGCTCTGATTCAACAAGGGATTCTTGGATTCTACCTAGTCATAACCACGTGAATGGTTTCATTAAGTGCAATGGGAATACTCGTGTGCTTAAAGTTAGACATTTGATTTCATTCCTTGCTGATATGGGGCCAATGAATTTAATGGACTGTTTTAAAAAACATTTTAATAGAGACATATTATTAACCACCTGGGGAGTGAAGGTAATAGAAACTATTCTCTTGTTAGCTTTAAAAGCTTTAAACAGGAAGTGCCCTGTCTTTAGAAGTGAGTTGGTTTATAACGTAATGTGAAACTCTTTGTGCTGGTACGAGAGATTATATAATCTAAACTCTTGCTCATTCATTTTGCTCTGAGGTTTGCTCATTCAAGGGAACTTAAACGTGTAATATCTCTGATTCGTTCAGAAATAAATGTGTGTTTTGAAATGAAAGAGTTGGTAAGGAGAGCCTTAGTCTTGTGTTTATCAAGGTTAGAGGTATGCCAACAAAATCTGTTTGCCTTTGTCAAATGGGACTTGTACAATAGCACCTATTTCAGAGAATCTAATTCTTTTATTAACAATGAGTTGCACTAATTGTATAAAGTAAACAGAGCTTGACAAATCTTTGTGCATAATAGGACTTGAGAATTCTGACTTTCTGCCATTTTTGTCTAACAATATGACCACATTAACTATCCCTTATGGACTTTAAAGACTCCAGGTTTTCATGGTAGGTTGAACAACAGTATGAGCATTTATTGTTTTTCGGTGAAGACAATAGAAGTTGTTGGTACTCAATCATAGAGCTTGCTGTAAATGTTGCTCGATAACACTTCTAGGAAAATAAGATTCTGGCTTAACTGAAACATTTAGCAAAGAGTTCCATAGCACTTTAATGGTTAGAGGGTATTGTTCTTGCTGAAAAATTGAAGCAAGATGACATATATTGTTATTGGTTACAGAAAACTCAAATCTCGTGATGATGGGAGAAATAATCTCTGAATCAGCATTATCTTATATTTTTCAGAGCCTGAGTATTTATTCAAGTGCAGAGTTGCAGATTTCAGTGCCTAACTTCATCTATTAGAACTTTAGGAGTTTTCACCAGTGCTTTCAAACACTAAAATGAGTCTACAGGGAATTTACTTCTCATAAGAATGTCTGAATGCAAAATGGGATATTATGGCTCTCACAGGAACATAGAAAAACATTATTCCCTATAGGTCTGTCACATTTTTAGAAAAAGCTTCAATTTTAGGAGGTATGAATAGTTGACTGTGCATTTTAACATAGCTCATGTTCTTTGTTATTCCTGATGGACCAAAAAATGCTTCTGAAACATACTGTACCAAATTTAGACTCAGAAGCAAAGTGGATGTGGAATGGAGGAATCTCTTCTCTTAGAGGGGAAAAAGAACGGCTTTGAACTAGAAGACTCTAAAAAGAGAAGGAAAAAAAATTCACCTGAAATAGTTCTTACAATCGTATTATGGAAAAGATATCTTAAAAACTTGAGATGTAGAGAAGAGGCAAAAAAAAAAAAAAAATACTACCACACAGAGAACTACAGCTGTATCTGGTTAGTGGAATAGGTGGTTATAGAATGTTATGGTCGTAATGTATCCCCATCCTTTGAAGAAGAAGAGAGCAGATGTTAAAGGTCTTGTTAATTTGGTAGGGGAAAAAAAGAAAAAGAGATAATCAATAGCTGATAGTGATAAAACATCAGATCTTTAGTTTGAACAATGACCATAATAAACTTAGCACCATTATCTACAAAAGGTCTTGTACACTGAAATTTCCCTTTCCCTTTGATCTTCTGAAATAAATAAACATGTAGGCTAAACATTTTCTGATCAAAAAAAGAGTGGAATCAGTAATTAATTGATTCTGGCTTATTAATTTTCTTGACAGAGTGGAACAAGTCTTTTTATGCTATTTATTTGGGTAATCTGTTTTTTTACGTAAGGTCAGGTCCTAGACCCTCAGAAGTTAATAAGTGAGTCAGAAAATTTGATTATCTGTATCCTTTGTCTGTTAAAACAAACCAAAAGACATATACATACACTTTTTGATATTGTCAAGCAGTGGTCTCCAAAGTGAAATGTGTGCACCCCAGGGACTGTGCAAAACAGTTAACTGGGGTGCAGCAAGCTAATACTTCTTGTGAATAAGCACTTTTAAAAGTATTTTTTGTTTATTTCATCCATCCTTCTTTAAATTCTATTTTTGTGTATGTTGCCTGAGGTACATAATGTATTAGTGGAGTAGTACATGTATATGATTTGTCAATAAATAGATATACAAACATTGAAAGTACATGCTCAAAAATATTTAATGATAGAAGTGACCATCAAAAAGATTTGGAGACCAATGCCTTAAAGCAACATATCAGGTGAACATGGTAATGCTAACCTTCAAAGCTGTTGCTGTGGCCATTTACTGATGACATCTTTTCAAAGATTGCTCTCCCTCTTTTCACAGAAGACTCCTCCAGAGATGTGACAGAATGGCTTCCAGGTTGACTTTTCAATGTTGATGAAAGAGAACTTCTCTCACTTACTGTTTCCTGTTAGAAGACATCAAGAGGATGTGTGTTAAAATCTACTGGTAGGAAGGAGATATGGGGTTTGGGGTAAAGAGAGTGTATAGAGAGGCAGTGGATTAGAAGGCGGTGCTGTTTTTGGGGAGATGTTCTCTGGAATGCCGTAGGGTAAATTTCTGTAGCACTACAGCCTGCAGATTCACGTGTGCTGCCCAGTTTATTGTTCAAAAGATAGTGGTGTTCAGAAGTTTTCTTTTGCCATTTGTTGCCTGTGGTTTGTTCCATAAGAGAAAAGTGACAGTGGTAAGGATCACCATAAAAGACACCAGTTGCTCTTTTAAGCACCATTTGCACTTAGAAAACTTGACAGAGGGAATTTTATTGATTTCATTTATCTATATGTAGGAATATATAAAATCAACAAATGATGACTTTGAAACTAGATGTGAACAGGCATTTGTATTTTAGAAATGTGATTTTCTATTCTCCTGTGTCCTATCAACTGAATTTAATCATGACAGTGGCTTGATGTTCCATACAGATATTTTATACAATATCATTAGCATCTCATCATTACACTGTGACCTCAGCCTTTTGAGGCCTAATGGGTAATTATTGCTAACCAAGACTTTAATATGTTGAACCTGGTGTTTTGGGGTGCTTCTCGTTCCTTCCATGCAGTACTGTACTCAGTATGGTGTTGCACACAATGGCTATAAATTCTCAACTAAAGCTCTTATATTAAGTAAATAACTGAAACCACTGCAGTAGCAAAAACAGCTTTCTTTTTCTGGCAAGGGAGTAACTTGAGAGGTCCACTGCATGTCCACTTCTGTTGTCCCTGTAAAACAGGTGGTGATATCAAAAAAGAGAGTGGCTAAGTTGTTGGTCTGATGGCTGCATAAATGTTCCAGCAAGAGTTTGCAGAACTTATTTGCAGAACTTATTAGCTCTTATTTAAGAGCCCCTGATATCCTAAATGGCATAGTTTTCAAAATGTTATGCCTTCATTAGACTAATTTCTCTTTTGTGTGTAGACAGCTTTAGTATTGTATACAAATTTAATGCTACCCTTGCTATGATCTCACTGAAGTAACTCCTAACTGCACTTAATTTAGATATTATGCGTGGTGTGTAAGAAGCAGAATAATTTGACCCCTGAATTGATTATTCTAGATTGGAGAGTATCTTCCAGTAACTACTTGAAAAAAAAAAGGAAAGAAGTAATGTAATGCAACTTAATGAATCCTCAAATAGAACCTTTACAAAGAAAACAATATAAAATAAACTGTAAAATCCATTTTTGCTGTAACATGTAAGCAATTAATAGGTTCACTTTGAATTTTATGAAACTAACAGTGAACAAGCATTGCAAATATACTTTTAAAATGAGTGCATCACTGGCAATCAAGGACAATTGTGCTTCACCTGTCTTTAATAAATCTATGCTTTTCTCATAGCTGCTAATAGCTTTTATCTTAAATATGGGTAGTGCTTCATTTCCTGACCTGTAGTCATTTATTGCAAAAATATTCCTTCCAGTACACATACAGCAGGTTACACCTTGTGGAAATTCATGTTTTTACAGCAGTCTGTTTACTTCTGCACTTTATAGTAGCTCTTGCATTGAAAATAATGACTGGTTAGACCATAGAGGCTAAAGATGCCTTTTTTCAGAAAAAATGCCTATGATATCACCAATCACCCATTATCTTGTCACATCAGTCCACCCCTTCTGCCCCCCGCACCCCTCCCTCCCAAATCCACTGCTGCTCCTGAATTGAACTTAAAAGGTAGTCTTGAATATGGTGGGTAGTTTTAGCAGATGGATCAGGAGGTACAATCAAAAAAACCAACCCTTAAATGTAGCTAGACTTAAAGGGGACCTTAACCAATACTGTGGGGTTTGTTTTTTATTTATCAGGTTTATGAAACAGAATTGGTTTGAAACTAATTCTGATTATTCCCTAATTGCTTTTACATTTAGAAGCATATTTTCCATGACTATTATGGAAAGTATTTTTGCAGGCTAATAGCAAGAGAAAGATTTCTGGAGCAAAGAAAGTAGCTGTCTTTCTACTCCGTGACTCTTCCATGCACCTTCCTCACTAGTCTGTTGATACTTTCGGGTTGTACATCCCACTCAGAAGTGACACAGTGGCACAGTGCCAGTGAGATAAGCTCTGTGACCAGGCTTGGCTACAATTCAGGCACGACAATGAAGGTGAACAGTTGCAGCACAGGTAAGAGAGAGAGCTTGGCCAGAACGTAGGTGTGCTGAGAGGAATGAGATACTCATGTACCAGGGTATCAGGAGACAGCAGGTGTTTAAAATAAAGAGGGTATTTTGTAGGGGAAGGGTTATGGCTTAAAACTGCTATTCATTTTGTACCCTTTTCCAGAGGTGGCTGTTGGTTACAATTACAACCCAGTATTAATGATATTTTGGTTTAAAACAGCTGGAGAGCTGTAGATTATGTCTGAAATGTTGTGGAGACAACCTGTGATGCAGAAATGGCTATGCAGAGGAGAAATGAGGGATGGGGGAGGGAGAGAAGAAATTGAAAAAAAATGCAGCTGTGCATGTTAGTAGATCATGTTTGTCTCCTCCAGGTACTGCAGCCCCCCGGTACCTGGCATAAATGAGAACAGCCTCAGGATGATATTGTCCCAGCATTGTGTGTGCTTTCAGGAGTGAACACTAGAGAATTGCTTTAATGATGTTCCAGCTTCTACAGTATTAGAACAAAATATAAAACTCAAAATGCACTGTTTTCAACTACTATTGGCATCTTTGAGAACAAAACTCAACTCTGTTTGGTTTTTTTTTTTACATTTTTTTGGTAGTTACCAATAACAGCTAAAAACCATGAGTTTCTTGTTCTTGCAAGCTAGAGAGCCATATCAACTTGATTTGCATTTTTCTTAACTCTGTGAATTTTGGTAACTTATAGCATGTTTCTATGATGGTTTTTTCTCAAATTTACATCTCTCTGGTAGCAATTCCATTACCTATAAAATTCAAATAGCTCAGTCTTTTGAACATTAATTTTAATAGGAATTTTAAAAAAAAAAATCTCTTTTTTTGACCATTTTTATTATCAATTATAGGAATATTGGCCCTATGGAAGAGAAAATAATATCAATTCTTTTATGGAGAGGTTTCTAAAATGTAGGCTGCTGTGGCAGAGGGTGCTTTGACTAAGCTTATTTTCCTGTGTTCAAAAAAACTTATGTGTGAAATAAAACTGGAAATCTGGGATAATACTTACAAAATTGCTTAGACATTAAATACTACCATTTGTCTTTAGTGTTAGATTTTTTCACCTGCAAGCTTGTCTAAATCTCTTGCACTAGGCATTATTCCCATTTTTCAAGATTGCAGTGGGGTTTCTATTTGGTATTTTTGTAATTTGGATATTTCAATAAACAGTGTCAATTACCAATTCTAGGAATACTCTTTTCAGTTTTATGCCATGATATTAATTTGTCATCCTAGTCCCACAAAGCATTTTGTTTTAGGCAACTAAATGCAATTTACTGCAGTTTCATAAGTAGTCTAAGGCTGGTGTTTATTGTTCCAAATTACCCTGTTAATTTGCCTTCTGATTTCTGTTTACTGCTGCCTGTAATAATGGACCCAAAAAAGAACAACTTTATTTTCCTACGTAATTACACTGACAGTTGAGGGAATGCTCATGTTTTTGTGCACAAGATATACTTACACTGTAGTGTATCTATTGTTTTAAATACATTAATTCTCTTTCAGTTGTTTCTAGTTAAGTTATCCTTACTTTCGTGGACAGTTTTAGCTTTTATCCACAATATTCTTTAAATCCCTGATATGGTGAATACCTATAGGCAAATGGTTCACTTAAAGTGTCTGTGAGGCTGGTGCTGGTCTGATTTACGGTGGTGATGGTCTGGAGCAGAGGACGTGCATGCTGAGGACTATGCAGAACCTTTTACTTTAAACAAATCAGTTCTGTGATCATGGGCATTCTCTTCTGTTATTACCTTTCCCAGATACCTCTACGTGACAATCTGCAGCTGCTCCAGCCCCATTTTGCAAAGAGCATCCCCATCTTAGGGGGCTTTGGAAGGATGATTTCCTTGCACTATTATTCCAGCTGCAGTGCTAGAGCTCAGATTTTTTTCTCAGGAAATGGTATTTCCTATTATGAAAACGTTATTGAGAGGTGTCATAATTACCATAAACTCTTTTATTGGGATATCCACCTAGATAACCTAATGACAGCGAATGCCAAAGCCATCTGCTTAATAAGGGTAGAATTAACATTTGAAAAAGCAGTGAGGTAGTGTCAAGAGGTGCTTAATTAGAAGCTAATATGTGCAACTCTTGCAAAGCTTGACAAATTAAAAGAATTTTTTTTTTCTGATTAATGCAGGGTTCAGTTCATGCCAAGCTTTTGTAACGGTCTTGGGGGGAGCACGTATTCAACTGGGATATAAACTGTTCCGTTGAGAACCCTGTTTCACAGCATTTATTCCATTTTTTTGTTGGACATAATTTGTTGAAGTCTGTCTATATTTAAGTAACTTCCTATCATGCAATTACTTCAGTTTTATGTATCGGCTCTGATATTATATTCTATTTTTGCATGTGCTTCTCAGAAAAAGGTGACACAAGAAGCTATTTTTATGTTCTGATCTCACAGTCCAGACATGATGAAAAGAATAAAGCACCGGAGTACCAAATTTCAAGGAATATGCAGTCATTACAGTTAGAAATGCCAAGAATAAAGATTCCAATTTCAGTGGCCTACTGGGTGGCTATGCTTCATTTAGATAGTGGATTTTCCACTTGCTATCCAGTCCTGCACTAATCTAAAAGTCAGTAAGCCAGAACACATGAAGTTTTAAACAGAGGAAAACTATTTACCGAGTTACTACTACCTTTTTGCATACATAAAACTACCTTGAGTTGGAAGAGGAATTTGCAGTCAGCATATTAAATAGATTGTCAAATCTACTATTAATGTTCAAAGTATTTAATCTTTTTTAAAGGACATCTTTAAGTATATTCAAAAAATGCGCTCATCCATCGTATCTTAACTACTCTTGTTACATGTGCTGCCTAAAGGAAAGCTGTCTACTACCTCACTTTCATTTTATCTGTGGTCTCCACTAAAAGAATGCATGTTAAGAAATGACAAAGAGGAGTAGAAGGAATAGGCCCAAAGAGAAAGGGTAAAAGCATAAGTTGAAAGGAAGTAATAAATCCACGAAAGTATCATGAGATAGGAAACAAGTGGAGCAGTAAGATAAGTGTATAGAAGTCAAATCTGTTGCTTTAAAAAGTTACATAAAATCTTGATTGACTAATGCATTACTGTCACTGTAACTTTAAATACTTGAGGGTTGGTATTCAAACAATTGCTCTCAATGGCAATTCAAAATATTTTTTTTAATATTTTAAATCTCTTAGCGCTTTGCTGGACTGGCTCCTGACATTTACTAACATTTACAGTGCCTACAAAAAGCTGGCATCTCAAATTCCAATTCAAAACAAGAGACTGCTTTGCTGGAGAGTACACAGAAATTTGATGTTAATTCTAGCTTTGAGCAAACTGATAGTGTTTTCTGTGAATCACTCAATCTCAGTGAAATATAAAAAAATAAAAGATAAAACAATAAGATCCTGGCCTGCCTGGGAAAAAGCCTTTAGAAATGCCAGCATGAGACAAGTCCGTTTCTGAGACATTTCTCATTTGTAATTAAAAATATGATGGAAATTCATTCTGGTGCAGTTTAGAAACAGGGAGTCCAGGAATCAGGTCTACCATCTGCTGAAATGCTGATGGCATTATTAAGATTGATGACAGACCCTCTCAAGTGACTATTAGAGAGGAGTGCTAATAACACCTGCTGCATAAACTCTATGAAGCCAGTACGCAAACTGTTGAGACAAAGCCATGGTTCTCGGTTGATGCTCTGCAATGCTCTATTTCACTAAGTCAGGATTTCTCAAGAGGCTTTAAAAAAATCCCTATGGCTGCCTGAAATCTGCTCATTCGTTTTATCTCCAGACCAGCTCCAGAGATGCTTATCCTTTTCAGCTGTTACAGACAGTTTTAAAATAAGACTATTTTTATTTAGAGGAAGGGTATCAAATAACTCTACTGTATACATGAAACAGAGGCCCTGAGAAGAGCTTGTGTCAACCTGAGGAAACAGAAGATCTATTTGCAGAATTGCCATCTGTGCTGATTTTGGATGGGATAGTGTTAATTTTTTTCATAGTGACTGTTATGGTTTGAATTTGTGCTGGAAACAGCCCCGGGTAATTCAGGGGTGTTTCTGTTACTGCTGAGCAGCACTAACACGGAGTCAAGGCCTTTCTGCTCCTCACACTGCCCCACCAGTGAGGAGGCTGGGGGTGCACAAGGAGCTGGGAGGGGACAGAGCCAGGACTGGTGACTCCAAATGACCACAGAGGTATTACAGACATTACAAATATTTCATTTATTGTCATGCTCAGCATATAAAGCTGGGGAAAGAAGGAGGAAAGGGGGACATTTGGAGTGACCGCATTTGTCTTCCCAAGGCACCACTGGAGCCCTGCTATCCTGGGGAACACCTGCCTGCCCATGGGAAGTGGTGGATGAATGCCTTCCTTGGTCTTGCTTGTGTGCACTGCTTTTGCTTTACCTGTTGACTGACCTGGCTCTACCTCAATCCGTGAGTTTTCTCTCTTTTACCCTTCTGACTCTCTACCCCATCCCACAGGAGCAGTGGGTGTGAGGTGTGTGTAGGACAGTGGCTGTGTGGTGCTTAGTTGCCTGCTAGCGTTAAACCACAACGTCATATCAGAATGTAGCTCTACTCTTAAGAAAAAGCATTGAGGGACTAAATTTTACCTGTAGATTTCACTCTTAATTGACAAAATCCCACTGGCTTGCCATTTATTACCACAGCAAAATTGATACAGGGTTCCTGGACTTACTACTTAAAAAAGCAGTTGCCTAGTTCTTTGAGCTAAAAAGGAAAATTGTTAACAGTGTTTGACATACATCAAATTATTGGGCTTTTCAGACTGTTTCCTGGAAGGAATCTCAGTTATATGCAGTTAATTGTATTATGTTGATTTGAAATGGTACAGCAGTTCTCACAGCATGATAGTGACTATTTGTGCTACATTAGCAACTGGACAATGGATTTAATAGACAACTATAGGACACACAGCAGGTACAGAAACTTCCCTTCCTGAACCAATACTGTGCAATGGTCCATGTCAACTGGCATTTTTGAAAGACAAAATACTTGTGTTTTAGAAGAACTTAAGGAAACTGAGGCCCCAGTTAAATAATTTGACAGTGACCAAGCAGGTTTAACGAGCTTTTTTCAAAACTGTGATACTACTGTGATTGAATAACATTATTTAAAGTAGGCCATCTACAATATCTGTAAAAAACTAAATCAAGATAAAATTTATGAAGACTAAAAATTAAAAAAAAAACCTTGGTAGAAGTAAACCTTACTGCAGCTTTCGAAAGCAAATATAAATAAAATTACATAAAAATCAAACAGAATTTATACTAAGTTGGTACTAGAAGTCTGTATGAAAAACTGGCAATACATTACCAGCAAAACACGCAGAGTAAGAAGTCTGGATCTGAGACAGCTGTATTTAGTATGAAATATATTAAAAAGAACAGCAATGAAAGACTATGGAGAGTACAGGCAGCATAGCTTTCTAACCAGCATTAACAGGCTACAATTTTCACACTTGGTTCAAGTTCTGGAAAGTGTTTACTAAACCAGTGTGATTAGTAACCAAGAGCAGTGTTGGAGTTCTTTTTCCAGAATCATGACCTGTGGGAGCATAAAAAGCTCACCACATAGGAGAGACAAATGAAGGTTTGAAACACAGAGAAAATTAAACACAGTAGCTTTCCTATTCTACCTTCTCTTGCCTTGTTCACTTTTTTATTTACATGTATATATCAAACATTTAAATCAAATATAAGTGGTTCATATAATTATAACTGTTTATATAATTCTAAAGTAAAAGAAAAATGTTTTATCACAACCTTGAAAAAAAAAACAACACCACACCAACACTTTTGTATGTAATTCTGCTCCTTTTTAGTGCAATGTGTGGGTTTCAGGTTTATTTGTTTGTTCCTTGTAAATTCACAGACAATATTTGCTTTTCTTTGCACACTTGCTGAAATTTGCTTAGATACAGAGGCATATGAGTTTAGACCTCTCAACATTCGTAAAATACCTCAGTGTGTGTCTGCCTTTAAGCAAAACAAGACAATGTTTGTGAAAGTGGTGTTTTTAACATGGTTTTTTTGTGTCTGGTATTGCAGCAGACATTTACATTCTTTCTGCCATCATTTTCCACCGTTGTTATTTCATTATTTTTTTAATTACTGTAAATAGCTGAAAATTATTAGAAATACATTGTGATGTGAAACAGAAATACAAATAACAAAGCAGAAACAAAAGCACTATCAGAGGGGAAAAGCAAATGACTTACAAGATGATTGGTATTTCTAGTTCTTACCAGGCACTCTATTTTAGCTGCACATACACTTCTCCCTCGACCTACCCTTTGTTTTCTTCCACGATATTGCCTGGCTTCTCAGATTTGACCATTTCCCAGTAATAATGAGCATGTGAGTTCCCACATTTTACTGATAACAATTTTAGAAGCAGGACAGAAGAAACATCTTCCTTCAGTTGTTAAAACAGCTGAAGCAGATCCCTGTGTTGTAGTCAAGAGCCAAAAGAAAAATGCACAGGTTTAGTCTAACTACAGTCTCTCCCTTGGTCAGAGCTCAAAGTAGCTGACACATTTTAAAGCCTCAAACGTATTTATTTCCATTAAATGTATACCAATTTAAAAAACTTAAATGTCCTGTATTCTCTGATGTTGCTTCCAAAATGGCAGTAAACAGTAAGGGTTTGAGTGCCCAGAATTTTTCATTTATTTGGTGGTAATACAGGGCACCTTCTACACCTTTGCTCTTACATCATCAGAGAATTACATCCTGGGAACTTTAGGTGAAGTCTGCAGCACTCCTGAATTTAAAATTTCTTATGAACTTTTTCTCAATGAGCTAAATTAAGTTTTACCCCACTGCTTTTTATTATTATTATTTTTAATAGAATGGTTATAAAGGCTCAAATAACTATCTTAAACAAAGACTTTTTAATCTAATATTCATTGAATGTTTTAAAATTAGTTTTTCCCCACAGTATTACTATCTATAAAAGATAGTAAAATTATGTATTATCGGCATTCCCTACTTTTAAGAAATAGCATTTTATTTTGTCAGATGATTGAAAATAAGTAATAAGAGAAAATTAAACATATTCTATGATGGATGATTAACAATGAGCATATAAAGAGGGTATTATGTAAGAGATGTAGCTGCAGGGAATAAAGATGAGCTGTAAATGATGAAGACTCTGAGACAGTGGATAAAACCAGGGAGATTTTCAAATCTATTATTACTATAGCCCATTTTCATACCCATAGTCCAGCAGTGATATTCATTATCTGTGATAGAACTTAATATAAACACCTTCAGAGAAAGACAATGCATAACTTGAACACTCCTGAGTGTGCAAAGTTCATAAACTGCCCAATCTCAAGTAGCATCTATAATTCCAAACTTATTAATCAAGTGTTACGATTGAAAAAACGTACCATCACACCATGACCCAGGAGAGAAAGAGTAAACAGGGTTAAAATATGGCAATGGTATTTTCTTTTAATTTTTCTTTACCATTTACTAGATGCCTTGTGGTTGCTCAGCTTTAGGATAACATGTCATGGTGCTTTAAATCTAGGCAGTAAACATCTGGGAAAGGATTGCATCTTTACAGAACCTTTTTTGACAGAGGCAGCAGAGCAAGCAGAAGAGCTGACAAAAGGGAAAAGACACAGAGCTAAAGGAGCACAAACAGAAGCACAAATGAGAGATCTTTTTAGTGGAAAGGATTCCTGAAAGATCTCTTCTATTAAGACAGCTGAAGCAGTAAAATCTATTTAGCCAGTCAGTCGTACCTTCTGTCCTACAATGGCACTCCTTGGCATCTATCCATATACTGGTACTACCTGTGCCCTGGACATATAAAGACAGGAAGTCTTCTCTTTGAAAACCCGGGAACTGTTCTGTTTTCATAAAGATTCACAACTCCTGAGTATAGTTTATTTGGACCCATTTATTTCAACCTCATAACAACTTGAGAAACAAGGTGAGTTCGTTTCTCTTTCTAGGTATTGTCAGAGAATGGCAGAGTTGTTAATGGCTTCTGCTCACAAATGCTATACAGGGTGGAGAAAAGATAACACAATAGACATATTGGGGATTTTATTTCACATATTTCATAGCCTGTTGAACTAGTTATTGTAAGTGCTGGTGCAGGTGCTTATTTGATTAACTTGATCTTGTTCGTTTGACATATTACACATTGTACTCCGCAAGCAATGTCTCTTTCACTCCTGTTTAATTTACGGATCTGCTCTCCCTTGTGTGCCACCACCTGTGGATTTGTCAGGCTTTAGGTCATAAGCTTACATCCTTCCTAATCAACTCAGATGTTACATTTCCCTCCAAGTGCTGTTTCTAAAGGCATGCTAGTAATGGACATATTTACTTCCCATGTTTTCATATCACTTTCATCCTTCAATAATTGATTAAGCTACCACAGGCTGATAAATAGGCCCAAATAAGAGCAGACAGAATGACAGTGAAAATATTTTCAGATTTGCTGCTTTCTGCCACAAGGGACAAATATTTAAGAAGTTACTTAGAATAAGAAGTATTGTCTGTAAAATATTGCAAACTAAAATTAAACTAAATGTGTAAATGAAGTTAAAGAACATGTTATAAATAAAAAATTCCAAACATTTTCTGGCCACTGACTGTGGAAAGGAGCTGTGCCTTTCCAAGTGCTTTATGGTCCGTTTCCCACAGAGGTTATCAAGCTCTGATGCTGCTGGCCAATAGGTTGGAAATCATACAACAAAAATAGACTCGGGCAAAGCGAGGTATTTGCTGACTTATGTGTCAGAAAGAGAAGAAGTTTTGCTTTTTTTTTTTTTGATGACCCAGAAAGCTCAGTTTCTCACCAAGATCAAACAGTACAAAACTCGATGGACATCATGACATCTCTTTAAGTTAAAAGTTTTGAACTTTATTGATCTCTGCAGATTTTAAAATGTTAAGCATTATTTCTACAACATTCAGTTTTTGGGTCATTTGTAAGTGTATCTTTAGAGAACCTTTCTCTCTCTCTTTTTTTTTTTTTTTTTTTTATTCCTTTCCTAGAAACTGCCAAGGGTCATTTTCCTGGGTTCTTCATCCTTGGTGTGCTCACTCAAAAACACAGTGTGATTACAGGTAACATCTGCATAGAGAAGGCAGAGCTTCTCTGCTTTTCTCTGCCTTCTGGAGACGTGAGCCAAAGAATAGTCAGTCTGCTATAATACTGAACTTACAAGAAGATATTTTCTGCTAAATCAGAAAATTGTCAGAAACAAATAAAAAAAAAAAAAGATGAAATCTCTCTGCTCAGAATAAAATTAACAGTTTTTAAAAAATGAAGCTAGGCTGTTTTAAAATCTAGTTTCTACTTGTAACCACCGCAGCTTACAGTGCACTGTGAAAAGTGTACAAAAAAACCCTTAAAAATCACACTCCTCTAAATCCAAAAAAAAAAAAAAAAAAAAAAAAATTATTTTTATTTTGATAAACCTAAATGTTCTTTCATTGGTGCCATTTTCAATGTTGCATATGGACTCAAACCTAGATATTTCTACTACTACAAATAGGTTTATACTACAGTATTAGCTCATTAAAAGAAAAACCCAACCTGATGCTTTTAGTTTTTTTCAGTTTTCCTGAAGTGAATGAGATTCTTCTTGCTCTACTCCATTTCCTAGTTACAGTCTCACTTGTAGAACTTCAGTTAGCACAAAATAAAATATTTCTCTTTGACTTCAATGGTCTTTACTGAAAGACCTAAAGGCAAAACTCTGTCATATCCGCAGTGATACAGGTAGAAGTCCTGTATTTTTAAAGTCTTTTTTGTTATGCACCCTTTTCACTTTCTAGACTTCTACAATACCTTTTAAACTGCTGTATATATATTCAAGTTTTTAGGCGTATCTGTTACCATGTAATGATGGAAGTATGATTGTGTTAACAGAAAAAAAAAAAAAAAATTGGACTTAATCTTGTATAGAAAATGTGCTTTGTGGTTTTTAAATGGCCCTATTTAAATGCTTCCATGTTCCAGATATAACTTTCAGGGTTTTAGACTGCTTTTCTAGGAACTTCAGTGATTCTAGGAAGTAGCAATTGATGCTCTCTCAAAATAATTTTTTCTGTTAGATAACTGTGCTCCACAAAATATTCAACTCATCATAACAGATGAAAAGTGCCTCTTTAAATTAAAAACACAACATCAAAAAAACAGACAAGAAATCTTTTTAATACTGGGGCAGAAAGAACACAGAGGCAGACAATACTCAGACAAAAATGAGACCCACACCTGAAGTCATTGCAATTTGTTGAGGACAAGTGATCCTAAAAGTGCATTTAACTGTAGTCCATCCCATCCCACTCAGGCTGCTCAACAGTACTTTATATGTAGATGAGATTAAACTCAAATGTAACTTTTTGTAAGGAACAGGTGACACACAAGTTTCGATTTCCTAACTGATCTATCCTACTTTTTTTTCTTCTAGGAAGTTTCCTCATTGCCATAGCTCAAGTAGTAACTTCTCTCACTGTGAGGAAAAGTGGATGATTCTACCTTTTTAAGGTGAGATCCTATTACAGATTATTTCCTCTGCTGTCCAGACCTCCAAAGAAAGAACAAAAATGGTCAAGCTGAATTGAGAGCAGAAGACTAAAAGAGTTCTCGAGGATCTGTTAAAGAAAAATAATATCATTTTTTTATTTGGAACACATTCAAATGTTTGACCGAAGCATAGTTACTTGATAATTAGGCAAGTAGTGAAACAAATTTCAGGGACCATTAGAGAAACTACTGAAATTAGAGAACTAATGGGCATGGTGGAGGAGAAGGTCTGAAATATTGTCACAAGTGAGAATCACTTGTGCTGATTTCAAATCCAGTTTTGCTTAACACCTTGAGGAAGGCAGGTGTGCTTTCCAGAACCACTTCTGGGAGAATATACAATGAAAGAGTAACGATGTAACTAACACAGAGAAAGTAGCTCAGGAGAACTGAAGAACTGCAGGTAATAACAGGAATGGAATGTGAATCACTGCCAATTCACTGATTAAACAGTAACAGCAGTACATTATGGAAAAACTTTGTGTGTGTGTGTATATATCTGTACCTGTGTGTGTGCATATATATATATACACGCACATACTGTAAAGCAATAGTTCATGGAACTGTTTGTGAACAAAGAAGCTTTAGGAAGCTTCATTTCCACCATCAGAACAGCTGCTTTTCCTAGTGTAAAGCATTGTAAATAACAGTAAGAACTCTGTCAACGTGTCCACTTTCTAGAAAGGCAAAAATTTAATACATCTTCCAAACTGTGAAAAACCAGTCCAGTTTAGAGATGAGTAGAATAAGAATAACTAATGTGAGAGGAGGATTGTTTCTTCAGATGATTTATAAGGTAACTCTAAAAAGCTGATACATTTGTTTAGCAGAGAAGAAAACTTTTCCTTTTGAAGGAAAATTAAAAAAGAATGTAAATTTTTGCCAAAAGCTATTCTTTGATTCAAGTCCCAGACAAAATGTGGTCTTTTCTTGTGGAACCTTTAGACATTAGAATGAATTAATGGAAAAAAAAAAAAAAAAGGGGAATACATATGTCAACAAAAAGAATGAGTTAAGGAAGAAATGAAGGCAAAATCCAGAAGGCTGACCATATAGCACTCCCTTCAATAGCAAGCTTTTCAGCAAGGGGAATTTTTCAGACATCCTGTGTACTCCTCATTCGCTTTCATTCACCCAAAAATACAAATGATGCAAGTGCTAACAGGATACAAAACTGACCTACAGTTGTCATGGGATTTCCATTCTTCTCCACACTACATGGCTATGCTAAATTAATATAAATTTTTCTGAGAGTACTAAGGGAAAAAAAAGATGTTGCTTGTTTAGACAATTTTAATGAAGTCTAACCTTTTACATTAAACATTGGTTGCCTTCATTTACTTTCTGGCAGCAGTTCGGATGCTTTTAGCAAAGGACATAGTTTAATGAACATATAGCAGATTTTTTAAATGAATGGTTTTAATGAGTTCTTTGAATAAGTTTCTCTAAAAAGTAAGCATGAAATTACTTTCTCAGCTGGGATGTTTTAATGTATTTCAACAAAAACATACATAATCACTTTCCAACAAACATAAGTCGTGTTTGACATTCCAATGCCTTTGAGTGCTAATAAACTAAAGTAGTTGTTTCGTGGGAGTCATACACCAACACAGAAAATGGATGTTTAATACATTATTAATTCTTAAGAAACAGTTTTTTCTTATAGGAAAGGGAAAGATGCTTTTCTTTTATCACAATGTGACATCATTTTATGTCTAAAAAATTAAAATATATGGACAGTCCTGATAACATTGGCTTAAATTAAAAGGCTGCAAAGCCAGACTTGATTATTAACTTATTAATAATCCTAAGAGTGAAATATATCCAAGTTCCACTGGGATAAAATCAGGTGAAAGTAATTTGACTTCACTAAGTGATTTAACTTCAAAATTACTGAACTTGGTCCCTGACTATTTACTCTTTTTTGTATTCTTCATTGAAATATGAAGTGATAATTCCATTCAAGTAAATAGGATTGGGCATAGTTCACCATTTAGCCACCAGGAAGAAAAACATGCCAAAAGTCTAAATACATTTGCAGCTGCCTATAATGATGTCTTTCACTTCTGAACAAGCAGAGTGTTCTTCATATGATTGATCTAATTGTTTAGCAGTGACTTCACAGTTTAATGTGATTTAATTGACCTGATTTCTCTCTATTGATTTTGTACATATATAAATAACAGCATTGCAATGGAAATGCAGTGTGAATGAGAAGTTTTAGAATTTTTAATCAGCAGTATTTTGGCTTAGAATAAAATATATTTTTCCTATGTAATAAAATGGGCATGGTCTTTAAAGTCTGATCAGTAAAGAGATAGTCCAAGCAGGGTTCCAACAGTTGGCAGTCTTTTTCTGTGCATAAAGTTTTGTTTAAATTTTTAAGATTTCACTGTGATTTCTGTGGCTTTGTCTTAGTTTTTACATTTAGCCATTTTTAATTTTGTTCTAACCTTCTTGTGGCTTCTGGGTGAAACCACTAAAAAAATCCAAGGAAAATAGAGCTTCTCATTCCCCATCCTTCACTCCTCCTGCCCATGGAAATGTACTATGACTGAAAGAGACTGAATCTTAAGCAATCAGTTTGCTAAAACCTTTGCATGACCTTGCATTATATTGTGATATAAGGTTTTTTTTTAATCACTCATTATTTGTTAGAACTACAATCAAAATGTGCCTTTTAAAGCATACTGATACAAATGCTGTTGTTTTTCATGATGTCTTTTACTTCATGGTATAATACTTAACTACTAAAATACTTGACAATCGTTAATATGAATAAATGCCTTTGTTACCTTTAATATCTAGAGTCTTTATCATTAACCAGATACACATCAAATGCTTAATATGTATCTTTAAATACATTCTGTATATTAATTTAAAATGCAATACAAAATCCAGGCTTTATACATGCAAAGCCTGAGATTTCTCTGAATCGTATTTGTCTCACATGATTTTATTTTTTTCATGCTTATTGAACAATTACCAGTGGAGGAATCAGTAATTTCTACATACTTTTTGTACAATTAGGTCTTGTACATAGATGTTGATACCATTGTTAGTAGCAGCATCAGTTTGGCTCCAACTTTTCATATTACTGAAGTATTCTGTCCTTTCACAGAAGACATATGTCTATGGAATTCACAATTTTTTTTTGAAACCGTGCCAGTCTTGCTTTTGGTTGGTGTTGCCAAGATTTGTAAGTGAACAACCCAAATTTAACAACCCAAGTGAAGAATGACCCAAAGTAAACGACCCAAGTTTAAATTTCCATACTTCAACATTAGAAACCCTTGGTAGGAATGCCTACATTTTTTGTAGTTTTACTTTGAAAATATTATTTTTAAGTAAAAATGTTTGAAGTAATGCTTATATTGCGAAAGTCCTCTATAATACAGATTCCGTTTTCCTACATTTCAAATTGATTGTATCTTGGAAACCTCAAGACATTTTACAACGCTAGACAAATAAATCCTCAAAGGCAATATAAATCTTATTTCCTAAGACAGCTACCTGAACAGGATAACAGAATTCAAGCTTTTCCATTTGAATTCTGAAGAACGGGACTGTTCATCGTGCTTTTCCACCCCTTGTCACTTCCCAGTTTATAGCCACCCTCTGCTTTTCAATGTTCTTTGCAAGGTACTGATGTTAACAGTTGTGATTTCTGCAGGAGTTTCAGTGACTTAGAAAGGAGGTAAGCTCTCCAGAGAATATACCTCAGATTTCCAGAGAAAAAAATTTATTTTAACTAGAGCTCTAGTCAAATGCATTTCATATGTAGCAATCTTGGCAAATAAATGACCAGGAAGAGGAAAGCAACAGTTCCTTGATTCTTTTCCCCGCACCTCCTACTCTTTTTATTGAGCCTTTGCTTCCCTTTTGTATCAGAAATGACAATTTTTCACTTGGAGGATAACCTAGCAAAAAGACATATACTTGGAAATAATTCCTCTGAAGTATGTCAGGGAAACAACAATACTAATGGTTGGTTTCTAAGCTGCAAGTGAATTTAAAACATTTGCAGGTGGAGCAGTAGCAAATTTTGCAAAAAAAAACTGTAACAAAATACTATTTAATTGGTGTAACAGTTGTAAGATTGGGAGTAAGGAATTCTTTTACTTGGTAAAAGCATTTGAATAAAAGTCTGCCATTCTCTCAAGAGAAGAGTGTTGTTTAAGTAAAAAAATTATTATTTCTCACTCAATAAGGAACCAAATTGCTCCTACAAGATTGAATCATGTCTGCAATTCTGAAAGTATTGCTTCATAGGAAAAAAAATTGATTTTGCTGTTTTTAAAAAATGACTCTTAGATCCACCAAAAAGGTCTCCGCCTTAAAACCATTTGAGTATGCCACTTAGCAGCAGTCTGTGACTATTTTATATGGTCTTTCAAGCTCTCGATAATACTATAAAGTTTTAACCTTTATTTCATTAGTGCCTGTTACTTTGTGTGTTATGTGTTTAAAGCCAATGAAAAGATTTTTCATGAATTTTTATGTTACAGTTTACATAAAAAACTTTATTATATCTTTTAGTAGCAGGATTTTGTGTATGAATTATATATTTGTCAGCATGCATTTTTCTGAACTGTAGTTTCTGGACCAGAAGACCATGTTTAAATCACTCTGGGCATTAAAATTATATGGGTAAATGACTTGACTGCATCAACGGGCAGGGTCATCCTGCAGCAGAACACAGAGTTGTGAAATCAAGTATTAGTATACCTTTAATTGTGAAGCAGGGTAAAAGTTATTCAAAGGGGATTTTTTATTTACTTTTGTTTTAACCTGGTAAGTGAACAGGAAATGAGGAGTTAAAATGTGGAAGGTATAAAATACTCCATCAGCAACCAGAAGTTGCAGGGACATTTCACTTTTCATGCAGAAGAAGTAAAGCTTGGTGAAAGAGTTTTTGGTCACAAAAATGAATGAAGTCACCCTAATTAAGATTAATAAGCTTTTCAATATCCTGTACTTCTCTGAAGCATTTTCTAAGTTTAAAAAAAGTCTAGCTTCCCCCAAGACAGTTCAAAGAAATCACAGAAATTTCTCAGACAAAAATCTGATGCCAAATAAAGGTTGCAATTTGACCAGGTCATGTTAATGCCAATGAAAACCAATGGGTAAAGCAGGCCTCTCACTGAAAGGGAGTCAGTACTGCTCTACAAATAAGAAGCAATTGCTTCAGAAAGTTTAGAGTGTTTATAAATAGTTTCATTTGGGAATTCCTCTCCCAGCCCAAAATATGAGACCCTGAAATGAGCTCAGTTGGTTGGAACATGGTGCTAATAATGCCAAGGTTGTGGATTTGATCGCTGTACAGGCCATTCACATGAGAGTTGGACTCGGTGATCCTTGTGGGTCGCTTTCAACTCAGAATGTTCTGTGATTCTGTGAAATATCTTGGTTTTTTCTCCTCTAAAAAGCACAAGCTAAGTACAATTGAACACTAACTTGCATGACAGCTTGGCAAATAGCACCAGTTAGCAACCATTAAAATGATCCAAAACAATGAAATCATGCAATAAGGAAACTAGGGAAGAAATAGATAATGATAATCAGTACTAACATATTGATCCAAGCAGTCCTCAGGACATCCACGGGAGCTGAGGCTGCCCATTCGCAGTGGGGCACAGCAGCGGGGCGGTGTGAGGCTGGGGAAACAGCTCCTGGGCCTATCTCCATTCCTTCCCTCGAGGTGTCCACCCCACCCAGGCACTCACCTTCTTACCGCCCAGGGCCTCGAAGTGGCTCCGCAGTTCTTCCACAGTGGCAGGGACATGCTCCATCATCTGAGAGCTATCTGAGGTCTCCTTGGACACATCCAGCCTCCTGCTGTCTGATGGCACCTTCTCCAGGGTGCTGCTGCTGCTGATCTTATCTGGCACCAGGGATGGTGGAGCTGGTGAGTACCGGAGCATCAGGCCAGGTCTTGTAGCATTGGTGGACTCCCATCTCTGCTTGAGGAGCTCCACGGAGCCCTTCTGCAGGGGCAGGTCTGCCAGCTCCACTGTGCCCTGCCAATGCAATATGGACCTGGGGTCAATGGCCAGCAGCACAATGCCAGGAGAGGCCACCACGGAGCGGCTAAAGAGCCCTTGTGGGTCACAGGCTAGTTGCTGGGACAGATACCCCTTCCCTATGGAAAGTGACTTGCAGTAAGACCAGATCCAGTAAGAGTCAGTGAAAGGCTTCAGTGTGTTCATATAAGAGGAATATGTTCATTATAGAGTGAATTAAGGATGGTGTTCAGACATTTTATTTTTAAGCTTAACAACAGAATTGCTGTCTATCATGAATGGAAAAGCAGCAAGCACACAATTAGGGAGAATTCCAAACAAAGTGGGGTTAATGAATGAGTGCCTGGTAATCAGCATGTGCTGCATGAAAGGTGTTGTGACAGGTGACTGCTGTTTTCTTTAAATTGATACAGCTGTCTGTATTGTGGAATGAGTCACAGCATTTTAATGCAGCCAGGAGACAGAAGGGCTACTGCATTAGCTGAGAGAGTGCTTGGATAGTCTGGAAACACAACCCAGGGCAGTTCTGCTAATTGCACTGCAACTCTTCCATCAGGTAAATTGCTAAGTGTTGACATCAAATCTTTCTGATCAGTTGACTGTGTTCTCACAAAGACTTATTCCATTTTTCTTACGGTACGCTTGGGAAGGAAAATTGCCACTCTGTCATTTTGCACCAGTTGCTGATATCTGCTCCCCTTTTCCTGAAATCAGCTCCCAAGTGGTTTGATTTTGAGGTTTTCTGCCCTGTAGCAAATACTTAAATGTAAGTTTTTACCCCTCATTCAAAAGCAAATTTGAGAAAAAGAATATGAATTTAAAACAGCAGAGAGAAAGAAATGTTAAAAGGAACTGAGATCCAACTAGTACCTAAAATATCAATTCATTTGTACCTTCCTTCTTGTAAAGAGATTCTTGTATGTGTGCAACTGTCCTACTTCAGGTGAGTGTGCTTTTCCTAATTCATGTTTTGCTTCACTGATAGTGCATGCTTTTGTTGATTTCAGTGATTTTCAGGGTATGTGTTATGCCATCACTCAAAAATAGTCTGGAGTTCACCTCCTTCTCCCTCGCAGAAGCAAGGTAGCTTCTTTGACCCTTGTCGAGTGTGGGACCTATAGCTGATAGATGACGAATAAAATGAACATGCTTGTTTTGATCACCTGATGTGTTGGCTGAGGTGAAACTGTGTGGAGACTCAGTAGCTTATGAAGTTGGTGATTTGCTGCGCTTCCCCTCACCCCAAATGAGAGATTTTGTTGTAATATCTTCATTTGTGTCAGGAATAAGTTTGGTGTGTCCTAGAGGTCATTTGAGGTTTTCAGATTTTATTGCTGATGTCTCTGATATTCACAGAATCACACAGAATCCTAGAATATGCTGAGTTGGAAAGGACCCACAAGGATCACTGAGTCCAACCCTTAGCCCAGCACAGGACAGTCCCCAAGAGTCACACCATGTGTCTGAGAGTATTTTCCAAACACTTCTTGAACTCTCTCAGGCTTGGTGCTGTGATCACTTCCCTGGGGAGCCTGTTCCAGTGCCCAACCACCTGCTGGGTAAAGAACCTTTTCCTGTTATCCAGCCTAAACCACCCCTGACACAACTTCAGACCATTCCCTCAGCTCCTGTCACTGATCACCACAGAGGAGAAATCAATGTCTGCCTCTTCTCTTCCCCTCACAAAGAAGCTGTAACTGCAATGAGGTCCCCCCTCAGTCTCTTCCAGGCTGAACAGCCAAGTGACCTCAACTGCTCCTCACACACCTTCCCCTCAAGACCCTTTGTGGGAATAAGCTGAGTTACTCTGCACCTGCATTTAGTTAATCGGAATTAAAAGGGAGGATTGACCTTGGCTGAGTGCTTTGAGAGAGAGTGTTATTTCTCAAGGTGGAAAACCACTTTAAACAGCCTGCATGATAAGTGTGTGTTTTCCTCATATGGCTGAACACAGCCACGCATGTTGAGAGTGTGAATGTGTAGGGTCAGGGCACTGGTTTGGGATGATCCTGGGAATTCTGGCTGACTAAAAAAAAAACCACTGGGTTCTGTTTATTGGAGAATATGAATAAAAGGGGAACACCGAAAAGTGTCAGTGGACAAGTCCCAAAGTCAAACTTTGTGTGTGCAGTCGCATTTTCTCCTTCAGCACACAAAGTCTTTCACCACCTTTGTTGCTCTCCTTTGGACACTCTCCAACAGCTTTATATCTTTCTTATATTGTGGCACCCAAAACTGCACAAAATATCCAAGGTGAGGCTGCCCGAGTGCAGAGCAGAGCAGGACAATCCCCTCCCTGGACTGGCTGGTGATGCCCCAGGACCAGCAGGCTGTGTCTGATGCCCCCCAGGACATGGTTGGCCCTCCTGGTTGCCAGGGCACTGCTGACTGAAGTTCAACTTGCCATCAACCAGGACCCCCAGGGCACTTTCTGTGGCACTGCTTTCTCTACCTGTTCACAGTAATTTAAATCACTGTAGAGCACTAAATGGAGTTTATTTCAAGTAAAATATTTGATGAATACTAAATATCTAAGATTGTTATTTATTTTAGTTGTTTCCTGAGATTTGGAGAGCCATAGCCTTTATGAAAATGTAGGAAGAAAATAGAGGAAATTAGAAAAGCACAGATTTTAACTTACCAAAATCATTATTGTCATTTCATAGTTGCTTGCTGACTATTTTTACATTTTATTGTCCATCTGTGAAATTATCTTATTTAAGCGAAGGGGAGAATGAATATTGTTGCTTTTGTCAAGTATCAGGGGGGTTTTCTTTTGTGTCTGCTGTCTTTTGCTTGCAGCTATCTGGCTATATTTGTTCTCTGGCCTAATTATTTCTCCCCCAAACTTACCTTGATTTATTCTCTCATAGTGAATATAGACTTGTTACATTATCCAATTTGCTGAAATTACAGGCAAATTCATATCTGTGCGTCTGTGACTATCCTCTTCCCAGGTGATGCATAATAGGAGCCCACCCATGAATGGGATTTGTGGTAAGGTAGAATTTAGTCTGTTATAGTCATGTTTTCAGTCCCATTGCACCTGCTCATAACAGTCAAGTAAGAGCCCATAAAAATGAACAACACATTTTAAAAAATTGTCAGTGTGATAAGATAAAGGTTTCAGCCATGTTAAAACTCTTCAGGGAGCCTTGCCCTCCCATTTTCTCTGGTTTGGAGACTCAAGTGTGCTTCTGTGGCCAAAAGTGATGTGTTGGAGAGAAGATTGCAGTAAGAAAAAATTCAGTTAGCTAGTGAGCAGTCATTCTGCCAGAAATGGATGGTGAAATTTTTGTGAGGGAACTACCTAAAATGCTATATAACATTCAAAAGTATGTGTTTGTGAATGCCAACTATAAATCTTTTGCATTAATGTGTTTGTTTCATGAGGCCAGTGATAGTACAGCATTCAAACAATGCAGTCAAATTGTAGGCTTTCTTATTTTTGTGTTTCTTCTCTGGGATCTTTTGTATCTCTCTCTCCCTGATTTTAAAAGAGGCCTACGGTAATTCTTCATTGCTTATAATAAATCTGATGAATGTATCCTTTTCCTGAGCAAACAGCTATGGGAAGGCCTGTAGATTTTGTGCACTCATGAATTGCAGATATCCAGTAAATTTCAGGGTTTTTTAAAAATATGAAGTTACTGGTAAATCTGTCTTCACAGTAGGATCATTGAAATGGTATCCTTTTTCTTGCACTTTAAATGAGATAAGCCCTCTTCTACAGTTCACAGACTGTGTATTCAATTGGTAGGTGAACATATGCATACAAGGAAAAAGGTGTTGGGGAAAACTCTATGTTCTGCTGTATGTTCCTTTGAGAAACCTTTAAGATATCAAGAATAGGATGAAAATTCAGGTAGCCATTTTGGCAAACGTAAACTCTTTCATTTGTTCACTAACAAAGCAGTAAATAGCAATTAAAAAAATAGTAAACTGATACAGTTTACTTGTAGGACTAGATGTGAATAGTGTTGCTTGTATCCCCATTATGCATATTGTACTGGTGAGTCCTCTCCTAACATTAGAAAACAGTCTGTTGTAAAACAGCTGCCATTTGCATATTAAGCTTCTCAATTAAAACAAACAGACAAAAAACCCACAACAAAACAAACCACAACACAAAAAAACCCCTCACACACAAAACCCCCAAAAGATTCTGGGGACAGGATTTGATAAGTCCTGTCATGATTTGCCATCCTACTTCAAACAGCTCTTGCCTTTTACACTTCCCTTGCCATCCCACCACGATTCCAGGTAATCTTCACTGCCAAGAGTCCCTGGCATGAGGCTCCATAGGCCATCTTAGGATAAATTATGAGAGAAAGAACATGTTGCAAATGAAGACTAGATCTCATTCAACCCAATTTTTTTTGCAAACCACTGAAGAACGACCCCTAGAATCCAGAGGAAGCTACAGAACAAAAAGCAGCTGACCCCTTACTTTATGGCAATGCTGGGAAGGGAGGCAGGGGGGTGAAAGAGGGGACCAGTAGCTGTATAAGCTCTCCTCTAAATCTAGTCAAGAACAAAATAAAATAGTTCAGTTGGAAGGGATCTGGAGCAATCATCTCATCCAACTGCAATATTCACTGGTCACATTACTAAATCTATTTTGTGCTAAGGACTCTTTATATCTGCACATGACAGGTAGCCTCATGCTTCTGACACCATTGCTTGAAAAACTTGCAGTTTCTTCTGCAGGTAAGTAGAGCCTCCAGTATCTGTAACATTTCATTTACATTTCAGACACTTCTAAACAAAAGCATCTCAAACAACTTTATAAAGAGCTAAAATAGTTCTTGATTACTAGAACATATAAAGCACTTCCAGATTCCAAGTCATATTTTGAGAAAATATGTTATTTGGGGCTATCATTTAACATGCCAACCTTTATCCTGATACAGATATAGATAGCTAAATAATAAAACTTTAAAAATGTTGTTTCAACTCTGAATTATGACAGACTCTGTGATAGCAAATATAACAAGGTTTTGGTATTTTAAGGCAAGTCCCACTGAAACATCAATTCTCATATCTTACCAACAAAATCAACACTTTATCATCTAATAAGAGAAGACTAGAAAGTGCACTATTTGTATTTGTGGGATTGAGGAAAGACTTATTATTTTTCCCCTTACCCCACGTTCCCACTTATTACATAAGCAGTATCAGGCCTCACACTAGAGAGCCTATTTACAAAAAGGAAAAAAAAAAGATAAAAAAGAAAAGCATAAATTGCATATCTGTACAGAGCTTATCTTACCACTGTGTTCTTCTCAGTCACGTTTTCCTGTTGTGACTCCACTGCATTCATTGTGTGCCTGTTTAAAGGAAGACAATTTTAAACATTCTCTTAATTCATTGGTCTCATTTGACTAACGAACATGAAGCTTGATAGACACACGTCTGATAGTAGTTACGAGACACCAAATCTCTTACGTGCTTGCCTTGCCAATGTATTATTTAGTGAGGCATGGAGGTAAAGTATGCTGTCTGCCATACCTCTGGCTGCGCTGGGTGTGCTCACCTTACACTGCCTAGCAGTGGCAGAGGCTGGAGGCAACAGCTTTTGTTTCAGTGCTCTTCGGCAGGAAACAAAGCACTTACCAGTAAAAAATTGTTGGTTCTTAAGTACTTAAGAAAGGTTTTGGGGAAAATTATGATTGGTAAATCGTAATTCAAATGGATAAGAAAGTACATTCATATCATTCAGGCCGTGTAAAGATATCACATTCCAATGCAGCTGACTTTCTTATAATAAACATAATTGCTTTTCAATAATTTCATTGTGGACCAAAAGTACATACTAAAAATCATACAGAAAAAAAGTTGGGATTTTCAAAGATTTTCCACTCCCTTTTTTTCTGTTTTCTGCTATGTTACAGGACTGTCACTTTTTTCTCCCCTCCTGCCTCAGTCCACATCTGTCACAAGCACACATCATCAGCTGAAGGCTGCAGTCAGCAGGTGCTGCCTGCTGACCTTTACCTACCTCACCGCTGTGGGCAAACACAGCCAGATTCTGGGGGTTCTGGGCCACTGTCCCCGCGGGCAGGCATATGCACCTCAGCACTGCCAACCTCACCTCCCAGAACTCCTTTTCCAAGGACACCAGCATGGAGGATGCATGCAGGGACAGAACATGTTCTGTAACCTCTCCCCAAATCACTAGGTGTTCTTAGGGACATGCTTTTGGGTGGACTATTCGGTAGACAATACAAGTACCCAAACATAGGCAGCACTTCTTTTTCATTGTTACTCCCCACTGCTTGGCTAACTTCAACTTCTCTCAACTGGGCAGAAGTGTTCAGTCAGCTTTGGCATGCCACACTTGGCTTTCTTTGATTTACACTTGGTTTTCTTTCTCTCTTTCTTTAGTATAATTGAAACTTTTCTGACTTTCAGGCTAAAGCTCTTTGTGCAATAGAAGTTTAAAGGACTCTTTGAGCAAGGGCAGGGTTCAGTAAGGGTACCTTCTCGTTTCCATTCTTGTGCCACATGTTTTATAACTCATAAAAATTACATGAAATCTTACTTCAAAAACAGAAGGCAATGAAATGCACAAAATAACAAATTCATTTAAAATACCTATGAAACTCTTTCGGTTTTCCCCCCTTATCTTTGAAGTAGTGACAAAGCTTATACTGGAATAAAACGTACCATGCTGCAAGTTGATTATACGTGACTTATGCTTCTAACATTTAATGAGAGGTGGTAAAATCTGTGTGCAGAATCCTCTATCCTGCCCTTGGCAGTTATTTTTATTTCTATGTAGCTGGTATATAGAATTGCCAAATTACTGTGCAGGTTTTTTCCCTCTTTCAAGTTTGATCACGGCTAAATGACTACAAGGCAACAGGGCCTTGTTTCATGTGTTTTAAACTGAAGGTTCAGAAAGCTCATGGCAAATATTGCTGAGCATGAAATCTCTGCTCTGAGGCTCATCCATCTCATTGCTAAACCTCCATAACTTCCACCCACTCCCCCAGGTCTGTCCTTGTGAACTGGTAGAATGCTCATATATACTTGTAAAGCTCTGAACAATCTAACTGCTACAACTATAGAAGAATTTATTGCATTTAGTTTTGCTTAAGAAAATCTATTTAATCATTTATATTTTTTAATTAGGATTATGTTTTAAAATAGGAATTTACTTGATCAATATCTGCTCCTTATCATTCCTGATAAGTCTTAAAGCACAGTCATTGTGAGGCTATTTGATGTACACTACAGTTCTTTGAAAGCAGCTTTTTGGTTAACGTGTTCTTAGCAAAAGGGAAATTGGAGAGAAATCCTACACAGGCCTCTTTGCTTCTATGGAGAATCGAGAAAAGAAGTCATAAGTCTGTACCTATAATGACATAACTTGAATTAAACAACTTGGTCCTCATGGTTGTGATAAAAGGTGATCCAGAGATGCACATTACCTGTTTACATTAGGGTATCATCTGTTCTACGTTTATATTTAGCTGACAGCTAATAAATGTCCTTGGGAATATATTGCAGGAGGAGGATGCAGAAAAAAAAAGGTTTTAATGTTGAGTTTTAACAAAAAACCCGGTACTTGAGTTTAAATAATGGGTTCTGAGTTAGATGATGCATTTCAGAGTAGGATTCTGGTTTTTTTACTACACAGATAGAGCCAGTGAAGTGGAAGTAAGGATTTTATAACCTCATCACGTTAGTCAGTGTTCTGGAAGCCATGAATTGCAGCCACATGTAACTGTTTTGGCTCTGTCTTGGGAGGAATATATGAATCGGCACAGAAAGGTGTATCACTTCGTGAACTCGTGAAAAGAGCAAGCCTTGGCAACATGCGTTAAATATGTGGGTGAAATTCCCAGGATCATGGTATGATTCACTCAAATTGGGTAACTCTTTAGTTGGTCAGTTATTTTCAAATGGAAAAATTGTAGCTGACTAGCTTGTTGGTAAGAACGTGTTATGAGTATGTTAATAATAATTCCATTATTATAATTCACCAAAAATAACCCTTATGTGATTTCAAGAGACAGCGGCATCTATTAATAACACAGCTGATGAACGTGTCACTGTTCTAACTCTAGAGGGCAAAGTTTACTGTGCTTAATCACCTGCCCTCCATTATAGATAAGAATATTTAGGATGCCTTAATTTTGCTTTAAACACCTCTCAGGAAAGGCTGGTGAAATGCCATATGATTTTCTTTTTGTTATGGTGGATTTTTCCAACATACTGCTGTATCTAAGCCAGCAAGGAGGGACCCCCATACTGAGGGATCTTGAAACAAGAACACTGGAGTTATCTCCCTACCATCTTTGTGAGACTATCACAAGAAGGATTTCTGGTCAAGTTTTCCACATGAAAGACAGTATTACTAAAGTGCATTGTTTAAATTATTTCTGTTATTTTAATAAGTATTTTTTGCCATATGCCTTCATAAGGGAAAACAAAGGTTTCAGTTGAGCAGTTATTATTATTGTGGATATATAAATATTTATTATTATTACATCACATTATTATTACTGTGAGCATGTGGATATCTCCTGGAAGTATATGCATCTTGTATTTGTTCTTCCCATAGTTCAGCATGTGGGTGCTTCAGTATGTTATAGAGTCTGGTATGCTGGAATCAGTCATAGATAGTTGTAGCCTCAGTTGTCTGTTTTGACTGTATTAGACAATTGAAAATTATTGGGTGGTTTCAAATTTCATACTGTGTAGGAAACAGAGATGAGAAAAGTCCTACTTTCTTGAGGGAGGCAGAGATAAACGTGGACAGGCCCTGAGCTGACCTGAGTGACTCACAAAAGCTTAGTTTGAGCACAAAGACTAAGACAGGCTAGTCCAAAGTGCATAGCATAACATCTGAGCAGTGGAAGAGTGATCTGAATGAGGTATTAGTATCAAGACAGACTTAAAGACAAAGTCAAGGAAGAAGACAAGTCCTGAAAGGCTGAAGCAGTACTTGAAGATACTTGGTGACAGAAAAAGAGGTGTATAACCTCACTAGTATAGGGATACACATGGCAAAAGGTACTTAAAACTCACGCTAAGCAAAAAATTGATGATACAGAGCAGGAATATCTATTGTTGATACACATGCTTGTATTAGGAATGAGATTTTTTATATCTTAATGTTGACTGATGTAAAAAGTACATAACCTGATCCACTTTTGCTGTTACTGCAGTTCAACATAAGAAATAACTTTAGCCATATGAGAAAGTAAAATCTTGGTATGGATCACTTCAGAATGGAATCTTTTGAAGTAAGATATACCAAGTTATTAATTTTACCTCTCTTTTAAACCTGATTAATCTTTTCATCTCTTAAGAGTATCCATAGCAGTGACTGGGGTATTCCTTTGGTTTCTCCTAAGTAAAGGAATTTCTGCACGGGGAACACATTGTGGAAAAAGATTTTTATTTTTTTTTTTAAGAATGAGGTAGGTTAGGGGTTTGGGGAGGAGGCGGGGAGGGAAATTTTCTTTTTTTTCTGTTGCTTTTGTTCCTCCACAGAGCAGTAGGAGCACTGTGGTAAGACATACTTTCAATGAAGTTTTATGTCCAAGAGGCACAAAGAGGTAAATGATGTTACTATTTCAGCTGGTGAGCACAGGCCTTATAAACCCCACTAAAACAAGAAAGTAAATAAAATGTGATACATATAGAAACCTGTGCTGTCAGATGTACTTAACTATGGGACCGCATAGAATAGGATATTGCTGTAATTGTCTGCATATCTCTGTTTACAAGTGATTGCAAAAGGTTAAGGAGAAAGACAAATGGAAGTGAGTTATGACAGACATTATCTTCTCTGATTGACACATTCTTGCTTATTTTCCTCAAAGATCCACCAGAGCTGGGTGCGGTACTTCAGCTGGGGTCTTATGAGAGCAGAGTAGAGGGCACATCAACTTGCACAGATAGAATAAATAATGTATTCTTTTTAATTTTTGAAATATTAATTATTTTCAATTTAGAACTGCAAGGGAAGTTGGAATTGTACAGCAGTGAATTTTCTAAATAAAATTTACTAAGGAGTATGATGTTAAAGGGCATTCTGAAAGACGAGATGCTGAGAATGTTCAGATAACTCACATACGCTCTTCTACTAGCTGTGTCAGAAAACTACAGCCCTTTTCCAAAGCAATAAGCTTAACAAAGATAAAAGCTTGCTACAGGGAGTAGAGACAAAAATTAGGATAGTTTTACTCAAGAACAGGCTTGTAGCCTCGGGATTGGCAAGCACTGACTTGGAAAACCAGCTGTTCTTTAAAAGATTTAAGTATTTGGGATTGCTTTAAGTTTTTAGGTTTTAAAGTAGCCTGGAACAGCTTTGGTCTACTGCTTTACTTCTTTTTCAGTCTTATGAATGTAGTTTCTATGGTCTACTTGAAACAGCACTGCTGGATGCGTTTACCTGACCATCCTGTCAGGATGTTCTGTAAGGAACCTCTCTGTCCTTTGTCTCTATTGGATTTGCAAGAGCACTATCAGAAGAACATGACATCATTTACTGTCTCATATAAATAAATTCCTGCATCAAGACTGCTTGCTTCTGTCATCTTCTTCTTTGGGCTATACTTCTCATCCTGATGGTGAAACACGTTTCATTACTAATAGTAGCAGAAATAAATCAGTTTTCTTCTGGAAGAGACAGTGCTGATATTGTCTAAAATTCTGAAGAGAGGAGAAGCACTTTCAATTCCTTTTTTCAGACGTATTGCTGAGTAAGCAGGGAAAAAAAAAAGAAAGGAGACCTCATGTTTGTAAATAGCTTTTGTAAAGCATCCAAAGTAAAAAGTAAGAGAACAACACAGTACTTCTTTCAGGTTGTTATATTTGCAATCAGATGCATCATATTGTACTGACCAATTTTCAGTTCTGTTCACTGTCAGAAGTTGTAGGAAATTAGTGAATCTCATGAAATAAACTTAGAAAGAAATTTCCAGGGAGTGATTATGACAAGTTTTGTGGGTCAGAGTATCAGGCACATGTAATGGGGATTTTATAAGGAAAAACTTAAGGAAAGAGAACATTTCAAATACCATTATCAATGAAAATAACAAGATGAGTAATTTTTAACCTGGAAGAATTCTACTGAGGAGTAACTATGACATCACTAACAGAAAAAAACATAGCTAAATCAACTGCAATGCTGACTAAAACACATACCAATCATTAATTTGTTCTGTTGTTGTTGCTGGTGGGTTTTATTTACCTTTCGCTCTCTCCCCATAAAATTTCCACTTCAGTGGATGAGATATAGTTAAGTGGTAGAGAGTAGTACTGGGAAATGAAATGTGATTTGCATTTTTTTGTACCTCTTTCCTAATCTGTGTTGTGCCTAGAAACATAAGCTTACAAATCCTACAGTACAAGAAGAAATTAAATATTCACAGCTTTCTTTGAACAATTTGGAGCTCTTCTAGTGCACTGTTTTAATTTCTTGTCCCAGCAGAGAGGAGGATTCAACTTTATAATAAGGACATAATGGTTGAAGAGGTTGTCCTTTTTATTGGCTTGCTCTGGTTGTTTAAATGTGATCAGGAGAACTGTAAAATCAAGGAAATCCTTTCTTTTATATCTATCTGAAACAAATTTTTCCTTCTTTTTATTTAAATGGTGGGTGGTTACATTGCTCACACTGCAACTGCAGCTTAGGAATGTAGATGTAAAATCTCATACTGATTCAGTCTGAACACTTGTTATGATGGTCTTTCATGTAGACGTAAAATGCTTTTTATTGAAAATGTCGTTTAAAAGCAGGTTGACTCTTTGTTTGTGACTTCAAGTACTAAAATGAATAAGAAGGTTTAACAAGGGTTGGGTTTTTTTGTTTGTTTTGGTTTTGCCTACCCCTGTGAGCCTTGAACTGATGTACCCATGTTCTTGTAGCTAAATATGTGGCTTACTAACTTTTTGGTTTGTCTCTATCCCTGCTGCTTTTGCCAAATGAAAGTTTTACCATATCCTTGTGATGCCATAGTGCTTCTTTCAACAAGTTGAGAAATGTGAACTGGCTTTTCTCTAGAACTGGAGCAATCCCACCTCTCTGCCTATTAAGAGGAATGTTTCCTTGGGCACATCTAGTTTAATATGCTTCATTACTGAAGCTATATCAGTGGAAGAGACAGGGTTTGTGGTGTGAACCTTCTAGATGGTGGTGGTGGAGAGGTTATTTGTTCACTCTCTTCTAGGTCTTTCCTTTAAACTAGTTGTGAGAGGTATTTTGATTGAAATGCCACTGCATTCACTTTCCTGCCTCAATAAGGCATTTTGCCTCATTTCACATTCTTCCTCACTGAATAGTTTCATCATAAGTGTCAGTATATTTGTTGCTGCCAATGCTCTAACAAAGGACCTGTTTTCCAGTATATGCAATGATGTAGAATATTTTTTCTGAATGAGATTAATTTATAACTTCAGCAGCTGCTTATACTCCTCTTAATTAAGCCTGATATGTCCTTTTTGTTAAGAAAGACAAGAGTAATTCTTGTATTCTGTCTTTTAATTTATAAAAACAATGACTTCTTGAATTAGGAAGACAAATTATTTGTGATTACAAATCAAAATTATGGCTAGCTTGTTTTTGTTAACTCACCAAAGAAATATTAATTCTGTATAACCTCAAGATAATTAAGGTGCTGGGAAGGGAGAAGGGACATGTACTCTGTGAACCCTTAGAGAGCAGCCTCCACAGAAAGAAAAGGACAGTGATGACAGGAGATGGAAGATCTAGAGCATGAAATGTGTTTAGGGCTTACCATAGAAGACATAAGTGCTCTCTGGTCTCTGCTTATACAGAATGAGTATTTCTTTGGGAACTGGGGGTAGAGGCAATGGTGGGCCTATCCTTTCGGCAGCTTTTAGGTTCTATGCTTTTTTAATCAAGCTATGAAATAATAACCACAGTCTCATTAATTTTCTGTAAGACCTCCCACCTCACCAACTCAGTGCAGTGATCGTATAGGCCTGAGTTAAAACTGGTTAGCTGAGTGAACTCATTTGCAGAGGTTCACAATCTGCTTTTTGGCACTTTTACTGTCAGTGCATGGTGTTTTTGCTTTCAACTCCCCTTCTGCATCTGTTTTCATGAAGGAAAGTGGTAAGTTTTCCACAGTGTGTTGATAAACCACAATGGAGCCACTGGTCCTGCCAGGATTCAGAAGTCCTTCAAAATTTGAGGACTGCTGTATAGAATGCATGGGGACATCATTTTCAGACATTGACATTAATTTTAGTACTAAAAAAACCCTTAAAAATCATCCAAGATGTCTTTAATATCAGGATTGGGATTTTTAGTGTACATTTGCATAATTTATCTCAGCTTCTCTTATGGCCCTTCCTTGCCTTCCCAAACCATGCAGAGCAGCAGCAGCATCATTCTGAGGCAGTTGTGCTTTGAGTGTGTCTCCTAAACCTTGTTAGCTGTGTCAGGCAGTCCCCAACACGGTGCCTATTTTATTTTTTATTCACAGAATCACAAAATAAGCCAAGTTGGAAAGGACCCACAAGGATCATCAGCTCCTGGTCCTGCACAGGACCAACCCCAGAGTCACACCATGTGGCTGAGAGTATTGCCCAAATACTTCCCCTTAAGGGCCTACACCATTTTTGTTGTCCTCCTTTGGACACTCTCTAACAGCTTTAGATCTTTCTTACATTGCAGTGACCAAAACTGCCACAATATTCAAGGTGAGGCACCCCCAGTGCAAAGCAGAGTGGGACAATCCCCTCTCTTGACTGGCTGGCAAGGCTTTTCCTGATGCCCCCAGGACACAGATGGCCCTCCTGGATGCCCCCATGTCCCTTTCTGTGACACTTATTTTCAGGATCTCATTCCTCAGTCTACATGAACATCCAGGGTTGCCCCATCCCAGATGCAGAATCCAGCACTTTCCCTTGTTTAATTTCATATAGTTGGTGATTGCCCAGTCTTCTCATTTGTCCAGGTCTCTCTGCAGTGCCTTTGAGGGAGTCAAAAGCTCCTCCCAGTTTTGGGTCATCTGCAAATTTGCTTAGTATCCCTTCCAGTCCTGTCTCCATATTCACATTTATGAAGATGCTGGAGAGCACAGGGCCCAAGATGGAGCCCTGTGGAACCCCAGTAATGACAGGTCTGATGTCACCCCATTCACTATTACACTCTGCGCTCAATCCGTGAGCCAGTTGCTCACCCACCACATGATGTGTTTATCCAGCTGTGTTCTGTATTGAAAGCATTACTGGAATCCAAAAAGATGACATCAGCTGGCTTCCCTGGATCAACTAGGTGGGTTACGCTGTCATAAAAGGAAATCAGGTTTGATAAGCAGGACTTTCCTCTCATGAAGCCGTGCTAGCTGTGACCAGTGACTATGTTGTCTTTCAGGTGTTTTCAATACTTCCCAGAATAGTCTTCTCCATAAATTTACCAGGCAGTGAAGTGAGACTGACAGGCTTGTAGTTTCCAGGGTCTTCCTTCTTGCCCTTCTTGAAAACTGGGACAATGTTCACCAGTTTTCAGTCAGATGGGACCTCTCTGGATTCCCAGGACTGCTCAAAAATCATCAAGAGAGGTTTTGTGATGTTATTAGCCAGCTGCAATCCCTCTTTCACTAATTTCAAAAACAAAATCTTGTTGGGATTCACACAAACCTATTACAGAATACTGTTTTTCTTCTTTTCTCTAACAAAGTTTAAGTTCAGAATGTTTTTCCCACAAGGCGATTAATAGGGAAAATATTAAATAAGGAAAGAGTAATAATTCCGTCAGGATGATTTTCCTTTCAGCTCAAGTTGTTCAAGGGCTGGGGCATGTAGCTACCTAAGGATTAGTGGCAGGGAGAATACACCAGAGCTTTTCCCTCAAGAATTCAAAAATAAAAGTCTGGCTTATGTAACACAATAAAGCTTTTAAAAGAGAAAGTAACCTAAGTTACTAATATGCAATATTTTTAGGGGAACTTGGTAATTTTTCATTATGTATTCCCAGCCTTGTACTTGTGTGGCGACCATTTGTCCTATTAGGGCCATAGTCCAAACCAACAATCAAAGAGATGCAGATTTTTTAAATGAAAAGAAAAACCCTACCAGCTTACCCAGAGAGTATTAGGTGTGGAAGGCCCCTCCCCTGCTTACACACTTGGGGCTGCCACGGTATGGCAGGATCCCACTGTGGTACAGCACAGTGCTGCCGTTTTGCTCTCCATCACAGCTTGTGTCTGTTCGGTGACTGGGGCGTGACTGGCCACCCCACACCCACACAGGCAGCAGCCCCACAGCCAGGGAACCCCCTACCCCAGCATACAGGGAGTCTGCCACTTTTGACTACTGCATTTCCCACACGGAAAGTCAGAAGACTTTTTCCATAGGGATTGTTTGTTTGGTTTTAGTGTTCGTTATCCAGACAGACTGAGATGGAGACTGATTTTGTATTTGGCTAAGGGCTTTGGTATAAATGGCATGTCCTGTCTTGTAAGGAGAAAGCCATGAAGGCCCTGGGTGCAGAGCCCCTCATCCCCTCCCATCTCTACAGGCCCCAGCACCTCATGCAAAAACCATTCTGTCACCAGCGGCTCCCGAAATAGCCACATCTGCAGCGCCGTTGGGAAGCTGGGACTGTTGTCAGCCAAGAAGTTCTGTGCTCTTAAATGTGGAGAGTTTGAGTGGTTTAAAATTAGTTTGGTGGAACTGTAATCAAATCCATTTATATCTATGTGAATAAGTACTTTGTCTGCAAGGCTTGACAGCAGTTGGGCCACTCACAGTGTGTGTGCCCAAATCCTCCAGGAGCAGAGTGTTTGGCTGTAAGCTGCCTACCCTGGAGACTGTGCCTCTCTAATGTTTGTAAAGATCCTGATGCATAAGTGCTGTGAGCCTCCTTGGAGTTTCTGCAATTTGCTGTCCCTTTTATGAATAAAATGAAATTATGAAATAAGACCAGTGAAATGTGAAAACTGGGGACCAGTCTCTTACAGGCATTGTTATTCAACTTATTCATAAAGTAAACATGCCATTAGCATGTGACTGCTAAAAAATTCTGATTAGCTTCATAAAAGAGAGATGCACAAACAGAAAAAAAAAATGCCTAGAATGTCTGTTTTCCTTTCTATCAGTGGATAGGTAGACTCCATTTTTTTTCTTCATTTTGTCACATTAGGAAACTCTTACGTAAAAGAAAAAAACTGAAAGACTTTTCAAGAAAAAAAAATCTTATTTTGAGCTCCTCTATTTACATAATTTAGTGGGAGAGAGAGACAACATAGCATAAATTCAAAGTTTGACTTTAATATGCCTTAGGGGAGAAGACATTGAGGAAAAGTGGGAATCATGGGATTTAGTGTGCCAGAGCAACATTTTTCGATAATGCTGCTGTTATTGAAATTAGTAACTGCTGTGCAGTGATAAGAAATACATTACACTGGTGTGGTAGAGTTGTGCATATCATACAGTGTTCTGTGTGCATGCACCCCAGCATTTATGTGCTTGTTGTGTGCTGGACTTGTCAACATCCTTAGCCCCAGGTTTATGTTAAATACATGAGGTGTAACAGATGTTTTTTTTAAAGTAAAACTTTATAAAATTATTTTTTCTAAATTAAGGAAATTCTCTGAAGTAGCTCCAGAGTTCTTGAAAGTGAGAGACATCCTTCAGGCAACAATACTATAGTGCAGATTTCTGACAATGTCTTTGAGCTCCACCCTCAGCAGATCACTTGCAATGTCAGCAATGTATATGTATGCTGTGTGAGACCCCAGAATGTCGGAACTTTGAGGCTTCTTGAATGCTTGAAATTTAACTCTGTTAGTAAAATGTTGGTCCAGTTATGTATGCAATAGAAATATTGCTAGAATGTACTTATCTGCAGCTCTGTGCTGTTATCTTCATTTGCTAAACCTCCAGCTGTGAGATGCAGCCTTCTTGCTAAAGAACATTCATGTTTCAGCCTGATTAACATTTTTAAAATATTCATGAAAGAGACCCAGAAATTTTGCTGACACTGTTTTTAGAAGAACTAAATGCTCTGGAGCACATATTGAATTGTATGTGGCTGCTGTGGTAGAAAAAAAACACCCTGGAGAGGTCTTTTTTTCTGGGCTCCATGACAAATTTTACGTCCATCTGCACTTTACTCTCGCACAAACATAAATATCAAACTATTTTAACTTGCACCCAGCTGGAAAGTATATACTTTATGTGAAGAATGACATTTTTTAACAGTACTGTATTCGCAGGTTATGGATCTCATGTGGATAATAAACTTGAAACCTACACTGTATCTCCTATTACATTACTGAAGAACTTGTCTTTCAGGGAAGTTTTTAGATTGTGTTCTCGCTTTATGAAGAACTCAAAAAAAGGAAAAAGTTCACCTTTTGTGTGCTTGTAGGTGATACATCAAAGCCCCCTGGATTTAGAAATTATGGGTAAGTTTCTGTGGAAATACTAATCATCTCTTTATCCACATAAGGCTTGTTGAGCAGGATTCAGGAGAGAGTAAGGAAAACATTCCATATTTTGGTCAGCATTGAGCCTCCCTACTTTACCAATAGAGTCATTCGTACTGGGGTAGTCTCTGTGTCAACAAAAATAATTACTTTGTAATACAAAGTAACAAATACAACAAATGCACAGTATTACACAGTAACTTGATGATTACAAGTTGGGACTTGATGGTCTAGGGGTCTTTTCCAACCTTTAATGATTCTGTGACTCTATGAAGCAGTGATGTTAAATCATCTCTTCTGGCAAAATGATACTGGTGGGAGGAATATCAGTAGTTTTTGAAAAACAGCTTTAACAAGGAGAGAAAAAAAGAAGAAAACAAGGAAGAAAAAATTTCAAAAGGACAAGAGGAATTGTTTGAATATGGAGAATAGGAACCAAAAGGGAAGCTCAATTAATGAGTTAAGAGACAGGCAGCTGTCAGTGCTGTGAGATTCTATGAATTCTCTCATATGCTGCTTTCTTGTGAACTTCAAAGAATGGTAGAACTGAAGTATGCACCTCTTTAGGAAGTCGAATGCATTTTCAGTGCAGTGATATAATGTCACTTTGTTGTTGTCCCCCCTTTCTCTTCAAGGCAAAACAAACAATAAAAAACAGAAATGCCTTTAGCAGAATTTTCCTGTCAGTGTTCTAGGAATCATGACCTCTGCAGACATTTTTTTCTCCACTTGCAGTTCAGACTTTTTCCCTATGGTACTAGTTGTGAAGGGAAAATACTGTGTGTCTATTTACTTCTTGTATAGTCTTCTCCTTTCAGACATTCCTATCTACCTCCATGCTCAACTTAAAATCCTCCTGTCCAGTCTAGTTGTATTTTACTTTTGCTGGTACCAATCTGAGTCGTTCTTCTCTAACCTCTGCTTCTGTAGTAACTCTCCTGAGTTTACTCTGTGTATTTAACTGTCCTTTAAAAACAGAAATCATGTGTAAGCAAAAATGTTCTCTCAGTCTGTGTCTCTTCAAATGTAGGTGTCAATATTTTCCTTCATTCTGGTCTAAAGAAGATAAAAATTAATGGAGTCTAAAGTCTGTATCAATGCACTGGTAAAGACTCAGATTGCCTTTGAAAGCCAGAAAGTTCAAAATGTATGATTCTTAGCATAGTAATGTTATTACGTATGTAAAGGTAGTGTTGTATCAGACATCAAAAAGTAATGTCATGTTAAGGTAATTGGAGTGCATATTTGAGAAATAAGTATTTCTGATTTATTTTATATAACTGCAGTCTTAATGTGTCAATAATACAGATTTCCACATTTAAGGTCTCCAATTTTTAATAAATGGAATAGGAAAGGGCTAGAAGATGCCATTAAGTTTCATGAAGGGCTTAGGGAAGCCTTAAATGCAAGTGTGGAATGAAGTATAGAAAAAACTCATTTTATCTCTCCTTATTAAGTATTTCTAATGGATTTGTTGGTCTAGTATGAATCAGTGTGATTAAATAGCATTAATAATGTCTTACACCATCTTTTTTTCTTTTTTTTTGCTGTTCTTTGATTTCAGATTATCTGTATACTAGAAGTGCTGCTTGGGCAGGTATTCCAAATACCTTTTATACCTTTTATTCTTTCTTAATTGTCCTTCATGTCAGCAAAAAAGCATTCTGATATCCTGATTTTGTTTATATTAGCCCTATTTAATTTAACCCTCTTGTAAGGGTTTAAGGATGAGATCTTGGACTTTACTTTGGCTTTTCCATCCACTAATTTTTTTCTGGATAATAACTATCTACATAGGTTTTGAAAAACAAGATTTAGGATTTTTATTAAAAAGACAGTATGTTGAGGCTGACTCCAGAGATAGGAAACCAGAATCACATAACAGTAGGAGCCCAGATCTTCCTGTGCTTCCTGTGTGGATTTCAACCATAGTAGAAACTGCATTTTCCCTGCAATGTTAACATTGCCTGCTGCAGTGGATCTGCAGTATATAAGAAAAACAGAAGATTTTAATGTTGTTTAAGTGAACATGCTTTCAAAATGGCTTTTTGTATTTTTTTGCTAATTCACCATTTTCTTCCCAAAATCCCCCAGTGTTATCTCTACTCTGGAATGTCCAAGGAGAGAGATATCTGAAAGTTTTCTCATTGGTGTTTATCTATTCCTTTCTATTGGTTGTTAACCCCTTCTTGTCATTGGAGGTTTTGCAAAATCCCCTGAACTTTTAATTGGTTATTCTGTAATCCCCCCAAATCCTATATATATATATCCCTACCCATACAATAAATCTCTCTCTTGCTCTCTCCTCTGCCGGTCTCTGTGTGTGAGTCTTGTCGGGCTCCCTGGGAACCAGGTGGTAGGGGAGGGGAGAGCATTTTCTCCTTCAGGTAATGGGCTAAAAACTCCAGGTCTTGGAGCCCCCCCTTTTCCAACTCACCGCCGCAATTGCCCTCAGAGTGATAGCTGTGTTCTGCTCTGTGCATGATGGCAGCATGTATTAGAGTGGCCAGGCTCTTCTCTACAGCAAAGAAGTTCTATTTTCTGGTCAGCAGAAGGGGAAATGCATTTCTCATTGTTTCATAAGTGGATAATCCCACTGCTAGGTCATCTAGGGTACATTCAGAAGGTAGTTCCAGTTTCATGGCTAGGAATCAGCCTAACCACTGCAGGCGTGCTGGGTGATTTGGCCTCTGTCTGATCCTGACCATTGCCTCTGGCTCTGTCCTGGAGTTGCTACTTTACATCCTGCCTCTTGTTGGTGCAATTGCTCATGCCAGCCTTCCCACAGTGCTAGTTTCCAGCTTGCTTTCCCTTGCAGACAAGCTGCCCTTCTGCTCTTTGCATGTTTTTTCCTCTTTCTCCTCACCTTTTTCTCTACTACTTCTTTTCTAATGTCTTCTATCTGCTTTCTTTCTGTGTGTGCAGTTCTTGATAAACATCTAAGTAGAACTCTGGTGTATGGCAGACACTTTAAGATTTGTTGTTATATGGCAGTAGGAATAAAGCACATTTACAAGTGGATCTTTACGTGAAACATCAGAGTTTTCCAGGGACCCAGTTTAGGTAAGGGCTGATCCTTCACATACATTTGAAACCCACTAAAGTCTCAGTTCTTAGTGCTGTAGTTATGAAGTACACCAGTGGGTACGAACTGAAGAGTGGGCAGAACCAAGAAGTCTAATTCCAGCTTTGCTTATAAAGGTGTATTAGTAATAGCTTTAGGCAAGTAATTTATAAACAGTTACTCAGAAATTAAATCAGTATCTAAATAGGTCTGGCTGAAATTAGCATTTGCTTATATGGTGTGATTATGCAGATAATGGGGGGCACAGGCATACTGTATCTACATAGGAATAATTGTTGCTATATTTATTTTTCTATGTGCAGTTATTAAACTCAGAAAGCGTTGATCTTTTTGCCTCTTAGCCAGTGCTGACAGTGAAGATGTTCTGGACACCCATGATGTGATTCTCTTAAAGCTGTCTTAGCTACCAGCTCAGTGAGATTAATCTGCATGAAACATTTAGCTGCTGCAAGCAGATCTCATCTTCTAATGTGGCATGCTTTAGAGGAAATGTGCTTTAATTTGTCCTCTGTAGAATAGGAATAACGTTCATTCCCAGTCACATGTTGGATGTGACACTGTGAGAATTATCCAGTCAATGTTTCTACAATACTCTGCTGCTGAGGGGGTAACGTTTGTGCTTGTTATTGGCTGTTAGGTGTGATTCCAAGCTATGACTAATGGCAAAGCACAGTTGTTATTCCCACACTGCCATTAGGGATGAATAAATTATTTTAACATGTTCTCCACCCACAGAAATTTCTCAGTATCTTTTAATTTGCTTGGCTTTTTACAGACAGCTTTTTAGGAAAATAAAAAAAAAAAGAAAAAGAAACTTGGTGCAAAAGAATCATATTGCATTGCCAGCCAATCAAAATTGCAAGTCAGAAAGCAATGTAGCTGTTAAGGAATTAAAAATGAAAGTAAGCATCAATTTGAGGGATGCAGTACAAACCAAAATTATTATACATAACTGCCAGTCTCTGAGACAAGCAGTGTTCCCGCAAAAATAAAGGGAACAGTTCAGCATGTAGAGACAAAATCTGAAAGAAGATGTAAAGGTTATTAAAGCTAGCTAAAGAAAACATTCTCCAAGTTTGTCTGGTTTGTTTGAGCTTAAAGTTCAAATGTGATGATTTAGGGGGGCACTGAATCTCTTTTCCTTATTAATATTTGTCCTTTGAATAAATATAACTGGAAAATTCACAGTAATTAAGACCTTCTGTATTTATTCCAATATTTAGTTTTCATATTCTAAGAATTCAAAGAGCTTAGAAAATCTTGCTAACTGCAACCAGAAAGGAGATTGAACAAAAAGTGGAATTCCTCATAACTAATTAGCAAAGACTGAGCCAAAAAAAGAGTGTTTGAGCTTTGTAGTCCTATTTGATTCCCAGAGTAGTTTTATGCCAATCCACTATAGTTTAGAGCAGTCTTGGAGATATTCTAAAGTCATCTAACTGCTCCCTAAATAGCAGCCTTCCAAGACAGAAGAGAGAAAGTCCAGCATTGCCCCTTGTGCTTCCTGCACAGGAGCTGGGGCCTGGTGTAGAAATGCCATTTCTGTGTCTGCCAGATGCCTCTGTACCAATTCTGCAGTCACAGGGAAGTTCTTGGCTGGGGAAGTTTGGTTGGTTTTTGTTCTCTGTGTCACCAGAGCAACACAAAAGGATTCAGACAAACTGGAGGGACTGAGCTTCTCAGTCTAGTATAGAGCTTCTAGTCTAGTATATATTTACTCAGTATAGTATTTCATGCATTTTGTGCTATCTTGTTTGGAAATAAATCCAGGCATGTACAGAGAGGAGCTGATCCAACCTTACTTTATTGCCAGAGCTCCAGCAGCTTGCTTAATACTGTGTAATATTTTATGAGTTACTGACAAATTCATTGGTCAGGTTGTCAGGCTAACCATATGGTTGGCTTTAGAGGAATGTACCAGTTTATTTCTAATCAGATTTTTGATTGGTTAAGATGTTTTCAGTTAGCTGACCTTCAAGTTTGGTTACTAGAGCAGACTCCAAGCTTGCAGTGACAAACACCTGAATCAGACTTAAGTTCAGCAATTTATCTGAAAAGTGTCAGGTGAACAGCTATGTTAGATCACTGTGGAGATTTTACTCATCTCCCTGGTGAATATTCCAAGTGGGACAGTGTTGTGTTGTACTTCAGATATATTAGAGACTTGGCTTCAGGTTTAACATGCTTTTCTTTATCATATTTCTGTGGTAATACATAAGAGGACATCATTCATGCAGTGTGTCAAAACATAGTAGATTTATTTTGACTTCCTGATGTGATGCCTCTGTAGCTCCTCCAATTTAGCAGCATTAGTGTTCTACCACTAGTTGGAAAAGAGGATCAAAGACCTCCATACCACAGCTTTTCTTGGTCCCTACCCATTCTGGCACTCAGACTGCAAGTGAAGATGGGAGTGGTGAAGACCTGGCACTTGTTCTGTGATTTGACTTTTACCGTCCCTCTTATCTCCTCTCTGGTGTGTTTTGTAGACACTTGAGGGTTGCTGCAAATTGTGTTACTTTTCCCTGTCCTTTTGGACCCCAAAAGAGAGAGGACACCACTTGTCTGGTGGTTATCAAGACGCATTTTTACATGATTTGAGACCATTGTTCTACCTGATATAAATGGCCTGACTGAACCTGTTCTCCAGCCATCTGAGCAAGGCTTTGTATTTCATGATTTTATGAGCAGCAACAGCTTTTCCATCAGTTATGATGTTCTGTAAACTCAGTGCCAATTTGCCTTCGTGTCATCTGACAAAATGTGCACATAGCATAGGATTCTACTGTATTTAAGGATGTTTTGAGCTCCAGTGTTGATTTATTGTAGGTATGTACCACTTCAATATCAAAAGAATCATAAGGAAAATTAAAGGTATTCTTACAATATTTGGTGGGAATGGTCTTGGACAGCGGAGGTATATTTCAGATAAAAGGTGGTTTGAGTTGGCTTCAGTAGAGATGCTGTTAGAACCTAAGAAAGTAGAAAATACTATTAATATGTGTGAATGTGTTGCTTCATTTTGGCAATTCAAACACATCAGTAATGTGTATTGTGAAGTTAGATACTGTGTCATTTCCCAAGTGGCACTTGGCACTCTTGGAAATACTTGGAGATCTGCTGATTTACTAATACATTGAGTGCTGCTTTTTATATGATCAGTTGCCTGCTCTCCTTGACTGTCTAACAGCTTTCTGGTAATTAATGCTGTATTTCTACTCATGCTAATAAAAAGTTGGTATACCAAGTATTTCTGCTGTCAAGGGAGCTGTAGTGAACAAGAAACACTGAACATGATGATCTATCTGTGAATCAGCTTTATGCCATCTTCCTTTTTGTTTGTTACTCTTCTTTTTCACCCTCTATAACAATAATTATCAAAAAGTAATTTTTCAATTAATTATTATTTTAAAGCTGAAACAGTAAGTAAATGTGCATTTTGAAAGCAAGAACAAGAGGCACCCATCTCTAATTCATCATCTAAAATTTTGACACATTCTGGTTAGGGCACTTTATTAAAGGCAGACAGCAGACTGCAGTGATTTTGTCTGTGGAGAATTCATTCCTAATTCCCTGCTTCATGATGCTTCTTACTTAAGCCCAATTATTGCTTTTTAGACATTTTGTTCATGGGGTAGTTAGCAAGTGCATTCTGAAATAGTGATAATTTTTCTAGCTGCCACTCTTTTTTCCTACAGTGAACTAAAGATACCCTTTCACAAATGGCTTTAGTCAACCTCACAGTCAGTAACTATTCAAAATACTGGTTTTGTTTCTACTTTGCTGTTGTCTTAGTGGCATTAGCTTTTCTCTGCAAAGATTCATTAAATTTTTCAGTATTACTTTACTCACTGGATGTTGGGAATGCATATAAAGCATGTTGTGCATGAAGTGAGAAGGTGTTCAGTGATCATCTTGTCCAACATTTTTAATACCCATTTTCTGTTTCAAGGGCTGAACTTAAAATAGTTCCAGCTTGGTCTGATGATCTTCACAAGTTACAACTAAATATGATGTATTTGGCTTTGAAAGTATAGTTATTTTTCTATTTATGCCACCCGGTCAGTGTTTTTGGTTCAGTTACAGTGCAGTCAACTTTCTATCAGTAAATAAACGTAGAAGAGTATCTCATTTGTGAAACCTGTAGCTTCCTTTGTTGGTTCTTGCCAGTTAGGGAGCCTTCCATATAGGGGTATCATTAGCTTTGACAGGTATGGAATTAGACTTTGATGTATTATCTTATTTGTATTTATTAGTCAGTAATAAATTTGGACAATAAATCAGAAAAGGGTTTCTAAATGTTGTGAAATAGGCTGAGGGTGAGGAGACTTGAATATCTTGCATCAGGACAGAGCTTGCTAAAATGATGAAAGAGATAAGGTTTAGGAGGGAAGGGCTCATGAAGCTGAAAATTAAAATGCATACCTAGATCTCACAATTACTAATAGTAAACATAACTGTGTGGTGTGTATGTTGTAGACTTATCCCCTTGTACTTGATTTTAAATATATGACTAATTCTCCTATAGAACTACTTTGATATTTAAAAAGCAAGCACATAGTTATTTTATTATGACTTTCCACCTCAGAGGAAAAGCGCTGGGCACTGCAGAGCATCGCCTTCATACTGGAGTGTGTGCAGCCCGGCTGGCTGTAGAAGCATTTGGCCAATGCTTGGATGTTAGTAATTAAGGCAATGTGAGGCCAGTGATGAAGAGCAGCCTAAGAGAAACTTGCAATGACACGTATTAAAATACCTGCAAAATGAATGTTTGGAAAAAAGCGTAATGAATGGAAGGAAATGGCTACTCGGTAAGTTCAAAACAAATGAGTTCACAGATTTAAAAGGCAGAAAACAGTAAGCAGCTTTTAAAAAGAATCAGAAAGTAGAAACACTGCACTAAGAGATAGGTATAAATGTTTAAACAGCACCACTACCAAGAAATGAAATATTTTTATATCATGACGCAGAGGTATTTCTGTGAGTAATGGAGTTTACAGCATGTACCTTTGCAACAGAAGTCCTCCATGACATCATACTCATTGAAACAATAGTTGTTACATCATGAAGTGACATAAAATGAAACAAAAAAAGGTTTACACCAAAAATACAAAAAATTTAGTTACAATGCGCTTTAGTTCCTATACAACATATATGCTTATGGAAAAACATTTTCTTTATTTGGTCTACGCAGGAACTGTAAAATGGAATGCATCAAAAGATCGTTAAGTTTTCTCATCTAATTAATCTAGAAATCAGAGAGACCTTCAAACTAAATTTTCAAGGGACCATGAGCTCCTGACACAAAGAGAAAGTAATGGTTGTAATTGTTGCTTCTGTTGAATCTCTAGCAATAACTTTTATCTTCTTGAGATACACTTTTTTATATATAATGGCAATTTCAGAAAAATAAGTACATCAGAATATATGTATTGTATCCAAAATTGAATATGCTATATTGGAAATATTCTGCTTTTCAATTTCTCTCCTGTTGAATTCCTGCTCTTTTCTACTTAAATAATACTGTATTGGAAGCTGACTTTCATTTCAATGTAATTTTTATTCATAACAAAGATGGTGTTCAAAAGAACTGTAATTTTCTTTTGAAGTTCTTAATTTTCTTCCTTTTTTTCAGAGAGAGTTGAGATATAAAAATAGAAATGCATTTAATGGTGCAAAATGCCTAGGGGCTTACAGCCTGCAATTTAATGTTTTATTCATAATTTTCCACAATAATTGTGGCTATTTGTTGATCTTCATAGAATTCTTTTCAATATCATTTGGAATTTAAAATTAATGACACAAATTCTTTTTCTGGAGTTTCAAGATCAGTTTTCCAGTCATAAAACCAGATATCCATATGCAATTCACACTGAGCATTTCTTGCAAAGTGTTCAACTACATGAATTATTTAATACTTTAGTTGTTCATCTGTTTCTGTTTGCAAGGACTGCTTCATTTCTATAGACACAGTAATGTCCTTGATTTGCTTTTCATACATATTAGTCTAACTTAGATACTGGTTTTGGGAGCTACCTTAGGTTGAATGACAAACAAAATAATTGTGAAGACTATAAAGCAGAATCTCCCTTTGCAACTTAACCTGCTCTTAATTTCCACTGAATTTTCCATTGGGCAAATCAAACACTGTTCTGCTGCAGACAATGAGCCAGTGACTTCTCATGTTCACATGGCACTGCTGTTGTCTGTGTATCTCTGAAGTGCTCTTATGCTACACTTTCCAGCAGACCTGATAGGGTATTTTAGTATTTATATTTATTATTTAGTATTAGAATTCTTGGATCTTTGGAAATGTTAGCTCTCATGTTTTGTCTATTTCTCACAAGAGACCACGACATAGAAATCTGATCACTGCAGTTAATGTACATCAGTTCATATCAACTTGATCTCTCTATACTTTTCCTGATACAATTTATTTCCTTTTTTGTCTTGAAGACTGAAATAAATGTCCCATCTGTAGATGAGTTATTTTTGCATAGCTTTTCTTACATTAGATCTTTGTAACATTCATTTCTCTCATATTGCTTTTTTACAAGTGTTTTCTTGCTGCATTTCTTCTTTTTAAATATCTTATTAACTTCTTCAGTCTGTCCAGTTTTAAATATTTCTAGAAGTTTAACATACCACTTGGGCCATGCAGCTATTTGAGAGTTCCCATTTACAGCTGGGCAGTAAATGTTCTTTCAACTAAACCCTCTATTTCAGGGTGTGCCTCTCTGACCTCCTGTTTCCATTTAGCAGCACTTGAATTCTACCACAGAAAGTCGTTAGTACACAACTGTTCTTCAGTAAGGGCAGTAGCCAAACCACGTCATCTAGCAAGTTATAATACTCTCTTTTATTTAAGTATAACACATGTTTTATGCTACAGGCAATACCAGTTAATCAGTTGCACTTAGTATGTATCTGATTGCGCATCTTTATGTTAGGTGAACAGTCAAGAACCACCATGTTTAGTTTGGCCTCTCGTGTTTATTGAAAGGAGAAAAGATAACATTTTAAGGACAAAAATGAAGAATTTATTGAAGAAGTTTCCTCTAGTTGCTAATAAGCAACACTGAAGTTAGCTGTTGCATCTTGTACAAAATTCACCTTCTGAAGAAATGAACTGAACTGTTGAGAAGCACGAAATATGTACAACCTGATAAGAAATGTATTTTCTTTGTCAGCTATATATGCATATTAGTTGCAATGCAACCATCTTAGCTACAGAACATGGTTACTTCAATGCTAAAAGCAAAGTCATTTTGAAAAATAACACTTTCGAAAGAGTGATTGTTTCCATTCAAGACTGGTCAATCTTAACAGCATGCCCATGAAATTTATGACTGTTTCTGCCCTGATCTAGCTTTGCTAATACACTCATTTCTGAGCCCACTTGCCATCCGTCCTGTTTCTATTTGTCTGTGTAGCCGTCCGTTTCATCTGGTCAGAACTGCAGACAAGCAGCTGTGCTGGGCAGGCTGGCTTACCTGCCCTTTCTCTAGTGCCTAGCATTGTCCAGCTAGCCTAAGACCAAGAATCCTAACTAAAGCTGTGAAGCATAATTGTATTCTATGCCACTGTCAGCAGTTCTATTTACAACTATTCTTTGTTAAAATATAACTTTCATTAACTGAATATCTGCATATGTTGAAATAACAATGTAAAAGGAAAGTATGAAATACTGAATAATGATACTAAAAAATTCAATAGAATTTCTTTTTTGTTGGTTTAAGGAGCAGAATTTCCTTGGGGTTATGTTGGATGATAACCTTTCAAGGACACCAAAATGTGTTTCTTTGTCATGGGCAAGATTCCATATGTACAATGAAAGAATGTCCAGACTTAGTCTCCTCCTAGAGCTACAACTGAATGAGGATTCAGAGAAGGGACTTCTGGATGATGACATAACTTTCACATCACAGAAATACTGGTATGAAAAAAAACACTTAAATAGTTCTATTTAGACAGTGTTATATTTAGGCAGGATCAGGTAATTGGGATATTAATGCTCCCTTTCCCTCCTTTCAAACAGTAACTAGCGAATGTAAGATAGAATCCTGTTATATTTCTACTCAGGAGAGGCCCTTTCCCTGCCTATGTGAAACCACAGGTGCCAAGGCAGAATCTGTTTGTATTCCTGGCAAAATCTGTAAGCTCTCACATCTGCAGTGGTGGAGCATTTTGATAACGAGAGGTGCCCCAACTTACTGGTTCTGTTCAGATTCCTAAAGCATAGGGGGTGTTTTACTTTTTTCCCAGATTGTTACCCACAGCTTGCAAAGGTCAACATTTTGGATGTTTGGGAATAAAGTCAGAGTTTCTAGCCTAGCTGGAGAATAAAATGGTTATCATTGGCTCATTTCTTAGCTTTTTCTCTTGGAGGGTGCTATTAGTGAATTTATAGCAGCTGCATTGTCCCTGCACTTCTGTGAAATATATCAAACACTAAAAAGCACGTGACCTTAAGGACCTATGTAGAAAGAAGCCTATCTAAAGGTCTGTACTGTGTGCTGATGGTTTTTTGGTTTTTGGTTTTATTTTGCATTAAAAATAATTTTAAGGATTAGTTACTAGAACTAGAGATCAAAAATTGTCATCGAAATTGAAGTACTTAAGCCTCTCTTTCTTTGTAAGAAAGTGGCCCAGGAGATATAGTACAGAAAGTATTTCCCATTTCCCTTCCTGTTACTAAAAACAAACAGAAACAAATTAAAAAAAAAAAAAAAAGAGAAAGATCAACGAAGAGAGGAAAAAAACCAACATGTATAAAATGCACATCACTAGATATAAGGGATATGCTGATTGAAATACAACTGATGAAGAAGGGCTAATCAGTCCTTTGTGGTATTTGTGGGGTGCTTCCTGTGAAGGGAAGAAATTACTACACATTATACACAAATCCTATAGTGTATAATCCAACTTAATTGTTTGCCATGCATCAGTGCAAGTCTGACATTTAATTTCATTTGATTTCATTCACAGCCATATTTGATAATTCATTAACATATATTATTACATAAGTAACTGTAAGTAGAGCTAAAGTTAGGACAGGATTGCTATTTTTGTAGAAAATAAGAATTATTTAAGGGGTTTACCTCAGAATATAGGATATTCAGAGAACAGCAGTTTATTTAGGAGGAACCAAGTGATTGCTAGATCTCAGTTTTAATCAGAGCTGAAGAGTACTAGAACAAGGTGCATAAACCAGATGCTGTTACCCTTTCACTTGCATCTTTTTTGGGTTTGGCTGTGTCATCTTCTCTGTCACAGCATAAGCTGGAGTCACTGTAAGGCTGATAAATTACATAATTTAGGACCTGCACAAAAGATTCAAGATCACTGTAGAGACCCACCAGGCCTGAAGTCCTCCCCAGGTTCCCTCTAAGCTGTTTGGCAATTAGTTGGCACCGAGATATGCAGACTATCTAGTTACCAAGGATTATAATGGTAATCGTGATCTTTTCATGTTAGCATATTTTTTTGCCCTTGACGGAATATGACATCTGTAATATGTCAGCAAATGTGTCATGGGTTTTTTTTGCTTTTTTGGGGTGTTTTTGTTCTTTATTTTCTTGAATGCTATAGCTATTTGATGGAATTTGTTGTTGTGAGTCAGTGGGGACTTCTTAGATGATTTGGTAATAATTTTTAACAGTACTTACATATTTTTCATAAATTAGGAAATAATAAACCCATGAAATTACAATTTCAGAAAAGGGTTATTTGTTACAAAATACTATTTTCTCTAGATTTTGCCTACAAGGCAGAAAAAGAAGCAAATTTTGAAATCTTAAAAGATTTGAGATGAATGAGAACAACATATAGAATAAACCTCCATGTGTACTTTGGGTTTAGTTTATCAAATCACGGAATAATTTTAAATGGACACAAAGAGGTCTCGTATTTTGCTGGCAAGTAACACACCCATAATCTTAATATGTAACTACTTACAATAAATATGTCTACACACACACACATATAAATAAAATACTGAGGTAACACGCAACCACTTATAATCTGTTGCAGAGCAATTACTCAAACTTCAGTGTGTTCAACTGGAAAGGAAGCTGGTGATAGATAAAGCACCTGGTTAGTGCTATCTAAAATAGCAGCCTAACAGTTGTGGCTGTTACAGGTGTAGCTTTTCCCATCTCCATACACAGTGTAAGCAGTTGTATTCACAGGCTTTAGAAGGTTGAACTTTGAGTTAGATCCTCACGTATGGGAAGGACAATATACTCCCTTGGAGGATGTTAATATAATATGGAGTAGTTCAGCAAGTTTTATTTGCCTTTTAAGGTCAGTGGGTAGTCATAAAACTCTGTTTTTTGTTAAAAAGTATATTTTTCAGGGACATGTGAATAGACAATATACACTGACGTAGTTGTAGCTGACTATAATGAAAGCCTCCCAAGGAGAGAGGGTCTTAGGAATCCAGGCAAGGCTCAAGGCATGGCTCTTCTTTAAAATCTACATAGTAAGAGGCAGCTTGTAATTTGTTAGAATAACTACAGCTTTCGCTACAATCAAATGTAACCATTCTTTTTGTCACTATTTCGCAAAAGAACTGACCCAGAATTTGAAAGCTCATCTGTAAGTATTATTTGCTAGTTTTTCTGTGAAAACACGAGGGTGAATTACTCTTCCCCATGAAACCTAATTTAGTATAGGTGACTGTGGGGTTGGTTTCAGGTGCTGCAAAGCATCCTGGGAGTTGTAGTTCTAAGTACTCTGTTACACATGCCCAGTGA
>JAYRBT010000181.1:18995789-19029893 GCA_036023395.1 Myiotriccus ornatus | reverse complement strand
TAATGCACTCCTTTCGCACCACGCTGGTGCTTGCTGAGTCCTAAGGACTCATTACTTATTATATTAATATCATTGCTGCAGTTGACCACATGCTCTCTGTCCTTCCTGGCCTGGCTGGCTTGCCTAGAAGCTGATCTACATTTGTAGCTAATCAAGATGCTTCGCTTCACCTCCCTTTTGTCAGCAGACAAAAGCTCATGTCAGGAAAGCTTTCAGAGGTAATCAATCCAGAAAAATAGATCAGCAAAAGGAAAACACGGTGAATAAATATTTCATTGCACTATGTAAGCCTGTTGTTTTAAATAGCAAAACAAACCGCTTAGGCTGTTTTCTTTACATATTTTAATTATTTATTACTTTGTATGTGGACAATATGTATGTGTTCATATGCAAGTATCATTCCAACATTTGGGATGATTTGTGCAGTGTTTGAAAGCATATAAGTTCCTTGAACCCCATCATGTTTTGGTAACTGCTTCCCAGAATGCAGTGATATGTCATCTGAGTGTATTAATGTACTCTCACTAGAGCATCCTTTCCCACTAATATTATGGCTACAACAAATTGTCCCACTTTACTGACTTTAGATGTAGCCACGGGCTTGGCAACAGGGGTTATACAATCCTGACATCCCAAATAATATGGTAGATGTTTGAAACAACTTTTTCCCTGGTTTATACTACTAGGAATATCATTCTCAAATTGGGAGTCAACAGTAAACATGCACACATGCCTTATATTTAGCACAGATGTTTCTATGGCCTGTGGCAGACTATTGTGTGTGCCTGCAACTGAGAGGAACGTTTATTTCCCAAGCCTCTAAAAGCAAAGTGTCACACAGTGAGTGACCTCACGACAGTGTAATCTGATTGTGACAGTAGCAACTATGGGAAAGTAAAAATTGAATCAAAGTGTTTATTAATGCCACTGTAATAACGGTTTGTGTTTATTAGCTAAGTGTTCAATAAGAGTAGAATCAGACTCCTTCTAACTGTAAAAAGACAGGAGATCTGAGTTGACGCTATCCTTTTTTTTCCTTCCTAAAGGAAAACATAAGGTAGATCTACACATTCTCTTTTTCAACATTTTTATCAGATGTGTTGAATATTTTTATGATGTTCCTACAAGCAAGCCACTAGGCATAAATAAATTTGCAGTGAATTGCATGCTTTCTTTTCACAAATCTTTAGTAGGAATAATTGAAATGAGTAGCCATGTACTCACACAATGTACAGTTAGATCCCCACAGACAGCATTTGTGACTGAATAGATGCATAGTTATATATACTGTGGTCATATACTGTGACAAGTTTTGACTTGTCCTACTCATAGAGCAGAACTGCAGCTATGACTCCTTTCAAAGGTTATACCAATTCTTTAAATTATAAACATTAAATTTTAATGTAAATATTCTGGTGGCTGTACAATATATTGCTATTTTCTCTTTTGTATATTTTATCACTACTTCAAAATTTTTACCTTTTGCATAAAATTTGAATAAAATAATGAAGCTAACTTTTTTTCATTGAATTTGATCTTAGAGCAATTATTTGCTTTTACTTCCATTCACTAGTCACAATTTTAAGATTTCTTCCTGTGCTCTTTCCGAATTTTCTTGTGAACTATTTTTTATTATTACTAACTGAAGGAGAGGTAGTTCTAATTTTTGTTTTCAGAAAAAGATTCAACCATTTGAGCTTTCTGTTTCAATGCTCATTTCATGTCTCTCTTGATCATTTTTTATTATAGCTATGGTAATTCCAGGCAGACTAGAAGTACGTACAAACTCATTTGAATTGCAAAATTGACTGCAACTGTGAAACTGTACTTTAAACACACATAATTTAGAGATTGACAATTTTTTCTGGGAGTATATTTCCATTAATTTTGCTTTGTTTCTAACAGACCTCTTGTGGAAACTCCTATAGAAAACCCATTTAAGTGTGACAGCTGCAGTTCCTTTCCAAACATGAAAACACATTTAATTGTAACTGAGTAACATCCAGTTGATGCCTGGTCACCAGTGGTGCTCCCCAGGGCTCAGGACTGGGGCCAGTCATGTTTAATATCTTTATCAATGATCTGGACCAGGCGACTGAGGGCACGCTTCGTTTCCAGACAACACCAAGTTGGGCAGGAATGTTGATTTGCTGGAGGGTAGGAAGGCTCTGCAGAGGGATATGGAAAGGCTTGGTTGATGGGCCAAGACCAATTGCCTGAGGTTCAGCAATGTGATATGCCAGGTCCTGCACTTGAGTCACAACAATCTCAAGCAGTGCTACAGGCTGGGAAAAGAATGGCTGGAAAGCTGCTTGTCAGAAAAGGAGCTGGGGTGCTGGATGAACTTGAGCCAGCCTGTGCCCAGGTGGACAAGAAGGCCAGTGGCATCCCGGCTTGTATCAGAAATACTGTGGCCAGCAGGACCAGGAAAGTGATTGTCCCTCTGTATTTGGCACTGGTGAGGCTGCACCTCAGGTCCTGTGTCCAGTTCCAGAACAAGAAAGACACTGAGGTGCTGGAGCGTGTCCACGGAATGGCAACAAGGCTGGGGAGGGTCTCGAGCACAAACCCTATGAGGAGTGGCTGAGGGAGCTGGGTTAGTTTAGCTTGGAGTAAAGGAGACACAAGGACAACCTTATTTCTCCCTGAAAGGAGGTTGTAGCCAGGTAGGGGGTCAGTATCTTCTCCAAGTAACAAGCAATAGGACAAGAGGAAATGGCCTCAAATTGTGCCAGGGGAGGTTTAGATTGGATCTTGGGGAAAATTTCTTCATGGAAAGGGTTGGCAAACATTGGCAAAGGCTGCCCAAGGAACTTGTTGAGTCACTATCCCTGGAGATGTTTAAAAGGCATGTAGATGTTTCACTTCAGGATATGATTTAATGGCAGACTTGGCAGTGTTGGGTTAATAGTTGGATGATCTTAGACGTCTTTTCCAATCTAAATTACTTTGTGATTCTATTCAATTGCTTATTTGGAAAGTCCATTTGTATTTAGAAAGCAGAATTTCTTTTTAGTTGAAAGGTGAGGATGATAAAAAGAAAAACATCAGCATTCTACATTTCTAGAAAAAGATGAGATGGCTCTTACCTCCATACCAAATGACACAACTAAACTTTAACTAAATCCTCCATGATCTTTTAAGCAGCTCAAACCCTTAACTGATGTCTGTGTTTTGATGAGAGATAGAGGTAAATCTTCTACACTGAAATATTTGAAAGCAAATTTTCTACTGAAATTAAAGATTACTGTGTTTACATATTTACAATATGTGATTACATATTTTCAGTATCTTTGAAGGACTCAGCTTTTGCTCTGCAGTATTCAAGCCCATCTGGTTTTATGTTTAATGTTTTTAAGATTTCTGATCAAAGGATAGTATTGACCTTGAGTCATGACAAAGGTGGTGTATGAATGATATTGTCTATATAACCGTAGTATTTGTGCTTAAAGGTGAAGAATACTACCTTCTCTAAATATGTGTGATGAAAACACCAGGCTTTTCTTGTTGCTTACCACGGTAAGTTGGCTCATGTATTTTTCATGCATTACAAGTATGTTCTCCAGGTCACTTCAGAAACATTTGCTTGCTTGCTTGGTGAGTGGGTGGAAGTAGGATTTTATGGTCATTTGAGGAGCTCTCCAAATACTTTTATTTTCACGTGTCTTATTATCACACAAGAAATTGTAAGAGCCATTCTGTTCAATAATACCATATTTCTGGCTTCATCTGCTTTCATTCCTCTTGTAATGTGAGTTGTGATGTACATCCAGTGGTTCTAAGTGTTTTCCTCCTTTTACAGTGTAAGAGGTTTTTGATGCCACATGTGACTTGATTCCTTACAGAAATTCAATAGATTCTACTTTGGCAGAAGATGTCAGAGCAGATAGTTTCAGCATGGTTTGAACTTCAGCAAGGACAAATTCTCTGCAGATAAAACAGTCTAATACATAGTGTTCATTTATATTATTATGAATTCACAATATTTTATTACTGCTCAGTTTCAACACATCCGATAGGATTTGACTGTTGAGAACACCAAGGGACCAACTGGATGGATTAATTTCTGAAACTTCCCCCAGATCAAAAAAAGTCTGGCAACTTAATTGACTTCCACAAATATTATACTTTTTCTAAGCTATATTGCTAAAATATACATGCAACTTAAATATGCATTCCATCAAACTCTCAAATTCCTTCACATTTGAAACACGCTGTATTCTCTTTGCCTTTTTATCATCCATTTTGAATGAATTTCCTTTCAGTATGTCTGACTGTCTTTCCAGACTCAAAAACTATTTATAAAATTCTTCAAACCATCTTCTACTACTTTCCCGCATTTTGGCTTGCCTCATGAACAATATATGATACCATCAATTCAGTTTTTAGCTGCTACCTCTATAGCTTGCTTCTCTTGTTATACTGAGGACCATCATATTTTTATATACAAACTATTTTTTGAGCCAGTGACTATTCAGGGATAGTTTCTACTCCCACTAACTGTCCTGTTGCATTGTGCAAGGATTTGTATGTGAGCAGTGTGCCTAAAAATGACTGAAAGGTACTGAGCAGCGGAAATTTTAATTTTCCCCTCCTTTTTAATATCATCATAAGATTTTACTGCGACAGTATAGGCGTGTGATTTGCACTCTTTTCTAGCATTGCCCCTAACAAGAAACTATTTCTTCTTCCCTATTGGCATTCACAGTGTAGTGAGTTGTTGATGATAGACTCACGAGGAGTTTGGTGAGCTTACAATGTTGTAAATAGTGCTGGATGCTTATGAGTATTCAGTGAGTGTTGTAGGGCCTGCACCTATATTCTACTGCCATAACTCATGGCACCATTATCAAGAACACTCGACAGTTATGTTTAGTTAGGGAGAAATGAAGAGCACTTGAAGGCCAAGGACTTTGTCTGTGAAGTTGGGAAAACAACCTGGCTGATGCTTTGCACATGGGGATTCTTTCATGACTTTTGCAAGGACGGTGGTGAGACTGTTCATAGTAACTGGAAACCAGACATTTTTGATGAACAGAGTGGCTTACATTTATCCTCCATGAGGTGGAACTGAGAGCTTAAGGATCATATATCCCCTATTCCTTTACTCATGACTGTCTGGTAGTTCCTCAACAATTTTATGATGTGCCCGAGGGCTTTGATCTATGCTGATATGGACCTTGTATGATACTTTAGGGGCAGTCTGTTTTTCCTCTTTCTTGCTGATAATATGAAAATGGGGAGAGTGACTGATACACCTGAAGGCTCTGCTGCCATTCAGTGGGACCCTGATAGGCTGGAGAGTTGGGCAGAGAGAAACCTGAAATGAGGTTTAGCAAAGGCAAGCGTAGGGTCCTGCACCTAGGGAGGAATAACCCCAAGTACCAGCACAGGTTTGGGGCTGACTTACTAGAGAGCAGTGCTGCTGAGAAGGACCTGACAGTCTTGACGGATGAAAAGTTGTCCATGAGCCAGCAGTGTGTCCCTGTGGCCAGGAGGGCCAATGGTATCCTGGGGTGCATCAGAAAGAGGGTGGCCATCAGGTCAAGGGAGGTGATCCTGCCCCTCTACTTGGCCCTAGTGAGGCCACATCTGGAGTGTTGCGTTCAATTCTGGTCTCCATAGTTCAGGAAAGACAAGGAGCTACTGGAGAAGGCCCAGTGGGGGGCCACAAAGATGATCAGGGGTGTGGAGCATCTCTCTTATCAGGAGAGATTGTGGGAGCTGGGCTTGTTTTGTCTTCAGAAGAGTAGACCGAGATGGGATCTTACTAGTGCAAATAAATATCTCAAAGGTGAGTGTCAAGGGTGCCAGACTTTTCAGTGGTGCCCAGTGACAGGATGAGGAGCAATGGCCATAAACCAAAAAACGAGACGTTCCACCTCAACATGAGGAAGAACTTCTTTACACTGAGGGTGTCAGAGCACTGGCACAGGCTGCCCAGGGATGTTGTGGAGCCTCCCTCTCTGGAAACATTCAAAACCCACCCGGACATGTTCCTGTGTAACCTGCTCTAGGTAGCCCTGCCTTGGGAGCGGAAGGCTAGATGATTTCCAGAGGTCCCTTCTAACCCTAACAATTCTGTGATTCTTGGAAAATACGCAGTTCACCAATGTAAACAGTTATTAGTCCACTGGATTTACTTATCCTGACCTAATCATATCAATAGTGGTATTGACTATCCTCTGCTCTTCTCATGCTCCCCCTTTTACTTTCAACTGTATCTCGGTGATTTGGCTATATAGAAAGTCCTTGATTAAAGCAGCTAAGATATTCCATACAACCTATCACTCTTGTCCTGAAGGTAAACTTACACGTTATTCCCACTTGAAAAAAAAATTGTCTCTGAGAATAACCAGGAAGGGTTAAGGAAAGTGAAAGAGACTTATTGTCAGTGGATTTTCCAAATGGCGTAAGATGATTATGGGTTTCAGAGATTTGCACTAATTAGAATCTTTATGTGAGTAAACAATAAAATGAAAATGTTTCTGAGCTCCCAATTATTTATACAGAGAAGAAACTGTATTCTGTTTTCTTTTAGAATATGTCTAGCCTTAACATGACAAATGATGCTGCTCGCAGTTTTCTTATGACACTGTCTGATCCAGTTAGAATCTCTTCAGAGAACATTAATACATTGATCCAATACTGAGGGCAAAAAAAGGATATAGAAACATCAGCCAGAAATTGATATCTATGGTTACATGATGGGATTTGTTCTGCTAACCAAAAGGCATATATCCATTCAAAATTCTCTACTTAGTGACTGTGGGACATGAGGGGCCTAACTGGGTCTTAACTCAGGTACAGAAAGTGAATTGTCCCCAGCAGTGAGAAGGTGTGGACTTAACTTTTTGATTCAGTTGCTGAGATGTGATGACCAACTGGAGTCTTAGACAACATATTGTCTGAACAAGGACTTTATGCTCTTTATCATTTGTGTACAGGGCTCATTTGAGATTGGGTCTCCAAATTCAAGAGGATTTAATTGCCTAGTGTAGTTAGGTGTTTTCAAAACTTTGATAGACATCTCGGTGCATCTTAAAATAGCTAAATAGCTTTGTAGTGTTGACTAAAGAAGCATATGTGGCTCTAGATGGAGTTGAGGGCAGAACTGGAAATGGATCCAAGATCATTCAAAGTCCAGTCCAGCACATCTGCACAAATCATCCTTCCTCTTGAAATTTACTTCAACTGTGTCACAATTCTGTGCTTGATTCATTAATTTTTAAAAACAGGTACTATATACCTTAGAGTGAATTTAAGATTTAATATCTTATAATTTATTGATCACATTGAGGTCTTCATTAAAAACACTGGATTGCCCTGAGTGTGCCCTTAAACTTACTTGAAACCAGTATGTTTTAATAACTTGTCATAGTGGCTCCCATTTTCTCCGGTGAGACACCAATTTTATATTCAGTAGATCTACATTATTATTCAAACAGCTCTGCACTCCACTGACAACACTTGTAAACAAAACAGTACAGAAGAGAGCATTTCTTCAGACAAGACGGTCTAGTGACAACAGTAATAATTTTCAACAAACGCCCATTCTAAGGCAGAGCAGATGTCCACAGAGGACATCTAAGTTTGGGGTTTTTTAAATCTGATTAAATCCGGCTTTTACAACTGGTGCAAAGTGTTTCACCTGCCATTTTCATGCCTTCAGGTTTAATTAGAATGCCTTGATAGTCCTTTCAGTATTTAAGGTTTCCTAAAAAAGAAAAAAAATCTATAGTTTTCTCAGGAAAAGCCTTCTATTTAGAGAAAATTAGGCATTATCAGGTTCTGACTGTAGACAAGCCCTGATAAGTGTCTGAAACTGCAATAAGCACTGAAGATTCATTCATTGTCATATTAGCAATCTGAAAGCTAGATATAAAATGAAGAACTTCTGTTGTCAGGTTCAGGTGATAGCCCAGATTCTATTTTTATTAATTAGTCAATCTGAATGCCTAAAGCAAGAATAAAAACACTGTGCCCCTGCAGAATTAAAATTTCCAGACTGAGCTCTCAGGGCAACGTTTCAGTCCTGTTTCTTCAGGGATAGAAAAAGTATGATAGCATATTCTGTATAGTATACATCTCTCTGGTTCTTAAGAGAAACCACAGTGCTGGAATTACCTTCTTAATAAGTGTTAATAAATATCTTAAATAGACTCATGAAATTGTGGAAAGAATCATGTAAAGTTCTGCATAACAGGACACTAAAAGATACCTGAGACTGGGACAAAATTCTCATTTACGGAAAGACAAACATTGCAAAGGGATCAAATATGGTAAATTTGAGTATGTTTGTAATGAAAACCACAGCTTAATAAATTATGTGTCATGGCTTTATTTGATGTCACATGCATTTGTAGCATAGATATTCTAATATCTTTTAGTAAGTCTGTATTAGATATATATTATACTAAGTTATATATTTGGAAGTCTGAAGGAGCAGTACTGTAAAATTTTACACATGTACATTTGGAGAGAACTTACTTTAACAGAGTAAGAGTAAGCTGTGCATGGAGGATTTCCTTCAGCATTAAAAAAATTTGTTATTTCAGTGTTAATCTCAGATGGAATTGGATTAAGACTTCATTTGTCATAAATGACCATTCCCTACTCTCAGGTTCCTGGATCCTTCTGTGTCACAGGAGGATATTGCCTGGCGATTGCAGAGTTCGAGGATAGTAGAACCCTGTGGAGCTTTTTTCCAACTTTGAAAAATGCTGCTCAGCTTGCTAACATTTGCTTTTTATGTAGTTTTTTGTTGTTGTTTGTTTGTTTTATGTTTTGTTTTTGCTTTGGTTTTTGTTTGGGTTTTGTTTGTATGTTTTGTTTTGTTTTCTTCCTCCCAGATCCTTGCCTGATTAAGTTTTATTGCATGAGATTTTATGAGTAAGTGGAATTGGGAAGTTTACTTGTGGAAAATGTGAACATCCGAACATTTTCATTCAAAAACTCTCGCTTAAATTTCTATTGTGGTATGCCTGAACAATAATATTGGTTTGAAAGTGTATGAGGTTTTTAAATTAATACTTCCTTTTTCCCCCTTCCTGTTTTCAAAACATTCAAAACTTGCAGAAACACAGACTGCATAGTGCTGAATTAAAGTGTCAGTTCTATTGTCTTCTGATCAATAAGATCCCTTAAAGAATCCAGAGAGACTGACAAAAAAAAAGAAAAGTAATTTAGAGAGGAACATTAGAAATGCAGCAGTCGTGATGCTTTGAGTGCAAGCTGCAGTAGAAGAAATGTAGGCAAACAGCCCCAAAAGAAGGAAAATATTAAAAAAAAAGTATTCTTCTAGTGACTGTGCCATATGCTCTACAAATTAGCAATAAATTAATTTTTTTCAGGAATACTAAGTATGATATGAAATGGAAAGTAATACTGATAGGTTTGAGAGGTGTGAAACAAATGCTTAGAGTAACAAAGAATACTAGTGAAGAGTAGTATACACTGCTGTTCTAATAGCCTGTCACCAAAGGGATATACTAAGACCATAGCATGTATTTGCTGGTGAATGCTTTTTTTTTTCATTTTTTAGGAAAGAGAATGTAGTTGGATGAATCCTGACTAAACTTGTCAGTATTTAACTGTAAGCCTTTTCCATGTATCAGCAGTAAAACTCTCTGTCCTTGACCTTTCTGTATATTTTTCATTTAATCTTTTTTGCAGGACAAAGGGGTGGGAAGGAGTGACAGGAGAGAACAGAAATGAAAGGGAAGGATAACAGAAAAGGAGTATATTTAACAGATATTGAGAAAACATTTTTTTTCCTGTTTCTTCCATTTAAGCATGACTTTGGGCAAGTAAGGTAATGGTCTGGTTTCTAATATGCTGTAGTCTGTATCTTGAGGATTATTTGTCTCTAGGTACAAGAAGTACAGAAGAGATTTAAATATGTAAAAATTCATATTTGAAAGTGGTTTAAACTAGAGTCTTTCTAATGGGTGCCCTTGTAGATTGAAATGATGAATGGCTGAATGACAGCCTCACTAAGGGTAGGAGCCTATTCTGAAGTGTTTAAGAGTTTCATTATTTAGTGAGTCACATTTTGAATAGTTACATTTTTTACAATTAAAGGATTTTGTTCCATCCTCTGTGCAAAAAAAACCCACCAAAACCAACAACCAAAAAAACCTTGATACTATGCAAATACACTTTATGATTCATATCTGCAAACAATACCAGCAAGATAAAAAGGAAAGACACAATAAGATATGTCAGATACAATTTTAAAAGCTCTGCCAGTAAGAAAAAATTGAAAATCCTGCACTTGATACCTAATGATAGAATATGGCTCAAGTTTTGGAATAACTTTTGCAGTATATTTGTGATACTGTTACTAGAAAACTATGGCTGTTCTTCTTCCCAGGATCTGCATTACCACGGTAGTTTTCTCTGTTATGCATATAGGACTGCTCTGAATTTTAAAAGATCTGGATCTGGCTGAGGATGAATAAGCAGCCGTAGGCTGCAAACACTCTGCTTGTGACTTCTACAGGAGGTCGCAGCAAAAGAGAATATCTGATCAATCACCCTGTTCCAAACCAGCCACAGGAAATCATTGCTTCTGGTCTGTGGCTTGACAGATGTCTATCTGAGCACTGTGTATTACTGTTCGACAGATGTCTATCTGATTGTTGTGCATTACCATTCAAATTTTCTGAAATTTTCACGATAGAGACCTAAGAAACAAAATAAAATATGTTGTTAAAGTGACGCTGGTTTTTAAGATATAAGATAGAAAGTGACATGAGACAAGAGCACCCAAGATACTTTTTTTTTTTTTCATGAAGGTTTGACTTTTCCACTTGTTAATATTTCAACCTGTTATCCACAAACCAGCAGAATGAGACACTGCTTGATGCTGGCTACACAGAACAAACTTTGTAAGCCAAGCACAGCAGCAAAGATCCTTATCTGACTGTACAGGACACAAACCTCATTTTTAAAGAACTGGCTCTGTAGTCTATCTACAGCTGGACTGTCAAAAGATTGAAATGGATCAGCTGCTGGTTTCAGATACCTCTTTTCATGCTCTAATAAATTGTGTGGCTGCTGTTCAGGACCTTTGTGCAACCAAACATAATTTTCTAAGTGTAGGTGGAAGACTGGTCTTGACTTGCAAGATAGTTCTGACTTTTGTAGTATCAATAACAATAACTGTGGTGTCAGAGCAACATTATGCAACAGTCCTTGTGACCTTAAAGCCCCTAGATTTGCTGTTGTGACACTTACCTTCCCAAGATCCCTTTACAATGGTAGGTATAAATCTCTATTTTGCATCCTAGAAAACACAATACACAGGAGACCTAAAAAAATGTCTTAGTGTTGTCCCTTGGCAGTGGAAAAACGGAAATACATCAAACAGTTTATAGTTTAAACTTAAAATACAAACACCTGTTAATGACTGTGAAGGAACTACTGTAACTCAAAGGTTAAATCTCTATAACTTCAAAGAAAAAGCTGTAAGTCATTGGGCCCACAGAAGATAGCAAGGTGATTAACTGTGTGTTTGCTCTTGCCCTTATTCCCCATGGCATTTATTTAGCTAAATTCATAAAGGAAAAAATTGATCCAGGATACATTTCTTTAAAATGTCATGGAACAACTATGAATTGTTGAACTGAACTATGAATTGAAAGACTACTTTTAGTAGTCTGTCCTCTTGGTCAGTGGGCTGAAAATGAGTGAGACAGAAAGAAATAACCATATTTTTTCTTTTGCAGTCTCCAGTATGAATCTTTTGCAGAGGGAATCAAATGAGTAATTTCAGTCTAAATCACGAGGCATATATTAAAAAATTATTTTGTCAAATCTGAAGTTTCGGTGACCCCTTTATTAAAAAGGTGTTTGATGCCTTCGTTTAAAATTGTAATCACCACAGAATATATGTAGCTGTAGTTATACATTTTTTATTCTGGAAAAAAATTTGCACGCTTCCATACAATGGTAACATGGCAATGAAATCTTTATTTCCAGATGTTCAGACATCTAAGTATTTTTCCAAATCATATTCAAACACCTGTATAGTAGAATTAAATGAGTATAATGGAGGAGAAGAGGCACTTAAATTTAGAGATTGAGGTTGTAATTTTATGGCAGAAATCCATTTGAAAAGGGATCACTAAACCCTGGTTCTCTTAGAGTACAATTACTGAGAGAGGACACCTTGTGGCAGTCGGTGATTGAGTAAATGCACATGCCTGTAAAAAGTTTATGTAGCTGCTTCTTTGTAATAAATGTAATAAGAGCCCTATGGTGCTCTTCTCTACAAGGATCAGACTACAGTCTGGTAAAACCCATTTTATTGTAATTAAAATATAAATTATCAATAGACAACTTGCTACTGTTTTGTGTTTAGTTTCCTTTTTCTAAAACTTTCTTATCAATGTTTTGCTCTTAAAATAATTATCATAAAATTTAAAGTCTTTTTTGCAAGCTCGGGATTAATTCATGTTTGAGCAAGAATTCACAAGAATGGTTTTAATGTTCAGTTTTTTTGGTAAACGTTACATCTTTTTATCCAAACATTGTTTATATCTTTTGTTTATATTGTCTGTGCTTCTCTTTTCTCAGTTCAACACAGAAATATCTATGTTCAAGGTAATCAGCACTTAGGTGATGGCTCTTGTTAAGAGTCCTTCAGAGTGACCCTCTGGTAGGATCATGGCAAGTAGTGTTTTCCAAACAAATTTTTGAGTTGAGCATTTGAGATCTTAAGGTAGTGAGGTGCACATAGTTCTCTTTAAGGTGCTCCTTCACCCATTTATGGGGTATTTCAAACCTATACATGCAGTACTGAATCTTGAGTAGCCCTGGATTCACGTCTGGTTTTGTAGATGGGCCTGGGACCACCCATAATATTTAATTTTTATGTCAGTCTCTATTCTGAATCAAGACAAATTTAAGCAGAAGATCTCAAATGCATGACATAAGGTTATCCTATGATCAGTTTTAATCATATTTTGACTTTAAAAAATCATTGGCATAATATGTGATGTAGGCACATGTTCCCCATGTACTTACACAGGGAACTCCTATTAGCTTCAGTTGCAAAAGAAGTGCTGAAGGGTGAGAATCTTCATGTGAATACAGAAATAGAGGCTAAGAATGCTCCTGTGAGTCTTGAGGATTTTCACAAACCGTGTACAGCAGAAAAACAAAATCGAGGGAGTTCATATTGTGAATGTGTTCTTTTGAGAACTGGATTATATCAGGAATGCTTGCTGGGAGGCTCTAAATCTCAGTCTTACCAGTTTATGAAAAATTATAGTATTTAAAAAGCCCAACTGCTTTTGAAAGATATGTAAGGCCAGAAAATCAATTTTTAAATCATGGTAAGTAGTGGTAAGTACAATTAGCCTGGCAGTTTGCTGGAACTTAATTTTTTTTGTACCTGTGTTTTGTACCTATTTGTACCTATGTTCACAGCAGTAATCTCAAGTTCACACTTTTGATTCAGAACTAGTTTTCCTCAAATTACATATCTGCAAAACCCAAAAAGAGCACTTCTTCCCAGGTTGTTTGACTGTAGGAAATTAATCCAAACAGACAGATTAGCATTACACTGCCATTGCAGTCAATGCAGTTAATGAATATGACAATAAGCTGAAGCACATCTAATCGAATTGAAATGCAATTATTATTACCAAATAATAGTGTATATCTCAGATTTTTAAATGGAATTACATCAAATATTAATTTAACATAAAACACAGGGGAAATTTCTCTTGAAGCATGGCCAAAGATGAAGGTTTTCTGTTTTATTATTCACTCTCACAAGGAGACCGTCAAAATTCAATCACTGTTTTGTTTTATTGATATCCAGAATTCCATTAGACCTGGTCAGGTTGAAGGAAAGAGGAAACATGCCAGCTTTTTATCTCTGTGTTCATTCTTCTTGCAAGTAAAAGCATGTAATGGGATTCTGAAAACCTCACTGGATATCTTCTCTAAGACTGCTGTCAGGGTTCTGGTATGCATTTTTACAATTTCAGCTGCTAATCTACTCTATGTGATAGTTACAGTTACAAATTATTGTTTGTATGTTTTGCTATTCTAGGTCAACTGCACGGGTACATATAGAAATTTCTGCTCATCATTTGATGTGATTCTCCTCTGAAAAATCCAGCATTTCACTGGGAATAACAAGTATTCAAATCCTGATGGAATCAGCCTGTTCAGGTAAAAATCCTTTTTGCAGCTCTGGTACCTTTTTTCTGATGGCAGCACTGAACCAGCCATTACTGATGTACTAGGGACAGGAGCAGACAGCTAATGCTGCTGCTGAGGGCCAGTGTAGTAAAACAGCAGGAATTTATTGTTGCTCTGATGCTACTGAGCGCTTGATTTATAGTATGGCACAGTATAGGATCAGTCAGTGTCTTCTCTGTGGCATCAAAGTTTTATCTAGTTGCTTGTGTTTAATTTTTCCTTAAGTGGTTAAAACATAACCTAAAACATCTGTACAGTGTGGACTGTGTAGTACCTTATATAGTTGTGTTAATATAATCTCATGATAATTCTGTATTCACTCAAGATATTGAGATATTGAGTCTCACAAAACTTCTTCATAGTAAGTTTCCATGTAAATGCTGGTTTTATATGCAGGTATATCAAGTCACAGAGCTCATCTTAAGCATAAACCCTGTCTCTTGGTGTCATAGAGGTTGGTTTTTGTTCTGGTTTTTTTGCATGTAATTAAGCATTTCCGTTTGTAGGACACACTGACACATTAAGTGTAACACTCTGAGACCCAGTACAGGTAATGGAGGCAAATTTAAGGATCCAACAGCCTAGAAACCCCTGAAGAAAGGGAGCTTTAGTGAATATATTTATATATATATATGTGTATATATATATATCAGGTAGAAATATTGAATCCAGGTGAGATTGATATTTACTTTCCTAATTTGTGTATTTGGTGCCCATGTTGTGATAGAGAGTGAGCTGACATGCAAGAGTGGAATGCTGCTGCCAGAGAAAGCAGCTTTGTTGGTACAGCCCTGCTTCTGGCTCTGCAACACTGGCACCCCAAAATGGGCCAAAAGAAAGAACGTGTGGAAAAGCCTTTTCCATCCCCTTTACTTCTTTTACCCTTTACTTAGTATTAGATTTATTTTTACTTAGTATTATACTTCCATATTTAATAGATATATAGAGTGATTGAACCATTATTTATTTCAAACTGGAAACTATTTTTGGTCTGTGATTTATAGGAGAGTGATTAAAGAATTCTCAGGCTTAGAAAAAATTTAAATTTTTAATCTTCACATCATTGCACAATTGAAGATTCAAAGCACATATTTATAAATTATGAATACATAATTGCTGACACTTGTATATACATTTATTTGTGTACATATCTCAGTGTTACAAGAGAAGCATCAACTCAGTGTGTTGCTTTCACATGATTTTGACAGATACTTGAAATGCAGATTTCTTTGTGCATAGCGAGAACACTTATGTATGTTTAAGAAACAGCATCTGTTTGCAGCTTATCTAAAAGAATATGAATAGATAAAAATAGATATTTTTCATCTCTCATATAATCTCCTGAATAGATAATCAGGAACAGTGGGACACAAAGGGTAGTAGATGAAATGCTGAAACATCTTAAGTCAGTGGCAATTGCATTATTGACTTCAATGGGACCAAAATTTTTACTGATACATTGAAGTTCCAACCCTTACAAAAATGCAATAGGCGGGTCATTAATCATAACCATTTAGGGTTTCAGTAGGACAAACCTGCACATTAAATTGCTATATGAAAAGTTATTTTCTCTGTACCCATGGGAGGGTGTGGTGATAGTAATCACACAAAAAATAAATTAAAATGGGGCTTCTATTCCTGATGGAAAATACATGCTGATTGTAGCAAGAAGTACTCGGTTTTTGGGGTTTTTTTTAGAGAAATACAGTTATGAAGCACAGCTGAAGTCTGAGCCTAAAAACATTCATTTCTTCAGATGTCCTAGAGCTCTTCTATCAACCACTATTACTTCAAGGTTAAGACACATGCAATACCAGATATGGAATTAATATGGATTATTTAAACTAAAAGGTTATTTTAAATTACCGCTGTTCACAAATATGTGGAATCTTTAAAACTAAAAATGTGTGAAAGCGTTCTTTTGAAAAAGAAATATGAAATTCCTTTAGTAATTTGGAAGCGTTTCCTGATGGTAGCCAAAATATCAGAAGTGAATATTAAATAGCTTCTGAATCACTGAGTTAATTCTTCATCTTCCATAACAAACTTTTGAGGTACAAATGAGATGACTTTCAGTTTCAAGAAAGTACCTAAAAAAATGCTTTATTGGATACCAACAGTAATTAAAGCATTTCTGGAACTGCCAAACTATAAATCTATGAGAATAATAATTAAAAAAATAAGTGCACGGAAAATAAAGAGAGTCTGTATCTCACCAGTTTTTCTAACTGAATTTTTAATATCCCATTTCTCAAATGAGTAGTCTATAATTGCTTTTACTATTAAACAATTCTTAGATAGCATGATGATCAGAATGATATAATTATCCAGGATGATAGACTGAACTTTGAAAGATAAGGATGACTTATGTAGTTTTGTTTATTTACAAACACAAAATAAGACAAAATCTCAAATATGGTTATGCTTTGCAGGCTAAAAAGATACATTCTAGAAAAAATATTTCTCCTATTAAACTGAGAGGGCGCAAGTATACTGGCAATTTAAAAGCAAGTTCTTCTCCACCTAGCTGTAATTATTTACATCATGGTAAATTTTTCTATAACATTCAAATAAAATAATCCAATTCAGTAGAAAAATATTCAAGAAACATGCAAAATATTTGCATATATCTTGAAAATGTTAGATCATTTTTGATCTGGTGCCAAAAACATGAGGCAACCATGTCAACTTATTCCAAGAAGGCAGCCAGAAAAAAAATTCATCCAGTCCAGCTATCTGAAATTCTTTAAGGGGCTATAAAGTAAAATACCAATAAATACTACAGATGATTACTCAGTCAGGAAAAAATAGATTTGTCTGTTATTCTGTCCATTCATCTGCAGCCTTCGTCACTCAGCCTCTTCCCTTAAGCACATTTATAAAAGCAGCTTTCAGGCCAAAGCTCTGAAAAAGCTGTCACAGACAGAAGAGTGAAACTTGCTGAGTGATTCCCTGATTTAAATGGGAATTACATAAAATTCCCAATACCAATGGAAGGAAAGAAGTCTTCGTTCCACCCCACTTCCTTAAGGCAGTAATAAGTACTGTAACTATCAAAATAATTCCATTCTTTGTTTTAATTTTGAATTTATCTCTTTGTCCTTAGTTTAGCAATGGGCATTTTTGCTACCAAAAAAAGGAAAAGGTGGCATAGATATTCTAACATTGTGCCTTCATTCATAAATGTAGATGGAGGACTCATACAAAATGCTTTGCCTATGAACCCATAGAGGAAGATGCCTACAGTGAAGCGAATTTCCAAGGGTGGCAGCAGTGTTTCATTATGGCTAGGCAGAAAATGAAATGCCACCATGTAGGAATAGTAATAAGCAAAAAAGGTGTATTCAAGTACCCAAAATAACCTGTGGGACAGAAGTTCTTTTCGATATGTGTAAATATGTGTGTTACTTTCCTCCAAAAATGTTACTCTTTAAAAAAAAATGCATGGTATCATATTAATTGCCACAGGGAAAAATGTCAGGCAGAAAGCACCATTTTAGATTTGGTGCAGGTGACCCAGTCGTTCCAGGATGTGTTTCTGCTCCAGTTGAACTCCCTCTTTGTCATGATGCTCAGGCAGCGAGTGTATCCTGACGCTGCATGGCTGCCACTGTAGCCCTGCTCATCTATCAAACTCAAGGAAAAGGCCTGTGAGATTTCAAAGTCTGGTGGCTTGGGTGCAGACCCAGCCTCAGGGATCGATACAGTTCTTAGGTAATGTTACCCTTCTCTGACCCATCAGCACAATTACTTTAAAATATACTTTATTATTTAAACATTTTTGTGGTTGGCCATAGAATTTAAGCAAAGATATTGCACTGTTAACATTCTGAACCATGGCATTGCCCTCCTAAGAGAATTAGGGTAGTTCACGTAGCAGAGCATTTAGAGGCTGCTTCAATATTCATGCAGGAATTATGTAATAGCGACACTATGAAAAAATTTGCTTTTTAGTTTTTCACTAACATGTTTCAAAATAGTCTCTTGTGAAATATTCTTTCTGTGCTGCTGCTTCCTTGATGGTTCATTTTTTGATTGCTCTCTTAAACATAAAATAGGCATCTCCGAGATATGCAATTAAAATGAGGATATAAAAGGGGATTAAGTTAAAGAAGGATTATGAGGGGGATTCTAAATCTAACTATATAAATAAGGACTACAAATGTAAACCAGTGCATTCATTAATCTGATTGGCAGAAATAATGTAGCAGCCAGCTGAGAAACAACACTGAAATTGTTTTCTTGTACTATGCACTTTGTCAGATGTATGCTAAAGAATTCCAGCTCTACCCAGTGTCACCTTGACTAATTCCACATTCCACTTACTACAGAGGAAAACAAATTCCCTCCCAACACACTATGTTGGTGCAACTGGCCTGAAGAAAGGGTATTTGGGAAGCGAATGTATAGACTTTGTAGAAAATCTGACCATCTTTCTGTCCTTCATTTACACAGCTACGCTGATAGAAATAGGACAGACTATGAATAATTTTGATGACTAATCCAACTAATGCTCTAATAGCTTTGGATTTCTTTCTGTTCTGTCACATTATTTCAGCTCTGTGTATGTCCATGCCATCTCCTCTGCAATTCTGGAGATACAGGCAGCTTCCCTACCTTCCTACCTTGCCTGCTTTATCTTCCCAAAGTCATGCCATTAGTAAAAGGCAAGAATTCACAAGGGTGTAATGGCTTCTAATGTCGAAATTGACATAGATGACACAAAGATAAAATCTGTGTTTGGGTTTTGAGAATATGCTTCTATGAGATAAATGGCTATGCATTTAAGGTAACACTGGAGGAAACGCAGCTGCGTTCTTACTGCCATCTAGACCCATTTCACTGCACATCTGGATTGCCTGTCTGGCAGTTCAGAGTTTATGTCTATTGAAAAGATAAGGAAAGAGGAGTCATAGTGATTTCAGAGGCGTATTTGAATAGAAATGGCCATCCATGTCCAGTGTGGAAACCAGGATAGCTACAAAGGTTGATTTCTTCCAAGCATGTCAGTAGGAGAGGGACAGCCTGAGAAACACGACATTGTCATTTTTTAAGAGATTTCAGAGCCCAATGCTCAGCTGGAAAAGCTTTGAAAAGCAAACTAGCTGTAGTACATGTCTGAGGGAAGCAGAAGGCAACAGCAGTTACCTTTGAAAATATTGACCTAGGAAGGGCAACCGGACTAGCAGAACTCAGAAGCAAAATATTCGACTAAATGTCTTCTGATTCCTAAAATGTCTTTCAGCAATACAACGTTCTTGCACCAATACACTCAAACAGGGAGGTTAATACCCTGTGTTATGTTCCTGGAGGCCCCACTAATCTTGCTAACAGCTGCAGGAGAATGGAAGTGATGCTTTTGAATGTTTATTGTTTACTGTTATGAAGAGAAAGTACCTGACCTACTCTTTGGTCTTGTTGAGAAAATTCTCCATGTTACTCATCTTACTGAAGACCAGGACTCTCTTGGAGATGGTATTAATTTTTCCAGCTATTCCCACACTAAATCAGAGAAGAGACAGTGCTGGGTTAGATAGTAACAAAATAGGGGACTACAATATGAAAACTCCTTGATAATTAATGTTCTTAGAAGACCGACTTCTGTATATATGTTCACTGAAACAAACATTACATTGGTCTGCAGTTTACAGGATGCTTTCCTATAGATAGAAAGAACACTTTTAGATCTGTGAAACTCATTCATTTTGAACCAAAGTAATCTGGGCACATGAAGGAAACCTTTTGTGCAATATAAACAACACTTGCATAAACAACTGAATTTTATTTTCTAACCTCTTGCATGGATTTTTTGTGACTGACAGCAAAGCTCTCCATAATTCTCCAGTCAGATGAGTCTTTCGACAACACAGGATAACTATTTCCATTTCAAACTGTAAATGTTTAGAAGTATAGCTCCTTACCTTTTCTTTACATTAGAGCTTCTGCTGAGAAATCTTTGCTGCAGAGATCCTTCCTGTTTAGTTATACCAGCATGAACTTCTTAATCATCTTACAGTTAAGTGGCGATGCATTTCTTCAACTGACATGCTTCTTTGGTAGATGGAAACAGTGGCCTAAATTCTGACATTTTAATTTTTTACTATTAGTCTGTTTTACGCTGTGAACTCGTGTATTCAAGTAATTTTTAAACAATGTGGGTTCTGCTGTCAGAACGAAAGGTAGGTCTCTTGTTCATTAAATATTGTTTCTGCTCATATAGCAGTTATCAGTGGTTTCTGTGGCAAGTTTTGGCCAAAATTCTCCTGGACATTTACAGTCTTGTATGATGTTCCTGGATGTGCTTAAGATGTCCTTCTTGTTTGGAAAGTCAACATCACGAATTTAATTTCTGCTTTACATGTGTGATGTGCTGAAGTTACTGAAAAAGTGCAGGTGTATGAGCATCAACACTCAAAAGTTTTAAAATAAGCCTTTAATGTAGCTCTTTAAAATAACTCTTTAAACGTATTCATTCAAACTAAAACCATATGTTAGTCTGTATTTGCAACTGGTTTTTTTAAGACCATATGCAGAGAGATATTCTACTTAAGAAAAAAAAAGTAACAACAAATGTATCTTTGTGCTTAGTTATCTGGGGTATTATAAACAGCATTTTTGGTTTATATTGGTTTAGCATTCATTCTTGCAAAACCCTTTACCTGTTTTTTTGTTATCCAAAGCTACCAGTAAAGACAGTGAACAGCTTTTTTTTGTTTCATTTTTAATTTTTTTAACCTGTAACCAGGCCAAGAAAGCCATCGTGAGACACCCTGTCAAACTTGCATAGAATTTCCGTGAGCCCTTGGGATCCTGGTTCAGAAGGTCAGTGTTGAAATTCTACTTCATTTCACAAATGTGTGGCTGTATGCTGCCATCTGTCTGCTCTGCAGCTGGGAGTCAAGTGCACCATGAGTTTTATGTATCAAATTGCAGTTATTTTCTGTGTTTCTGGAAAGCTTTAAAGGCTTCTAATGTACTATTTTACCTCATTTCAAGGCAGTTTCTTGATCTGCTTCGGCTCTTCATGGGAAAGCAGATTGCAAGGCTGAAAGGTTTGCTCTTTATAAACAGGTTATTTTTTCTCTGCACCCCAAGACAATGCCATTCTTATCATCTTTAGAGAATGAAAGAAGAACCAAATTAGTGTTGTCTGTGATATCTCATTCTCACAACTATTACTGTGACTATGTACCACTGTGTTCCAAAATACTGTATGAGAACTCAAAATGTTAATTCAAGCCAAAGCCTATGATGAACTTTTTCTTAACTCATTTTTTATAAAAGCCTTGAGACAGAATTTGGACTGACTAGCATCCTGCAAATTCTGTATATTAAAGACTATTAAACATCATTATTGTGATAAGGACTGTAAGGGTGGAAGGAAATGGCATGCTGTGGTTTAAACCCATCTGGAAACTAAGCACTTTGCAGACACTCACTCACTTCCCACCCTCTCTGCCCTCACAGTGGGGAGGAGAATTGAGAAAAGAAGCAAAACTCATGAGTTAGGGTAAGAACAGTTAATTAGTGTAAAAAATATTATAATAACATTAATGATAATAATAGCAATACTACTACTACTTGTCATGAAAATCGAAGAGTAATAAAACCCAAGAGAAAAGAGAAACAGTTCTTCACCACCCACTGACCGACGCCCAGCCCACCCCCAAGCAGTGATCGGCCCCTCCCAGCCAACTCCCCCCAGTCTGTGTACTGAGAGTGACATCCTATGCTATGGAATATCCCCGTGGCCACTTTGGGTCAGCTCTCCTGGCCGTGTTCCCTGCAGTTCCTTGTGCAGCTGCTCGCTGGTAGAGAAGGGGAAACTGAAAAGTCCTTGGCTTAGGGTAAGCACCACTTAGCAACATCCAAAACATCAGTGTGCTGTCAACATGATTCCCGTAGCAGATCCAAAACACAGCACTGAATTAGCTATTACAAAAAAAAAATAACTCTATCCCATGCAAAACCAGGATATGGCACAATATTAATTTATTCTCTTCTTGTAATATGATGAGACTGATACTGTACATTATATAAATTTATTCCTTTTTTTTTTTTTTTTTTCAGATCTTAACATTTCATTCTTCCCCAGGTGCCATTTTGTCCATTTGAAGTTATGGTGCATGACCAAGTAGACAGTGAACACAAAATAATAATCCATTTGACCATGCCAACATTAAGAAACTATTTGATAATTTCAAAATAGACAAATTCATAATTTGACAATTTTTTAACTTTATCAATTTCAAACTTGAAATTGTCAATATTACCTTTAATATTTATTACTTGTAATTGTACCGTATTTTAGTGAATTTATGTCTTCAAAAACTAAGAAATAAGGATACGTATTTTGCAGGCAAGAAGACTAGTTTTTATGTAGGGGCGATGTTTGAGATTTTTATTTATACTCCAAACTATTTAATAAAAAAAAAAGATGTTATTCAAATACTGAACATTTGCAAGTCTGCTCCAGAAGTTGATTTCTTTTAGCTAAACCCTAGATAACCCCTTCAGATTAAAAGCAAAGATACTTGTTATTGCAATAATCATGAAGAATAAGAGTTACATTTTCTGAAATAGGAAAGCAATTTGGCAAACTGTGTATATATTTTCCATGTAGTCAGCTGTTTCATGAGAGTAAAACAAATCAAGAGAATATATTTTTATAAAATGCTGTTTCATTACTATTTAAACTATAATTTTCCCTGATAAACAGCATTGTGCAGTTTACCCATATGCAAAAGCACTTGTAAAACTGAGTGATTAATGGAGGGTCATCATTTACATCAAAGCATAGGGGAATGAATTCTGTACCTTTATGTTCCTGTGAGGAATATGAAGGTAATAAAACCAACATTTATTCTGAGTTTTTTTCAAGAATACGTGCTGTTAAACTATTGCTAAACTTAATACACAGGCTGTTTTCAAAAGAACAAGAAAAAGGAAAGATCAGAAATGACATCTAGAATTTCCAGTGTGAAGTTCAAAGCATTAGAAATGCTGAGCAGTTTTTATGAAACTTTTCTTAATTATGTTCTTTATGCCCTTTAATTAGCAAATTAAACAGAGATTTTAACTTTGGTTTTTTTTCATGAGAATTATCAATCGACATGAATGCTTTTCAGTGAAGACTGGTTTTATTTCAAAATAGTTCCGCTTTCTGCAAATAACACAATAAAACTGCCAAAACACCTCACCCACTACTGTCTTAGAAGGTGGTCATATCATAAGCAGGATAAAATATAGTGGTTTTGTTGTGGTTGAATTTACTTCTCTTTCTTTCCAAGTAGAACCAGTTCCTTAAGTTTCCAATATAGGCATTATGAAAAATTCACAATGTAGACCTGTAGACCCTGGGGAAAATGTCACCCAAAAGAGATTTAAACTGTAAAATTTTAAGTAATTTTTTAACAAACCATATTTTTAGAGGTGGTCACCCAGTATCTCTCTCTCAGTGTGTATGTTTCATGAAAAACATGTAAAAGATACTTCTTTCCTAGTTAGAGTTTGATTCATAATGCAGTACCTCTAGCAGTAAGAGCTTAAGCAGTCGCTTGAGTGCCTTCAGTGTTTTAGCAGCCACACACTCAGTTTAACTCAGTTCAAAAGTATCCATCATCAGATAGTCCATTTTGTTTAAACAGCCAGTGGATGTTATGCAGTCTGAATTGCTGGGAGGTTAAATCACATAATCAAAATGTGATGCTGAATAATATGGCTCATAAGAAACTGGTTAATCCTATCTTCTGAGGCCATTGTAACAAAAGTGATGCTTATACTATATTTATCAGAGCCACTAAGATTGAATTAAGTTGTTCTGTGGAGACTGGGGGCTTTTTGTTTGTTCCAGGTCTTATTTGGTAAGTCTTAGGGTAAATTAGCATTCTTTCTGCTCAGTAGATTCTGAGTGTACCACTACTTAAAGTTACTCAAGAACTTTTTCATCATAGAAGTCTGAACCAGAATTTCTAGTGCTTGGAGGATTCCCGCTGCCTTGATCTCAGAGTGAAGACTCTTGCATCCTTAGCTTTGTCTTAATCTTTTGTTCTTCATTTCTAGGCTGCTTTCTTCTCAATAGATGTGATTGTAGCTGTAGATGCAGTGTTCTGCAGACAAGGGATCACAGCCATACTACGCTCAATAGCATAAAAAACCCTTCTATGCTAGTAGATTTTCATGGGTGTAAGGAATTAAATCCATAGAAGGAGTTCCAAAGATGGGATTAAATGAAATGAAACCAAACAGACTGAATTTCCTACACACGGGAAGCTTCACAATTTCTGGGTTTTCCCTTTGATTCAGAGTGAAAATGTTCCCAGCAGAATGAAATTTGAGAAGTCTGACCGGATCTATTTTGAAGTCCTCGTCAAGCATGCTCTCAAAAAGACTCCCAACTACATGGCTTTTTTCCCCTCACCTCTCCTGTTTCCTGTGTAAGAAAATGTTTTGTGTATTACTCTTTTGTTTTTCTTCCAATCTTCTTTGTCCTCTCAAACTTGCTCCACAGAGTTTGCCTTCTGTCAAAGTACTGCAACTTGTTCTTTCTTTCATGACGCAGTCAAATGCTCATACTGTATCGAAAGCATGATCAGTAAATGCTATTGTTTACTTTTATGTTCTTATGAATGTGTATAATTCTATCTGTGAAAATAATGCAATTTCACTGATCAGAGGAATTTATCATCTTGTACTAGTAGGGAAACTCTCTGATTTCTGTGTGACAGAAGTCCATGAAATAGATCAAAGTACTCTTTTGTTCAGAATGCTTGAATGCATCTTTCTGCACAAGAAAAGAAAGAAAAAATAGAAAAAAAAATCTGGTTTCAGTTAATTGTATTTCCACAATAATAATCCTTTGATATTTATCTGGATGCTCAGGTAAAAGGCAGCCATTCCAGCAACACAGCAATCCCCTTTGATGATCTAACTGTCCTTAGAGCACAAATGCTCCATTTTCTTCTGTTTGTTTTTGGCCTCTGAACAAAAGCTAGACTGGAAAGCCATTTCTGAAAAGAAAATTCTTACCAGAGAGTGACTGCTTAGAAACAGTGTCTCATTAAGTTTCCCTAAGACTTTCATCTTGCAGTTATTAGCAGAAAACTCAATACAGCTCACAGCTCTCCTATGCTCAAGACTTTAAAAGCATAATCCTTTTATGAAATAGGCTTGGTTGCTCCTGGTTCCTTTAATGCAGGAACCTTCTTTGTCTCATGGCCTGTGAGTCTGCTTCCCATCTACTTGTATGCTTCTCTCCGAAGTGTGAGAGAAGATTAATAGTAAATGGATGTATTTGTCAGGATTTCCACTTGCTGAGAATTCCTAGAAGCAAGGAGGCATGCTGTACAGATGAAAGCTTAGATCTGCTATGTGAAAGTGAATACTCTGGCTTGATAATATTGAGTGGGCTGGAATAATTAGTGCAAAAAACAAATAAAAATATCTAGTTGTACTTCAACCTTCTTAGAACAGTTGTGCCATCAATGTGTGTTGTCTAGTGGTGTGATAATAATAATCACTCTTTTCAGTATGTAATATGGTACACCTGACAGGCACGTAAGGTAAGAAGAAGTTCACTTTTGGTAGATGCTACCAGTAAAGCCTCCCAGGCACTATCTAGCCAATCCCCTGCCATATGGCTTCCTGTCCTACTGCTTGAAACAAGTGGAACTAAGTGAGAATTTTGAATGTTCAGTGCTGGAGAGAGGAAAGCTAGAAGCCAAGAGAGAGGCTATCTCTTTTCTGCCTTCATTCTCTCCCCTTCCTCCAAATTCAAATTTTATTGCAGCCCTTTCAGCTCACCTGTCAAATTCCTGTTATTTTTATCTGTCATCCTTATATAGATGAAGCGTGTAATCTACTTTTGCTGCTTGAAAATAGGATGATACTCATCTCTGGGTAAGTAGGTCAAATTTGGCTTTTTATGATTATTGACATTCTCTTTATGGCCCCACTATTTTACTCCTGTCAGCTGTAATGCACATGTGGAAGCACTCAAGGTAACATTAAAGATAGATGGGATAATTGCTGCAACCTGCTGTTGCACTGAGAAATGCAGAGCCACTACCTGTGCAGTGGAGGTCAGCTTCCAGTGGGCACACACAGCACCATCACCATTTATATCTTTGATCTCTGGTTAGAATGAGTGAGTATTGAGACTGAACTATATGCCTCCCAGAGGTCCCTCTTTATCCTGGAGATAAATAAAGTTTGCTTTGCTGTGATGGGAGTTTTCCATCTCCAGGAAAATCAGTCCAATGCCTTCCAAGACTACTAAAAACTATGTGGAAGTAAAAGTAAATGAAGTAGATTATCAGTTGCTGTCTGTTGGCATCATGGGTGACCTAAGTGTTTTGCATGTTCTTCTTGAGTAAAAGTGAAAAAACTCTAAACTGTGTAAAAAATAATTTCTTTTCATATTTATAGTACACTCTACCAAATACAGTTCTGAGCTAAATTGTTCTAATTTTCACTTCTATCGGATTTGGGCCATTTAAAATAACTGGTGTGCATCTTGGTCTAATGGGAGCAGAATGAGAAAAAGAAACCAGGCCGAGTAAAGACTGAGGCAGAAAAAAGGAGTTAACAGTACTCTGTTAAAAAAAAAAAAGTGAGAAAAGGTAAAACATGCATCTAAAGAAACTGTTGCTCAGCTCGACACCTCAGGGACATGAATTTCCTTTCATTTGACAGCTTTCCTGGCAGCAAATGGCAGCTTTGGAATTAGTAATCTTTAAGTAAGTTTTTAGCTTGAATGAGAATGATTTTCCATTGGAATTTGGTAATTTTATTCCCAAAATTCAGCAGAGACAACCTACATCTTCTGAAAACAATACAAAATAATCTGTGACACTGAAAATTATGATTAAAAATTAATTTACTATTTATGGTCAAGTCATCTAACTTCCTTCTCATGTGAAAAAAAATTTCATTACATATTCCATTCTATTCACATAGTATGTTTAAAATTTCCTGTTGATTATGGCTGTGACTTCAAGCATGGAAATGACTGCCAATTTTTTAATTTTCTTCATCTTAAATCAGTGATGTTTTTATTTGAACTACTGCTGTTCAACAGGAGTGGATCAGGAAGTGATTCAGAGAGAAACAGAAATGGATTGGACACACTACCTATCTAAATCTATGTAAGTACAGATTTTCAAAATCAGAAAAAAGAGTGGAACATTTTAAAGTTCAACGAAGGCAAGTGCAGGGTCCTGCACCTGAGGAGGAATAACCCCGTGCACCAGCACAGACTTGGGGCCAACCTGCTGAAAAGCGGCTTTGCAGAGGAGAACCTGGGAGTCCTGTTGGACAAGCTTTCCATGAGCCAGCAGTGTGCCCTTGTAGCCAAGGAAGCCAACGGTATCCTGGGGTGCACTGGGAAAAGCATTGTCAGCAAGTTGAGGGAGGTGATCCTGTCCCTCTACTCAGCCCTGGTGAGGCCTCACCAGGAGTGCTGTGTCCAGTTCTGGGCTCCTCAGTACAAGACACACGGTGTTCCTGGAGTGGGTCCAGTGGAGGGCTGCGAATATGATTGGGGGACTGGAGCACCTCACTCAGGAGGAAAGACTGAGAGGGCTGGGCTTGTTCAGCTTTGAGAAGAGGCAATGGAGAGGGGAACTCACCAACGTCTTTAAGTGTCTGAGGGGAGCAAGTCGGGAGGATGGATCCAGGCTCTTCTCAGTAGTGCTGAGCAACAGGACAAGAGGCAACGGGCAGAAGCTGATGCACAGAAAGTTCCACCTGAACATAGGAAAGAACTCTATTGTGAGGGTGAGTGTGCACTGGAACAGACTGCCCAGAGAGGTTGTGAAATCACCTTCCCCAGAGATGTTCAAAAGCCCTGACACAATCCTGAGTAACGAGCTCTAGGGGTCCCTGCTTGAGCAGGCAGGTTGACCTCAGGAGTAGAAGACCTTCAGCGCTCCCTTCGAACCTTACCCATTCTGTGATTTTGTGACACACAGTGGGTTTGGCAATGTATTTTCTGGTTTGCTATGAAGAAATGGTGCAACTTGTCTTATCTTCAGTGTTATGTATAGAAAATTCTGGTAAATACTTTTCATAGAGACAAGGAGTAGGTCTTCTCAAACAAGGATGACTTCAGACTCAAGGAGTAATCCTGAAATCACCTCAGGTGAGCTGAATAAAAACCCACCTGGCTAGAAGGAACACTACTAGTCAGAAGCAAGCTGTAGCTAATCTTCTATCAGCAATTCATGTTATCTTGGTGCTAAGCTTGTGCCTGTCTCATTATTACGGGGATTCTGCCCATTTGTGTTGCTGTACTCGTTAGATGGTAACAACAAATGATATCTCATCTTAAAGACATTAAATCTGGGGACAGTGAAAATTAGTCCCTGGTTACATGTAGTCAAAGCTAATAACCAAAGAAAGCCAGACAATGCAAAATACAGAGTTTGCAAGCACATGTAGAAACTTTGCACAGAACCAGCCTGAAATGCCTATTTAGAAGGTCTGTTTTATTTCTGCATAAATATGATGGTCATTGGTATCTTATTCTGACAGCTGCACAAACTGAAATTTAGTGGCCCCTCTTTGGATCATGGTGTCACTCCTCCTACAGTATGCTTTTATAGTACTCCACATATACATCTAGTCAAGTGACTTGTGAAGGATATACTCTTGAACCCTCTCCATCTTGTTAAATCCCTGTCTTAGGTATGACTGTCTTATTGCTGCATTAAGTTCTTCATTCCACACATTACCATATTTCATGCATATTTTGCATTTTAAAAATGTGTGAACTAGTAAAATGAGAAACTGAAGTGGATCCAGCAAAGGAGTTTTATAAAACAAATTCTTTAAATAATAACTTTCGAGTTTTTTTTTGTACATAGCACAATTTAATGTTGGGTTAATATTTAAATAATAAATATAATTATTAAAGATTCAGTAGCACTATATTTTAATCAAAATGCATTTCTGTGTGGCGGTGTTCCTCAATCTTCTTTTAACCATTATTGCTAGTAAAAATATTATGGACATGGTGAGTGACCACGTATTTATTTGTGTGTAAGTTCCAGTAGGTTGACAGAAAAGCTGTAGAAATACGCAATGAAATAGTATGTACGACCTATTTTGCTAAACAATGTTAAAAGAGCTAATTCTGATGACCTTGTTTTAACTTTTATAGTAGGAGGAAACTGCAACATATTTGCAAAGGAAACCATTAGTTTGCATGCTTTACCGAGTTAAAGCATGCTTTAAATTAGATATGCCTTGTCAGCACTAAAATGACAATGAACATGATTTAGTAACTTTTTCTCTCCCTATACTCTCCAAAGGGCTTTCTTCCCTCCTAAGGCTTTTAGAAAGGCCCTTTAAAAAAAACAAAAAACAAAACCACCAAGCAAAACAAAACCACCAAATTCCGCTGTTAGACAAGGGTGCCCTCTTATGGAGACCATGGGCACAAAGTCTTCTTGAGGATTTCAAGATTTTATCATGGGCTTCGTGGGCATGGTTTACTTTACAAATCAACACAGTGGGTAATCAATAACTCAGCAGGTGGACAAGTAACAAAATGTGTAGTTTAGAAAGTAGAAATAAGCATTTTGTTTCTTCATCGTATCCTCTTGTGAAAATCTTACTCTTTAGGGCAGTTTTGCCTTCGACTCCAAAAACAATTGAATTTCAATTACAGGTAGAAATTGTGCAAGTACAACTAACATTGATGGAAAAAAAAATTATTCAACATGTGGGGAGAAAAAATAAAATGTGAATAGCTGGGGTAAGGCTTGATTTAAATTATTTAATTTGTAAAAGCACCTAATCTCTGCCCAGATTAATTTTCAGTATTAATTTATTAACACTTATTTAGAGTTTAAGTAAGATAAAGGTATAAATTTCATATATGTAAAGTAGATCCAACTTTCTGTGTAGTACTCTGTGTTTTCACGTTGGAAAATCAGACAAATATTTCCATGGATCCGTTTTATGAATAGAAATATTTTCTTCATTTCCTACTAAAAACTTATTTATTCTTAATAAACTTTTTATTTCTTTCTCCTCTAAAGCACATTTCAAGTGGCAATCAAAATGGTGTTAATGTTTTTCATCTATCCACAACGTTTCAGTCTTTTATATTCCATCCTCACAGATATAATGACATATGTATCAATGCAGTTTTTTCATCTGGATTGGTCAATATAATGTGACTGGAAAGATACATGAAAAATCCAAGATCTGATGCAGACCAAAACAATGAGTTAGGATATAGAAATACTGTATTAGTATTTCTATTAATATTCAAAATTATACATAATGGTTTAGATGTTAGTGTGGTAATGAATTGCTTAAGCAAGAGTTAAATATCTTTAAACATACTTTCTTCACTGGTAATATTGAAAGTACTGAACATTGAAAATAAGCTTTATAGTACCTATGTTTTTAGTATCTAAAGATCTAAATAGCTTGTGACCAAGAGAAAAAGGAATCTATGAACCTATGAATCACTGACATATTTTTTGTTGCTTTTTACTGTGGAGCACATTTTACCTTTTGCTTTATAAGAAGGTAAATAGAAAGCTGCAGTTGGAGTTTCTCTGACAAACAAATGCAGTTTTACTGAGGCTATTTGTGGAAAACTGTTCTACTGCCCCCCCCTCTTAAAGAATTAGGAAGAGGGGTAAGAAACTGATAGAACAAATAATTTGAAACAGCTCTCCCATAGGGTGCTGTCTGAATAGTTTATCTTAAAATACAGGAGCTACAGCAAAGGAAATCCTGAAGAAGGTAAACAATGTAATGCCAGAAAGAAACATCTAACTGGACAATGTAAGTAGTGAAGTCTGATAGTACAATTTCTAAAGAAAAAATAGAACTATTAACTAAGAGGAAGGGAGGATTACTATAAATACATGTTAAAAAAATCCAATAAAAATTTATTTGTTCATGACTGTGGTGGAAGTTGCTGATCCTGGTGCTTTGTGAAGCCATCAGTGAAGCAGCTCCTGAGACAGCAATATTTCATGCCTGACAGAAAAAAATTATTGTTGGAGAAGAAAATAGGATCATTTTCATTTCCCTTGTATCCAATCCTTGTGAGGAAACCATGACATTATTACAAGCATTGTGACTAACATGGCTGAAAGCCAAGCTGGCAATACAATGAAAGATCTAGACTTTCTGAAGCCAATTATCAACCATCTCCTTGCTAATCATGTTCATGAATAAAAAATTAGCACATTTATATGGTATAATGTTCTTTGATGAGAAGTGTGGGCAGATGATAAGTCTGTTCTGATCTTCAGGATGATCAATAGATATGAAATTAAAGGACTAAGCAGGTCAAAATAATTTCATAGCTTTTGGATGCTGGTAACAACCTGTAGTGAGTTTTAATACTTCCACTTAGGGTAAATTGTATCAAGATAGGTACTAGACTTTTTTTCCCAAATTTTTATATTCAGCACACATTTGTATCTGTGTGTTACTTCTCTCATGGTGTACCTAAAGTAAACTGCACATTGCCATATAGATAGGATTAATGAGATTATAAATAGTACCATCACTGTGTTTCCTCAAGCGGCAATACAGGTGTTGAGAAATGTTCCGATTACGAAGCCATATCCACTTTGAACACTGAGTGGTGCTATGATACTAAATATTGCAATTCACTCTTCTCCACTGGAAACAGGTTGTACCATCTGATAAACCCCTTCACTTTTCACTTGTTTATTAGCAATTAGAGTTGTGATCCTATTATTTGTATTAATTAGTAATAATGACTTTATTATTTTTATTGTTATTATTATTAGGCATCACTAAGACTCTGTGTGAAAACAGGGACCAAGTAAGTAAAGTACTGTAGTTTGTATTCACTGTCTGAATGCAATTCTAGCATTAAGTAATTGCAGCTGAATAATGAATCCAGGTACCACTGCAGTAGATCTTCTTATATAAACAGATGAAAAACACCACTGCTGTGTAGGAACACTCTGGAATGACTCATTTCAATTCAATATAAAAATTACTTATTTAGTATAATTTAGCATTCTGTGTTGTAAGAAAGTCTATTGGGTATACTGCATTGACATTGGCTACTGAAATATTACAGATTTCAACATAGACAAGGCATTCAGAAAACAATTTTACATCAGCACTAAAACATCAAAAGAGTAAGGAAAAGAAAAAATCTGAAACAATTTAAAAGAACGTTGGAAAAAGGGGTGAGGGGAATCACTTTGTTTGCGTTGAGTTTTGAGAAAGAGGGAGGAAAAAAGAAAATTTTCCCTCTGCATGCGATTTCTTCCAGTTTAACATTGACTTTTAAATGGATACAGAAATCTAAAGGGTTTCATTTGTAGTCACCAAAGTCAGGCAGCACTGTCCCCTGTGCTAAGTTACAGCATCTTCGATCTATGTTGTTCAGAGCAGCCAGACTGAAGTTGTCAAATGCTGTTACAATAGTGCACAGAGTAAGTGCCTTTTTAAAATTTATTTTATTTAACTGTACACAATCAAGAAGCTGGTTTCTGGCAGCCAATCAAGACAATACAGATACTGTTTCAAGCAGGTTCTATGGGGCTGCTACGATATCTGACACAATTTGGGGAAATGGCTTAAGTGGGCTATAAAAACATGGGATGTGCCGCCTGTGCTAAAAAATGGAAGTGAAGAGGAAGATGCCTTCTTAGCATCTCTTCTTCCCTGCCATGGTATGCTAGTGCTGCATCGAGAAAAGTGAGATTTTGAGCAACCAAATGTGAATACAGAAGCCAGATCACATAAGAACATTTTCAAATATGCTTATGAATTTTGTTAATGTATTTTTCATAGTTCTGAAGAAGGTGAAGATTTATTTCTAAACGTTGAAAAAACAATTGCTATTACTGAATTATTCTGATTTCACAGGTATATACTGATTTTTCATACTTTGAAATCAAAACTATCCTGTGCTACCCTTCCCTGCTCTGAAGCAGAAGGGAATTCAAACATTTCCAACGATTTTTTTGATGGTCTTGTGCTATGACCACGGACAAAAACTACAGATGTGACCTATTTATGCAGCCTCTGAGATGCACCGATGTTCTGTGAACATTGGAACGGGGTAATCAGTGCAGACAATATGCCCAGGCCACAGCAGGAGGCCTTCAGAAGTAGGAAGCGCTGATCATGGAAGCACCGGGAAGAAGTGGCAGGCTGGCATTTTAACTTAGGGACTGAGAATTTTAACTTCTGTTTAGCTGTGGCTTTGGTTGTAACTGGCGATCCGCAATGATTTCAGATGCACATTGTAAGAATGATGCTCTGCAGCTCTAATGCTTACTGCTCTTCAGGTGCCAATTTCCCCCTAAGATCTGCTCAGAATTACTGTCTGTTGTCCACACCCAAAAGCGGGGAGGACATATGTAAATATGCCTAAGCAAGAACGCAGTGCCTCTGAGGCACTTCCCTGAGTAATACATCACATAAAACACCTGTTCTCCAACAGAGCTGCAGACGGGCTTATTTTCCACTGCCAGCTTTCCAAGGTATTACTTGGTCATCAGTAGAAAAGAAACACACATAAATGCTTTTAAAAGCTCGTAAGGCAAATGCTTAATGTCACTGCCGTGGATTACGGCCAAGGGACACCGCGACTTCCTCTCGGAAACCCATTTAGCATTGAACGTGAATGAAGAGCAGAAGAGGACGGCTGTGACGGCGCTGTCCAGCCCGCAACTTCCTTGGTCGTCGCTGCCCATGCCGGGGCTCCCCCGGGTGCGGCGCTGGGTCCCTGAGGCGCTCGCTGCCCACGCCGGGTGCCCGGGGGCGGCGCTGGGTCCCTGAGGCGGTGGCTGCCCACGCCGGGTGCCCGGGGGCGGCGCTGGGTCCCTGAGGCGGTGGCTGCCCACGCCGGGTGCCCGGGGGCGG
>JAYRBT010000181.1:18950694-18995611 GCA_036023395.1 Myiotriccus ornatus | reverse complement strand
CGGCTGCGGCGCGGAGCGGGCGGGCAGCGCTCGACACGGAGCCGGCGATCCCGCGGCGCGGGGACGGCGCCTACCTGTGGCATGGCAGAGGTGAGTGTGGCTTTTCCGCCGTCCTGTTTGCGGGGTTCCGCCCAGGCTTGGGTCTAAGCCTCTCCCCGGGGGGCGGCTGGAGCGCTGAGTAAAGGTAGGTAGGGTATTTGGTTGAGTCTCATCTTTGCTTTTTCCCTCCACCTTTTCCTTTTCTTCTTTTTTTTTTTTTTTTTTTTTTTCTTTTACACCTGGCATTATCACCTGGGGAACAGTTTTATTGACAAGTCTCAGGTGCTCCACAGAGGTGAAAAATTCATCTCTCTTCAAGCTACGTCTTGAGGTTCCACTTGGTACCTCTGAGGTAACAAAGAAAACATATTCATCCTACTTTACTGCGAAAGGTAGTTTGCTACTGTGGAGGGGGAGCAGGGTGAGCTCTAGATGCTGGATTTTCATCTGTGTCATCATGTCCCCTCGGTTGCTAAGCAGTGGTGACCACATCTGTGGGAAGATGGAAGAAGCACACAGAGGAGAGAGCAACAGGAAAAGCCAGGAAGAACGGCAGGTTCTCCTCTGGAGCAGCCTTATCTGTTGGGTATTTGTATAGAAAATAAACACCTGATGCCTTCCGCAACTGCTACCTTAACTCTAAACTTCCATCTTATAGTTTAGGTATAGCAAAGTTATTTTATTCAACCAAATTGGTTTGTTGTGACTTTTATACAAAGAGTAGTAATTTATAAAAGTGCACTTTGTGCTTCCCAAGGGTGGAACTGCTTTAACCTCGAAAAAAGTCTTGGTAGGAAAACAAATGATGGCAACAACCCTTAAGGAAAGTACATGGTTGATTTTTGAAAAGTCACTCACTGAGAAGTTTTTCATCACAAAAATGAATTTCAGTACACTTTCTCCTTCTGTAAAATCAAATTCGGTAATTTAATTTGAGGATTCCAACGTATCTAATGTTTCTTTTATCAAAACATCTCATTGTTTCAGAAATATATTAATAAGACTTCTAGTTTGAATGGGATGAAAAAGCAAAATTATGTTGTGGAAGGGTAAATTTGATATTTTTTTTGCTCAGTTGAACTTGTTGAGCTTGAGAAATATGTGCATTTGAGCTAGCAACAACAAAAAAAAAAACCCAACAAAAATTTTGTATTACTTAATGACATGATTACCATTTGCTGTGCAGTAGCACAGCACTATTAAGGTGAAAAATTTCCTATGGAATGAAAGGCAGTTTTGACACTGCCATTTTCATGTTAGTTGTGTGTGTGTTAACATCTTCCAGCTTCTAAGGGGACTGAAAAGTCTACTTTTATTAGAATCTGATCAGTTGCTGCGTTGTTGTTGTTTGCCAAACACATTTGTTGCAGGCAAATAGGAAGAATCCATCTGTGAGAAGCACAGCAGCTCCTTGGCTGGTCCTGATGGAAAAGGGTGTGTCAGGGTGTGTCTCTGTTTTGTGCACTGCACACTGAGATTCGGGTGGTCAGAGGTGTGTTCAAGGTGCTGCAAGATTTGGCAAGGGCCATATTGACCATTAGCCAGTCCAAGGCATTTGGTGTCATCTTCACCAACGCTCCATCCTTTTCTGTGTTAGGGATGCAAGAGGATAGTTTTAGGCTCTTGTATTTTTCTTCTTTCTTACATATTTTTAAAAATACTCTGTTTTTTAACCCGACTTCTAAAGGTGTATTTAGCTGAAGTTTATACCAACGCAGATTTGATGAAAATACAAGTTTTGTATATATCTTAGGCTTTGATAGATAATTTTATATTATTCCTAAGAGACACAAAAGCAAACTTTGCCCCTTCCATATTTAAAATATTATTCTGTGTTTGCAGATGAAGTTCAACAGAGAGAAATGGAAATGGGTGAAACAGATTGTTGGTTTTAAAATGAAATACATTAAAAGAAAAGCAAAGTGCAGATAAATAGTATAAGACGTGAATAGTTTTCTGGGGTTTTAAATAGATTTTGTTAATCTAAGTTTTTATTACCAACAGAACTATATCAGTATGGATGGCTTTTGCCTTCAAAATTTTATTATAAAACTTGTTTCTCTTTTTTGAGGCAAAGATGAGGATTTGAGGTAATGCTGAAAAGACAAATACTTTGTTTTTCTCATATAAGCAAAAGTAATTTATTGCTAATACATAATTACTACTAATAAGCAGTGATAGCACATAGAAAACATTCCATCTTACTGCAGTCCGAGTGAACATACTATACCTGAATCCAATCCTCCAAGCACGTATCCTCATTTAATTTTTTTGTAGGGACATTGAGTTGGATGCCTTCTGCAGCATATCCCTAGGGGCTGCCTAAATGCATATAATCCAGAACACATGGAGAGAGAACTGGTGTAATTTAATCTTCAAGAATGTTTTCCCTTCCTGTTGAAATAAATTTTAAACTCAGGCCAGGACAAGGATGTATTTATCAATAATAATCACAGATGTCACGCTCCTTAGAGAGGGTTGAGTCACTCTCAATGTTGAATGGTTGTGCTGGTTGAAGCACTTGTGTCCAAAACACATTTATCTGTTAGCAAGGAAGAGTTCCCATTAATTTTTTTGTACCTCTTGTAAAGGTTTTGGCACCAATAACTAGAGGGGAGACTAACCCTTTCCCACATTTCTAAGTGCAGGTTGTACTTTCCCATGTGATGTAATAAGCTCGGTATAAATAGTTTTCTTAAGGTCTTGGAAGAAATCCACTGTAGAAATTCAGTATCAAAGTAGAATTTAAAAGAAAAATGAGATCATCTTGCAGCCAGTCATCGAGTAAGGAACAAATCCCACTCCAGCAGAAATTTGAATATATTTTCATATGAGAGCCGGTAACTTTAATACATTTATTTCCATAGAAGTTCTGCAATGTTTTCTGTCATGACTGGGCTCTTCCTTTGAAAACCTCACCACGAAATTTTCTTGCCTGCAATTCAGCAAGTTAAGTAAGGGAAAACAACAGCGATGCTCCAGGAAACCTCTTTGAGAATATGCACTTTTGTGACATATTTGTGACGTATATTAAATGGTAGTCACTCCTATACCTGCAAGTTTAGTTGATCCTCTTGAGTTATTACTCTGTTGATGAAATTAGTGTATAGATCTAGGCTGGTAGGTTTTTTTAGCCTAAAAACATATCTTTCTCAGATGATTCATTTGCAGAATCATTACCCAATGTTATCCTGAATTTTTGGACCTGAATGCTTGTTAAAGTTGCCATATCTTAGGTTGGCCTGAGTAGTCAAGAGATACAAAGTGTTCCTCTGTGCCCTCGCAGCGTTAGCTACTTCTGCAGATGGGCTGGAGCACTTACTCTCTAGTGGCAGTGCTGGGTCCCACAGGGGCTGGTGCTGTGCCCAGTGTACTTGTCACAGTATAGAGATAAGATGCCATTTATCCTGCACCCAGAGCAGGAGATGGCAGTTTTTTCTGTCTTGTGGGTGCTCCTGAGACACCACCAAGTTCTGGGACAAAATAGGGAAGCCCTTAGTGTGACTCACCGTTTGGCTTTGTGTCAGGACAATGATGAGTTACTGTACAGATTATCCTGTTATGAAAATGAGTAGATAATCAGTGAGGAGGTATGATAATGGAAAATAACCAAATGGCAAACACAATCTTGAAACTCACTTTGATATACTTTTAAAGTGCCTGTAATTTTACAGCGCATTTATAGATACTCATTTACCTTGCTACAGTGTCATTGACAAGAGGGTTTTTGTGCCTTAAGTTGCCTTAATTTGAAAGCCTACTGTGTTCATTATTACATCTCCAGGTTTCCTGAATCTATAATGTTTGTCTTGGAATATTTACAACATCCCTGGGAAATGTTTTGCCCAACTGTTTTTACTGCGTATAAAAAACTTACATACCAGTGGATATATACACTATTGCAGAGTGTATAAAGGCCGCATCTTCCCTTCCTACTGCATTTGCTGCATTTCTTTTCTTTCCAAAATTTCTTTAGTAATTATTGAGTGTTTCACACCTCACCTGTCTTACCACAGCCACACTTTTCTTCTGATGTACCCCCATACTGCACCCACTGCAGTAATTGCCCTCCCAGGTGAGACACAGTTGTTCAGCTCTCATGCAGGCTTAACTGCAGGGGTAGAGAAATGTTTGATCTTTGATTGGACAGTAGCCAGGAAGGAGCTTTTTTTTTCTAGTACCCAAATAATAAATGTGAATATACTTTTTGTCCATCTGGCTTGATCAGCTAGCATGCAAATACTTTATAATAATGAGATATGTGCCTTCTGAGCAGCTGGCCAGCCGGTGAGGAAATGTTTGTTTTGGATGTCTGCCACCTACTAGGGGCTTGTGCTTCTTTGCCCTAAATCCATCAGTGGCTTCTCTGGTACCTGCTGGCTGGGAGCTGCACGTTTCCTCAGCATTGAGACTGTGGTTGGCCAGCAAGAGGTGTGTTTTTCTATGTTTGCTCATCTTTCGTGTCTCCACCCTGATTCTGTCTGGGAGCCCTTCTCTTACAGCAGGGCTTGTATTCAAGCGGAAAACCTCATAGGAAATAAAATAAATTCAATTGTTTGAAGATAAGCAGTACTTTCAGTGTTTTTAGTATGTTTAGCCAGATTAATCAGTACAGTCAGAGGCAGAAGAAGGGCAGTTATATTTATCTACAGTTTGTTTATGAAGGCTTTGCAGCATTCTTTTGGGAAAAAAACAAACAAAACCTTCTAATTTGCTACAAGTTTTACTAGATTTATTCTTCTGGTGCGCAGGGTGTTCTAAAGTTTTGAGTTTTTTTCCTAACTAGATAGTTGGTGGGGGAAGGGGACATCCAGGATAGAGTCCTTCTAGTATTGTCTTTGATTACATACAGGCCAGCCGAGGCAGGAGGAAGGAGGGATGGGGCTCTGAAAACAGGTGCAGGGAAATGGTACTCACTGAGGATAATAATATGTGAAGGCACTGCTTAGGTAAACATGTCTGTATAAAAAGCAGTGGCGATAATGAAACTTCATATTTGGAGTCAGCTCATGTTAAGGGTGCTAGGGAGGTGACGGCCTTCCATATCAAGCCATCAAAATCTGAAAGATCCTTATTAAAATAGATACCTCAGGTTCAGCACAGTCAGAGAGATCTCATCAAAGAATAGAGCCACTTGGTGGGTAGGAGATACCGAATTTTGTGGTGTAATCTTATTTTTTCTTCTATCCGAATAAAAATACAATTTCTTTTCTGTTACAGCACTTCTTTCTGCCTTGGGGCTTGGACTCCAGTTTTTGTGTAAATAGTGGTGCTACTGGGTTGTGTTGAACTTCTGTTGATCTCATGGTATGTCCTAGAGGATCTAAGATAGCAGCTTGCTTGACCTCTGCCTGCAGGCAGTCCTGTTAGATACAACACTCTTGATCAACAGCGCCTCTATTTCTTCTGTAGCCTGCAAAAAAGATTTCCAAGGATGTAAATATATGACACAGTGGACCACTGTATTAGATAATTTTGAGTTCTGTATTGTATACCACTTTTATTAAGAAAAATACATTAATTAACATTACATTTGGATTCAGTAATAGATCTTAGAAGCTTATTTTTCTGTTTACAGCCTAACATGCATTTTTAAGAAGGGCGTACTATATTGTCCCCTGTTAAAAAAATTACACAGCACTTAGAGCGCTCTCTACTTACTCTCAAGTTATTCACTTCATTAATAATATGACCCTCAGTTTTAAGTGGGAAAAGATACTCAGAATTAGAGCAATGCCTTGCAGGACTTTTAAAGAATTCATAAGTAAGTAAAACCAATGAGAACTGTTAGGATAATTTTCCTTTATAATCTTAAGGACTTAAATCTATTGTATGTTCTTCAAGTGATATATCAATTTTCAGTTCTGTTTTGTTAGATAAAGACTGTCACAGATAAGAAGAGATTTAAGATGTTTTAGAGATGATATTTGATGATATTTTGTAGCAGTTTCTGGGGCTTAAAAATATTAGTTTGTTAATTAGATGAAATAAATTAAATTAAAATCCTTTTGTCTGGAGTACCAATAGCTATGATGACTTATTTTGTCTTTCTTTCCTTCATTCTCCTTCTGTCTCCTGGTCACTAGAGACATATTTTATTTTTTCGTCGTGCTGCGTCTTTGTCCTTTTACTGAACTCAAGCATGTTTCAGTTCTCTCCTTCTATGTACTGGTGATATACTGCATCAGTGATGAAAAAGAATAAAATAGCAACTTTCAGAGGCTTTGCTGCACTAAGTAAGCAGAGATTGAACTTGTGCTGATCTACACTTATGAGCAAAAGTACCTGCATTTATTTTATTTGTAAATAATCACAGTGGTTTTCTATTTAGGGACAAGACACATAATTTTTTTAATCAAACGTGCACCAGTATGCCTGAGATGATGTTTTAGAGAAATCCACAAGCTTGAAATGGACCTTGGTGAGGCACTACAAAACTATGAGTGTCTCTTTTATTCTGCCATATAAAGTTGATTCAATTCTCCACAAAGTCTTCAGGTATTTGCTTTCTCAGAAGTTTTATAATGAGAAGAGAGTACAGATCTTATCATAGCCTTTTGCTTTTCCAACTTTTTGCTGTGTTAATTCCCCAAATTTTCCAGAGCTTTCCAGAAATACTACTTTTCTGAATTCTTGTAAATTATGCTGTAAAATGCCTTACTTACTCTTTGGAGATTTCTTCAAGTCGTACACAGGGCCAAATGTCACCCACAAGTTTCAAATAATTACCTAATACTTTAAAGGCATGCAGAGGGTGAAAGAGTGTTTCTATTACTCTAAAAAATGATTTGACAACTCTGAGATGAAAAAGCAGAGGAATTACTGTAAAATGAAATAGTACTGCATGGATATGCTGAATGAGTCTCTCACAATTTTGCTGAGGAACAAAGCTATAGGATGATATAGGGTGATCTGCACTGAAACCAAAGTTGCTCTGTTCTAGAAATTCATCTCAAGTTCTTATACTGGAAAATGTGTTTTAGGATTTGTGTTTTGGAGGTGTGGTTTTTGGTTTTTTGGTGCTTGTTTTGCGAGTTTGTTTGGGCTAGGTTTTTTTACAGCCTCATACCATTAGCTTTCACTGTAGAAACAAAGTAAATAAGTAAATTTCTAGTTCTTGGAGGTGTGTAGACTTTTTTTGGGAAATGGTTGAAAGTGTGGCAAGTGAACCACAGAGGCAGATAAAATAGAAGGCAAGCAGCATCGAGCATTTGTAAGCCTCTGAACAGCAACTCCCATTCTTTTAAGCAAATGCCATCATTTCTAGGGCCAAGCACCAATGTGTTGTATGTTTAGAGCAGTGCTGATATCTTTTTCTTTTTCTCAAGCTTTTACATTATTAAAACACTTATGTCAAGGTCTAGAACTGGGACAAGAGTGTCTGGCAAGGACACTAGTTGCTACTCTATTTGTATTTGTTTATAAGGATTCTAGTCCAGCTGAAATGGAAATAATAAACAAGGATGTTCTTTCAGTTTTTCTGTTTAGAATCTGCCCCTGGTCAGTCATATTGAGGACAGTGTTCCTCCCATCTTTGGATGAATGTGTCAAATGACAATATCTTGGTACCTTGTAAGTAATTTAAGAAATGTAAATTTATTTACCAGCAAATCAGCTAGCTACAAAATCCACTGAGATTTTCATGGTGTTTGCATCTTTTAGATGGAGGTGGGTGTTTCAGTTAAGAAGTCTCTGGTAACTTTTTTCTAAAAGTACTGTTCTTTTAATGCCATTCTTCTAGTTTCAACTGCTGTATGAAACAGTTTTTTCCAAAAACTGTAACGTTACATTTAGGATGGGTATGTATTCACTTTTAATTTTATAAAGTTGTACATGAATTTGAAGATACTCATAAGTTTCTTTTTATCTTAAACTTTTGGCTAAGCTAAAAAGAAAGATGTACAATCCTGAAGATCTAAGAGATGCAAGGAAGCGAGGGGGAAGGAATGCAGGCACAGACTAATAGGCTATTCCCCTCTTCTGATGAATACTTGATTCAATTATTTATTCCTACTGTATGACTGGAAAGGAAGGAACACGAAAGGTTTTGAAGCTGAACATCATTCCGTAGTGGTGAAACAGTACAGTGGCTCTGGTGGTCTGGTCTGAAATAGCTGCTTGCTTTTTGCCTGAAACAGAAAATGGTGGTGTATTACATAAAAAAAGAAAATTCCATTTTTTAAACCAACTATTGGACTACTTTATATTCTGGTTTTTTAATTACTGTTTTCTGTGCAATTCTGTTTTGTATTGGACAATATAATTGATCACTGCTTTCTGCAGGAAGATAGCACATCCAGGCAAAGATTCCCGTGTTTCCAGGGAACGATTTACTGCTGCACATGTATTACAAAAGCTGTGTGCCTACAGCAGAGAACAAGATGGGAGTTGGCTTTGGTCGGTGTTTTGGGGTTTTTTTGGGGGTAGGGGGAGGAGAAGGGGGGCAGCGAGGTTTTTTTTGTTGTCTGTCCCCTATACACTTATGACTACTTTTAGTTCCTGTTGCTGAAGGTGTATTTTCAAAGATCTGCCTGTAGGTTGTCCATACTCATCTGGTGCTTTGTTGTGCAAAGTCAATGATTATCAGGTGTCATTTCTGGAAGTATTCCTAGTGGCTGAAGAGGTGATGATGAGCAAGCACTATCAACAAAAACTATCAGGGAAATCTTTGGATGTTTCCTGTGCTGATTTTGCAGTGGTAATAGCGGGACTCTACCAAGTGCTTTCATGTGTGTGAGGTGGGGCCTTCAAAGATCAACAGGGTATTTACCTCTCAATACTGGAGACAGAGACAGGCCTGTTGTCAGAGGCAGGCAGGGACGTCTTTCACTGCACCAGGGTGCTCAAAGCCCTGTCCACCCTGACATGTTGAACCACACCAGGGGTCTGAGCGAGCTTGTCCGGAAGAGTTTTGAATCCCTGGGTTCAATGCACGGGAAGCAGATGATTCCAAGCCAGCAGATAGTTCTGTGACTTCTGAATAGGTATTATTGGCAGACACATTTCTGTGGGTTTTTTTCTTCTACCAAGTGGCACACCCTGACAATATAGTGGGAACTTGGCAGATTTTTTTTAATGTAGTCATGCAGCTGATTCAATGATTGCAAACATTTTGAATATTCACAATTTATCAAAAGCTAGGTCAATAACTTTGTCTCCTTATTCTTAATAATTGAATTTTTGAGCATGCATGTGAAAATATGGATGGGTGGCATACTAATGTGAAGTGAAAAACATAATTTTTTTTCAATTCTTCATGTATTGTCATTAACCAGAAGAGTGGATTGCACCAGAACATGTATCTTTGTCTACTGAATATAATGAAATAGCTCATTGAAGTTGATCCTTTTCTTGCTGATCTTCAAGAATCTTTTATTCTTAATTGCTGAACATTGCTTCTCATTGTACATAGCAGTGACATCCCTTAAACTGGACTTTGAATCAGGTAAATTAGTTGCAGAATGTATTTTCCTATTATTAGTAATACTTCATTAATTACTATCAATATTTCAGTATTTTTCAACCATCCAGTGTGGTGTAATGTTTTTACAGCTGCCTCTTATTCACATGTCAGCTGACAATCAGTATCAGCCAGTGCAACCTTGATTTTGAAACTCTAAATTTAAATGCAGAGGGCAAAAAATTTTCAGTGGAAAAAAAGTAATTATGAAATTAAATTATTGCTTCACATTTGCCTTTTTCATTCAGCAGGTTTTGTTTGCTTTTAGAGGATACTGTCACATTTGTTTATTTGTACATCATTTCCTCTGCAGGTACAAGGGTGGCAGTAACGTTGGGGTTTTATTTTAGAATAGATTGAGCTTATCCAGTTAACTTTTATTGTCTATAATTTTTATTTACATAATCTAGAACAGAAGTAAGTTTCAAAAGCAAGTAACTAAGAAAAGGAAATGAAAACATGAGTTGTGTTTCCAGCTGTCCTTTACTCTTAAGTGAAGAGGGTTTTATATGAGAAAGGTTCCTGTTGTATTCTTACCAACTGGACGTCATGTCAGATAAATTTTGATGCAGACCTTTCTCACTAGATAAAATGAAGAAAAAGGAATGAGGGAAGACAAATAGTTAAGAAAATATAAAGACTTTTGGATTCGACCTCCAGAGAAAACTACTGTCAAATCAGCCTGGAAGTTCCTTTGTTCTGGCTTGTGATCACATAAATGTCTGAAAATGACTGATAAACACTGAGAGACTTTCCTGTTTACAGGAAAGACTCAGTGCTAATAAGGAAGAATTTTCTTTTAAAAATAATTACATCCTGGAACAAAACAGCGAAACAGAGTGTAGCAAATGCAGAGTAATGTTCTTTTCAGAACATTTTCAGTTAACAAAATCCCAGAAGCTTGAAGGCCTAGGTTGTGTCGAGGCTTAAACATGAATTCAAGTATTTTAGTGGTAACCAAAACAAGATATTTTAGAAAAAAAGGTTAGCAAGCATTTCTATTTCTGTCTAATATTCTGACTATATGGCAGTTTTCATAAGAACTGTTTTACAAGCTTAGGCAATTAATAATATTTTTATTTTCTTGTTTTATAAATACATCTACCATACACGTTTATTTAGGAATGCAATTTATATAAACAGACTTCATACTACCTTAGGGGGTGACAGGAAAGAAAAAGGGTAAATGAGGTTGCCAAATTAGGGAGCTTTTTTTTCACTCAAGTCGTTTCAAAGATCCCATGTTGTCAAGATTCTACAGGGGTTTTGTGGCTGTTGATGTTCTATTCCAATTGGTACTTTGGGAAAACTGGCAACTTTGATAAAGATCTGTCCCTCTCCCCTGTTGTGGCTTTACTTGGGGGACACAGCTCTTCCTAGGGCACTTTCTGTGGTAAACTGAATATGAAACTCTTAAAAGTATGCTAGTATTTTTTTGCAGCCGGTTTAGTGAAAAATGGCATTTAAAACTGCATTTTGTTAGGTGGGGCTTTTTTGTTTGTTTGTTTGTTTTTCTTTTAATTCAGATTTAAGTATTTAGAAAGTAAAGCTTTCTGTGTATGGATTGCCATGTGCTCTAGGATGACCCTGCTTGAGCAAGCAGGTTGGACCAGATGACTCGCTGTTGTCCCTTCTAACCTGACTGATTCTGTCATTTGATGGAGTATAAACAGTGGCATTAGTGTCTCTCCAAAATGTCTCTTTCCTATGAACAGAATGTTAAGATGGAAATAGGTTATCAAAGCTTTGTGACAAGAATTAAGTTTCTCTTACATGCCTGCTTTGGTCTTTATCTCCTGTGTTTTCCCGTTGTGGGGTCAAGTATTCTAGTGTATTTTCTTTTTCCTTCTCATGCTCTCCCGTTCATTGGGAAGCAGACAGTAAACTTAGTCAATGAGGCTGACAGCCCTCAGAGTCTCTTGTAGCAACGCAGCATTGTGTTTCAGGCTGTTGAATTGAAAGGAACAATTGATATTGTACTCTCATTTCAGTTTTAAAGGCTTATTCTGCTGCTGTGGCTTTTCTAATGGATGTCATTAGTAAACATTTTTTTCTGATACATAGAAATTCAATAATATACTGGAGGTGCTAAATCCTTTTTGAACCTGACAAATGAACCTTTTTAAGAAGAGCATCCTGCCATACATCTCTGTGTTGATGTATGCTAATGCAATTTTCCACTTTCATTGTGTTTGCACAAAGACATAGAATGGATTTGGGAATTTTGCCTCCACATCACTATAAACTGAGCCAGATTTTACCAATCACCCCCAGCCTGTATCCATTTGGAGAACAGCAGCTGAGCCTCTCTAGGAAATTAGACCAGCACTGAAAGTAGACTCAGATTACACTAATGAGGCCATTAAATGAGATAAAGGGAGCCTGTCTGGAACTGAAAAGGATCTGGCTGTACTTCTTGCTTTATGTCTTTTACATTCTGCAGCCAGTTTTCACATTCTGTGTATTTATTTGTGTGGGAGAGTTGCTTTACTTCCCTCCCCCCCTTCTTTCCTGTATTCTCTTACCTGCAAAAAGAAAAAAAAAATCTTATTCTTTTCCAACATTTGAGGGAGAAAATCTTACACAAGTGGTGTTTGCAGACTAAAAAGCTCATGACAAAGCACTAACAGAGCACAATGGCTTTATAGAATCTTCCAAATAGTATGTCTGACCATTTTACAGAATGCCTCATTTACAACATGGAAAATTAAAATGCAATGAAATTACTAATTTTTAAAATAGTTATTAGAAACACCTAATAAAAATCCCTTCATGTTTATTACGTCGTAGTAATGTTATCTGTAACAGCAAATAGACTTAAAGATCGTTTCAGAATTTTAGCAGTTTTCAGTCAATGGGAAAATGTATTTTGCATTATAGATAGACAGGTTCTTTTGTGCTGTGATCTAAAGGAAGCAATGTTTTGAGCTTTCTGACAGATAAAAAAAAAGAGTCGGCATACATTTTAAGGATTTCAGAACATAATTTTTCACTGCTTCAAATCTAGTGAAACATAGGTTTGTGTTCTATACTATGTTATTAATTTGTATCCTGTTAGCTTTTCTCATCATTGTAACTGTTGTTAATATTATTCAGGAGGACTTTCCTAATATAAAAAGTCTTCTGGGTTTTAAACCTTGATTTAGGATAGCTTAAAGAGCTCATTCTGATTAAGTTCCTAAGTCACTTTTGTTGTTCAGGAGGGAAACTTTCAACAGCATTTTTTTGGAGCTGTACTGGTTTGACACCGTTTATTGCTGTTGCTTTACAGTGGTGACTTGTGTTAGTGATGGCCCAATAATTGAGCATAACACAAGAAAGGAGAATGAAATTTTAGTCACAGACAAGCAAAAACCTGTAGCAAATATTCCAGAGCTCCACCTGCTAGAACATGAGCCAGAAAGTTGGAGGGGCAGATGGTGCTGAAGGCTGATCGACAGCTGGTAAAAGAAGCCTGAGCTTGCATGAGGAGCAGCTTGGAATGTGGTGGGTGGAGATCCTGGAGAGACCCAGTGCAGGAATATGGGGAAGCAACCTGGAACAGACCCCTTGAATCTACTTAGTGTAGCCTACAAAAGTTAGGTAACCTTAGCCTCTTTTTGAGCTGGATTTTGAACTATCTGCCTTCAAAAGATGCTTCCCAAGCTATATATTCCTCTGACATCTTCAATCTTGCTTTATGTAAATTATTATAAATACAATACCAAAATTTCTATCAGAAATTTACCTTCTTTTTTTCCTCTAGCTCCAGTCGATATAAACTAAACATTTCTACTTCAGACATGGCCTGCATGTTCCTTGTGTGGAAAAAGCAAATCAGTGTTTTCTTCTAACTTTCATTAAGTCTGTCATAATTCAGAATAATATTTAATACATCAGTGAAAGTTTCATTGATGTAAAGAAGGTGTTGGTGTAGTTGTAGAGGTCCTAATACATTGACTGTAATTTGATAGAGGTAAGGCATTCAATATAAGTTTATTTTTAAATCAATTTTACAGTGAAGTTATCAGAATGATAACAAAACTGAACCATGTAACAGTCTAAAGTCAAATATTTACAGCAAGTGGTTCACCTGCATGACTTGGATAAATCACTTGGAGATGGTATCATGTACCAACTTTGAGTGATTTACTTGGAGCATTCGGATGCCTGTGGCTTGACAGATGACACTTTTAAGAGCCAAACTAATGAAAAATCCCATGTATGTGGATGTATGCAGTTTCTTTGCTGTGCACAATGGTTATGTACTTTGTAATATTATGAGCCCGTAATTTATTTATTACCGTATTAATAATTAATTAATATGAACTTATGAGGTCTGAGCAAATTGTGAAGTATTTCTGATTTGCTGCTGAGGCAATCTCTCTGGAGAGTAAATGAACTTTGAGAGGATATATTTTAATGAATCGATAATGGGTTCACTGTGAACATTCAGCACCCTGATATAAAAAGATGAAAGAACTTCTCAATTTCTTGCCTTCCTCCTGACACTATAATTTAGGGAATCGGACAGTTGCATCCTAGAGAGTTTGTGTAGCTAAAACAAGTTTAAGTGGTGTAACTAATTTTGTAACTAATACAATTATTGGGTAATAAGCACTCTGTGTGAAGAAAAGGAACTTACCCTTTGTGATGGTTGCCCTTCCTTCGTGCTCTTTCATCTAAGCACTTCAAGGAAACAAGACACTGCAAGCACCATGATTATTTAAAATTATGTGTAGGGAGTATTGTTTCGTAGCTTATCCTCTAAGTGGCTATATTATGTTAATATGGGGCATGCACAGAGATATTTCTTTTTTCTGTTAATCTTTTAAGTATCAAAACAAGGAGTTAGATGAATGTTCATTTCAATCCACAGATAGAAGTAGCATTTAAAAGTTTTGATGGTTGTCTTTACTATGAATTTATACAAAAATACTATCCCAACTTATGAAGATGAATGTCATAATGTAATTAACTTGATATCATCTTTGGTGTCATAATAGAAGTGTTTTGGAGCAGAGGTCACCAGGCACATTATCAGTGCTTTGTGATAAAACTACAAGTCTTATTTTGCCATAAACTGGTTTAATGGCATATAAATAACAGCAACAAATTGAAGAAGGAATTTGGAGAACTGAGGAGAAAAAAACCCAACACATCAATAATGAAATCTCACAAGACCAAACACCAGGATTTACAAAACCAAATCTGTCCCACAAAGTAACATAAACACAAAAGATAAGGTTCAGTGACTAGTAGCATTTGTGTGACTCACAGAAAAGATTCATTGAACTCATATCAGCAGATGAAAATTTTGAGAGGAGCATTTTTACTATAAATATATGAAATTAGGAAGGACTGATGGGCTATTGAAGTGAATAACAGATTTAGTGTAGAAGCAAACCTGACATAAACTTGTCTTTAGGTTGTAGAAGTAGTAAACAAACTGAGGAAGCTTTAAATTATGATTATTATGGAGAGAGTTGGCTACATGACTTATTCAGACCTAACTAGAAGTAGGGTCTTGAAATATTTCTCTGGTCTGGAAAAATGTCATAAAATTCATGTGACTGACAGAAATATCCTACTTGATAGAATAAAAATATGTGTATATCACATTTCTGAGAATGAAAATAATATTTTTCACAGTTCTTTGACACCTCACCCATAGCAAAAAAGATTTGAACTTTTGTATTTGCTTTGTTGGCTGTTTGATACCTGGTGATTGGGTTGCTTGTTTGTGAGGACTGAATATCCTGGATCTGCACTTGATGACTGTATTTTCTAACATAAAGGAAAGAGGCAGATTGGTTTGCCTAGGTGGTTACAGATTGTAAAAATTTGCTTATACTCGACAAAATTTTCTTTCTTAAGATCACCTGTAGCATCCTCTGCCTTTTAAACATTTTTTATTCCTGCAGTATTAGTATTTTTCGGATATCTTCTGTGAATTGCTATAAATTAATAAATTGGAATGAGAGGCTATTGAAATGAAAATGGGTAGTTTGGAATAACTTTGCAATTGATACAAGTCATGTAAGGCGAGTTGCATATAAGAAGTAGAATCTCTACCTAAAATTGAACAGAAATCCAGTCAGTCTTCCATAAGCATTTGTTTTGGTCTTTAAAATTATTGTCATGAACAATCTATAGAAAAAGAAATGATTTATAAATTAAGGACATGGTAAAATACTTCCTTTAAAATGAGCTGTCCCAGTTAGTGCTATTGTATTGGCACAGTCTTTTGCTGAGAAGTATGAGCTGAAATGTAGCATAGGTCTAATTTATTCAGTCTCAAAATAATTAATAATTCAGTGGCATTTTAGTTTTTATTGATGTTTAGGAACAGATGCTTTCTAGATTAAACCATTGTCTAAGAATTGTCTGGATTTTTGTTATAGCTTCCTGCTTGTTTTGCGAACAATTGCAGAAGAGTAATATTGAGGTAGCAGTAATAAAGCCAGCTTATTTTCTGTAGAATCTATAATAGTCTGAAGGCTGCATCACTGAATAATGACAATATAGTAGTTAATAATGTAAGTCTTAATTTATAGAGTAGAATTCAACAGACCTGGACAAAAACACCCATATTCTTTTACATACGGACATGCACAAAAAAGAGCATTGCAAAGAACATATATGTAACTTTGCTTATGACTCACCAAATTTGATGACTTGCCTAACTGCGTTTCACTGAGCATCTTCACCCAGCTATCATGGTAGTAGCTTCTTGTTTTTAATGAAGTTTCGTACATGTGAGATATCAATGGTTTTTGAGACTTAGTAAATTCAGTAGTACAGCTTCTTCAGTATGCTGAAAGCTTTATTCAAGCTACTCAAATAAATGAAATGTACCATGAAATGTACCGTAGTACAGAGAACATTGAAAATAACATTCTAAAAAATCATCATTATGTTACAGAATGTAGGGTAGGAAGAGTAGATGTGTTGTTTCTATCTCCAAAAAAATATTAATATATTATGACTGTTTAGGAAACACATTTCATTTCATCATTACTGCGGGTTTTTTTCTGTATGATTTGGGTCTAAGCTTAACCATTATTTTTGCAAATATAAAATAAACATCTTGTAGATTCCTATAGAAAATAGAAACAAAAAGCCCAATATATTCATGCTTTTGTTTTTAGTCTAGTGGACTTGAGCTTAAAACCTCAAACTTGACATAAGTGACCCTGATGCTTTTCTTTGTATACATATTAAAATATTATTTAACAGATCATTTATAAATTATTCTTGCTTACTCAGCCATACTCCATAAAATTATATTTATGTTTACATTAGTATTATGTTCTTAATCGTCTTGGTCCTGGCCCCAGGAGTTTCCTTCTAGTGCTGTGCTACTACATAGTCTGTGGTATGTCACAGTTTCCTGTAATATTTCATTTGTGATTTGCACTGTCTGTCCTGCTTGATAGAGGGAGTCTCCACTCAGGCTTATCTGCACAATAGGGTAGATTAGGAGCCTAATTCTTCATAGTAAGATGAGAAGATAGGGGTTTATGTGCTTGTTTGTTTGTTTGTTTGTTTTTTACTGGTGGTGGGGTTTTTAATGTTGGACCTTTTTCTGTTTTCAGAAGGATTTTCGTGGGGTTTTGGGAGGAAAGGGCTAACAGTTTCTTTAGGATTCACATTTTTTGTTTTCTGATTTGATTGTTACTACCTCTTAGTTTGTAGTACAGAAGCCATCAGAATTGCAGAAAAGAGACACATTCAAGTCATTAAAGCAATGCATCCTGCTTCATAATTTTTTTTTCATTCTATTTCTTTCTTGGATAAACTGATTTCCAAGAAGTAATGATATAAGCAGCATCTGTTTGTTCCACAATGTTACAAAATGTATATATTTTTAGTACTTAAAAAAAAATCATGACAAGAAAATATGATCACTTAACTGTAACTCAAGATGTGTTTAATACGTGTGAGGTTTTTTTCCAAGCATGGGTTGTGATTAGGCTGCTAGGGTAGATCAGTCACGGAAGAGATTTGTCATGTGTTGGACAATAACTTCTTTCAGTTTTCTGCTAACACCAAGAGATGTGCTGCAGTCGTTGGCTGTGGTGCCTCTAGAGAGAAATGCTGGGGTTCATCTCAGCCCTAAGGGTACCACTTAAGCCTTGCTGAATAAACCAGTGGAATATGAACATGCAAGTGGAAACACTGGTTTACATTCTGATAACATCTGTAATAACTCAGAAAAACTGCCATAAGGCCGTAGCGGTATTTGGTAAAATGAACAGTCATGAACTTTTAATGTTGTGCATTATAGACCTCTAAAGAGTAAATTTAGCCTAAATGCATAGACAGACGTAACAGTTAGTGACATTTTCAAATGCATGTTTGATAACAAGTAGTTTCTGCAGGCATCATATTCCTCAACTTTTGAGTCTACATGCCTAATGTTGACTAGAAAACTGTTTCTAAAGTTTTGTAGAGCCTTTATCCAAGTGATGAGAACATCCTCCAAAAAACTAGCCAAATGTTTTGGTATATTTTTGAATTCTCTGAGAGGGTTTTTCTATTGGTGGTGGTGGTGGGGTTTTTTTGTTGACGTGTTTGTTTCTGTCTGTATTGTTTTTGAAGATAGTCGTTGAAACACAAAGTTGCCTGAGTATTTCTTAGACTGCCAAGTGTGCCCCTGCTTGTTCATAGGCATGGTGGGCTGGTCAGTGGTGTGTAGATGTGCTGAAAAACCTGTTTCATATTTAGCCTGTAAAGGGCAACATAACTGTAACAGGGCAGCAACATGTGTGCTGTTCCTGTTTTGTTTTTATAAGATAGAAGCTGGTCTAATGGCTGTTAGATCTTCCTCTGTTGCCTCTTCAGACTCTATAAGACTTTGTGCAGTCATTTAACTATTTTAGAGAATAACTGAGTGTGTGTAGACTATTTACATTGTAGCTGCTTGTATATTAACTGGTGTTTGCATCATTCAATAAAAAAAGACAAATTTTATTATGAGTACCTCGGGGAAAACACATCCAAATAAGAGCAAAATGCCACAGGTCAGTGTAAGGAAAAAAGTGTGAGAAACAGCCCTAACACTGAGGTCAGGGGAGCAGGAACAGGAGGAGGGCTGCAGGTCTTGGAGCAGAAATTCCCTGGAAGCCTGAGGGACAGGCCACGTCAAAGCAGGTATTTCCCCACAGCCCACAGAGGGCAGTGCCAGAGCAGATATCCACACTGCAGCCTGGGCAGGACACAGCACTGGGGCAAGTGGATATTCCTTGGTGGGGGGGGGGACACGTGTGGAGCCCACATTGCAGCAATCTTATCCTGAAACTCTAATCTGTGGGAGGGACACGTACTGGAGTGAGGGAAAAACACAGCGAGGAAGGAGCAGCAAAGAAGAACTGAGGCATCTGATGCCAGTCCCCATTCCCCATCTTCCCTGTGCCACTTGGGCAGGGAGGAGGTAGGAGTTGAGAATGAAGCACTGAAGTTCAGAAGGGAACAAAGTGGCAAAGGGAAAGTTCTTTTAGGATTTGTCTTTGTTTTTCACCGCCCCATTCTGTTTTAGCTGGCAATAAATTATTTTTCTCCAAATGAGTCTGTTTTGCCCATGACAGTAATTTGTAAATGATCTCCCTGTCTTCATCTCAGTACCTATGATTTTTTTCACTACATTGTCCCCCACTCCACTGCCTTTTGCTGAGCAGGAGTGGAGAGCAGCCAGCCAAGGTCAACTCACCACAATGTTGTGTTGACAAAGGCTACAACACTTAATGAGTGTCGGCAAGTGGGACCAGATTCTGGTTTTACTCTGTTCATAAAACTGGTTTATTCTGAAGATACTGCACCCTTGGGTATTAACTGTACTCTCACTATAGAAAGTGTAAACCTAGAAAGAAAGAAATGATCAAGGTTTGTTGTAACTTAATGAATTTATTGTTTTTAAGTATTTTGAAAATATCTTTGGCCTGAAAGAGAGTAGTGCAACTTTGAGTAGAGTATGCTGTGCTTTCTGTATAAATCTAAAACCCTTCATCCATCATAACTTCCTAAATTATGGAGATAGTGCCATCAAAGTTAAAATTAAAAATCAGGTGGATAGAAATCAGAAGCCCTAAAAGAGAAAGACCAAACTTCAGCCCAGTTGCTTTCTGCTTGTGCACATGGTTTTAAATAAAGGATACTTTTATGTAGTACCTGTCTAATGGTATAATATGAACATTAGTTTAGCAAACACAGTATAAACCACCAGATGGAGTAATGTTGCCATGAGACATTGAGAGTAACAGAAATAGCATGTTTTTTCTTTCTACTTATGTAATATACATGACAAGATTTTTTTAAGGTACTGTGCCAACAATGTATAAATCCATCTCTTAGAAAGTGTAACCACTCACTGCAGTACTTAGCTGTGTTATTATATTTCTTACATTTTCACTAGGCTAGGGAAAGTGATAATGTTTTTTCTTTTTCTTGTTGTGAGATATTAATCTGTAACAAACGATAAGCAAATCTGATCTTTTTGTTTTGGTTTGGTTTTTTGTTTTTGTTACATTATAACTTCTCTTTGCCATGTTCTTACTGGTAGCTATTTTTCTATTACATATCTGACAATTAATTGAAATACTTCTTGCTACGATATTTTATTAGTAGAAAAGGGGCAGATTGTGACTATGCCGAAAACTTTTATGTGAGGATCTTGGTGGTGGTGCTCTCTATTTTCTGTTGTTTGGTTTTTTTCTCCCTGTTCTCCCAGGATCTTCTTGCGCAAGAGCCTAAAAGCATTTAAAATTTGCAGAATGAAAAGATGGCACAGGCAATGCTGGTACCACCAGGACCTGAAAGCTTCTTCTATTTCACCAAAGAATCTCTTGCAGCTATTGAAAAACGTATTGCTGATGAAATATCTCACTGCGACAAAGACGAGCCTAAAGATGATGGTGGTCATGAAGAAAATCACCCAAAGCCAAATAATGACCTGGAGGCAGGAAAGATACTGCCATTTATTTATGGTGATATTCCTTCAGGAATGGTGTCTGAGCCCCTGGAGGACCTGGACCCATATTACATCAATAAAAAAGTAAGTATTTTATATTAAAGAGTGTAATTCGAACACTCCTGTTGAACTATATAGGGTTAAATGCTCTGGTGGGGAGGTGGTCAGAAGCCCTCATTGAAAGTATTTTGCAGGAGGTGATATCATGTTAATTATTTTAATTACACTATAAAGACAACTGACTTCAACTTGCTTAAGTTGTTTTTTGGTTGTTTTTTTTTTTTTTTTAAGAGTTTTATTTTAACATCTAATGTTATTATATTTTACTTAGTGGATTTTGGGTTAAATGTCCCGTAATCGCGTCAGATCTGATTGAAAGCTGAAGCTGTCTGGCTGTTCCGTTTTTTTTCAGGAAACTTAGCACCTGAGATCTAGTTCATTGCACCAGTCTTTGGACAAAACGCTCATTCAGTCATATGCCAAAACAATCACTGTCAAACAAGCCTTGAAATATTATGGAAATATTTGTTTTATAAAAGTAAAAAAAAAAAAAAAGGTGTTTTAATAGTGGGTCTATGTTATAGGCCCAATATAAACCTATATATAAAAAATTATATATATAAAATATATAAAAATATATAGAATATATATAAACTCTATATAAATTCATATATATAAAATATATAAGCATATACTATATATAAATTATATATATAAATTTATACATAATGACTCAGTTTCTTCTGTAGATATAATGATAACAAAAGAAAAGAGCAAGGCGATTACATTGGCAAGCACAGATGAAGAAAACATATTTTTATGTAGGCGTGTGAAGTGAAATGTCCAGAAAGAAAACAAATTGAGTTTACATTAAAAAGACAGTACAAAGTAAGCAGCAAGTGGTTATTTTACTGTGTAAATCAATAAAATGCTTGTTGAATTAAAAACATTGAGCAGTTTCTTGAAATGGGTAATCAACAAATTAGTATCTCTCAAGTAAGAAATTGATCAAGGAGCTGTATTATCTCTGTAAGAAGCAATTTAGTTAAAGCAGAGGTTTTTTTCTAGTACAGAATGCTGAAGATTAATAATCAGGTGTAGATTATTTTAGGTTTGGTTCTCTCAACTTTGTGAATACTGCTGACAAATGACCTTTTCCTTTTACAATAGCATATCACTGGAATACAGAAAGATTCAGCGTTATAACCTGCCTGTTTCCACATATTAGGTTTTTGAGGGGGAAATAATCATAAGATGTTAAAATCATAAGGATTTAGATTTCATTAGATGACCTTTTCATTGTGTCTCCGAGTGAAAATCAAAAATGGTTACATGGATGGTACTAGTGAGGAACGCACAGGCAGTAGAGGCCACAAAGCCTTTAAAAAACGAAGGCTGTCTCAACTCAGAGGCAGTTTCAACATGCTGAAATTGTTAAATATTTGCTTGTGAGTATCCAAAAATGGTTAGTTAGGGCCTTTGATTTGCATTGCCGGCTTTGATCTAAAGTACAAGTAATAGAGCTGCATTAAATTTAAATGTTAAAAGTGACATATTTTAAATTATATTTTTAATGTAATTTCCTAATCCTGGAAAATGTTGACATGCAGATTTTGTGTAAGAGCACAGAAATAAAGAATGCGTGATGTAGAGTTCTCATAGTTTGTGTGAAAATTTAGAATCTGATATTTGCTTTTATAATTCTACTGAAAACAAATTTGGTGGCTACTTAGATCTGTGTAAGTACAGCCTCTATAAAGGCAAGATTGCTAATATGTGTCCTTAATTTCCTATTTCCTATCCCACTTCCCCCATACCCTTTTTGTCTATTTTTCAAAGACATTTATAGTATTGAATAAAGAGAAGAAAATCCACAGGTTCAGTGCCACACCTGCCTTGTACCTTTTCTCTCCTTTCAATGTTATTAGAAGAATAGCTATTAAGATTTTGGTTCATTCATATCCTTTTCCAGTGGTTTGTGAAAAAATTATTACTGATGAATTTTACTATTATTAACTCTAGTGGTTTTGGTTTAGTGTTTAAATGTGTTCCTGCCTTTAATTCTTTCCTCTCAAAATCAATCACAGCTAAGAGTAGTCACTATAAGCTGCTGATTAAATTCAGAGGAAGTCACTAGTGGGGTTCCTCAAGGTGCAGTCCTGAGCCCAGCCCTGTTTAATATCTTTATTGATGATCTTCATGAGGGATCAAGTAAATTCAGTAAATTCGCAGATGGTGCCAAGCTGGGTATGAATGTTGATCTGGTGAGGGATACGGAGGCTCTGCAGGGGGATTTGGACATGCTCAAGATGGACCAAGACCAACAGCATGAGGTTCAACATAACCAAGAGCCAGGTCCTACACTTTGACCACAATAATCCCAGGCAGTGACACAGGCTGGGCAAGAGCAGCTGGAAAGTGGCTCAGTGGAAAAGGACCTGGGGGTCGACAGCAGCTGAACATGAGCCAGCCTGTGCCCAGGTGGCCAAAAAGGCCACTGGCATCCTGGCTTGCATCAGAAATAGTGTGCCCAGCAGGACTAGGGCAGTGATTGTTCTTGGCACTGGTGAGGCCACATCTCAAGTCCAGTTCTGGGCCCTCAGCACAAGAAAGACAGTGAGGTCCAGAGAAGGGCAACAAAGCTGGTGAAGGGTCGGGAGCAGCGCATGTCCTGTGAGAAGCAGCTGATGGAGTTGGGGGTGTTTAGCCTGGAGAAAAGGAGGCTCAGGGGAGACTTTATATTTCTCTACAACTGCCTGAAAGGAGGTTGTAGCTAGGTGGGGGCAGGCAGCTAGTGACAGAGTGAGAGGATATAGCCTCAAGGTGTGCCAGGGCAGGTTCGGGTTGGACATCAGGAGGAATTTCTTAATGGAAGGGCTTGTGAGGCATTGGAATGGGCTGCCTGGAGAAGTGGTGGAGTGACAATCCTTGGAGGTGTTCAAGAAATGACTGGATGTGGTACTTCATGCCATGGTCTAGTTGACAAGTGATCAGTCAAAGGTTGGACTTGATGGTCTCAGAGGTCTTTTCCAACCTAAATGATTCTGTGGTATGTGTATAGCCATCATTATTATGAAATATCTTTGCATTACTTGTGACATTGCTAGTGATAGTAAACTGATTTGTACCATATTTGTATCATATATGGTGTCAATATTCTATGGCCTGTCAATTCCTCATATGTTATGCAAATTCAGCTGTTAAAAGGAGTATGTTCCTTAACTACAGTCAACATGGTTCAACAGGCTCATTATGCTCACTATTATGGCAAACTGTGTATGTATGACATGGGCTAATCCTCCAGACTGGATGAAGATTGTGGAGTAAGTATACTTAAATTGGCTCATCATTTTTGAAGTGGTTTAAAAATGAAAAGCAAATTAAGAGCTAGACCATGTAGTTTTACTTACCCTTCTGTGTAATACCACCTTCTTATTTGGAGTTTGGTCCGAGCTGCAACTCAAAGCAGCAGAGTCCTGCAGACTCTGTGAAGAAAAGAAGCTGTGACATTGTTAATCTTTTTCTCTGAACGAAACACTGATAAACAATTTTCATCAGAATATTTGTACAAATAATGTTCTTATACATTGTCTCTCCTGAGCTGTTCCTTTATCATTTAAAAAAAAAAAAAGAAAAAAGAATATAGCCATTCAAGATGAAACTACTGCTTTTCAGTACAGAAGGTACTTTCTATAAACCCTTTGAAACACCTTAATTTTCTACAATGAAATTTTAAAAATAGGACACACCCTCTTTAAAGAAAATACCTCTGCTGGGGATCATTTGACATATTGTTTGACATTCTCAAGTCTATCTGCTCAACCATAAGTAACTTTAGTAAATAGTAGATTTCACTTACCAGTGGATTTTATTTCTGACATGGCAACCATGCTGAAATATTTATTTGAACAAAAATATTTTTTCATGTTAGTCATGATTATTATTGTTATTATCATTAGTGCTGAAATTTCAAAAACTTATATGCTAGGAACCGCAAAAATATGTTTCAGACAAAATAAAAAGAATATTCCAATTATCTTACAGAAAAATGGTGGGAAAACAGTCATAATTTATGCAAGTTTATAACTGATCTTACAGTGCGTGTACTTACCACTGGTTTTGAGTTATTTTCCCGTGATGTATCACTGAACAACACAACAGTCTAACTTTTGCTTGAATGTTTCTTACAGGTACACTTTCACTGGAATTTATACTTCTGAATTTCTAGTAAAAGTCCTTGCAAGTGGCTTCTGTATAAATGATTTTACTTGCCTTCGTGACCCCTGGAACTGGCTTGATTTTATTGTCATTTCCTTAGCGTAAGTATATAGTATTTTTTTTAGTTAAATGTTGGAAGTTTTTTTGAGCCTATAATAATTTGGTTTGCTTATGTTAGTTCATTTGAAATGAATTGTAGTTGGATTGTATTTCAGTTTTTTTCACTTTAATATTTTACATTGAAGTAGCACATAACAGAATTAGTGGGCTATCCCATAGCACAAAAGAGAAGTTACCGGTGAACAATATTAAATAGTATTTAAAAAATAAAATCAGCAATATACCTCTCAGTTTACATTTGCATTTAGTGGAAAAGCTTAAGGGTGCGTTTCTTAGGGCAAATTTAATTGAAACAGGAAAATACGAAAGCAAGTTTTTCATTTAAACTTGATCCTTAAAAAAAAACCAAAACCAAACCTGGATTACAGGTCCAGGTAGGTAGTATACACTCTGCCTTAATTCTGAATAACTGTGATTTAATCCTACAGGTATATAACAGAATTTGTAAACCTAGGCAATGTTTCAGCTCTTCGAACTTTCAGAGTATTGAGAGCTTTGAAAACTATTTCTGTAATTCCAGGTAAGAAGTAACTGTGTAAAGTGGCAGGCACTCTGTGTCACCTCTGCTTAACTTTGTGTGTGCTGTCATTGTGTTTGTGTGTGGAATGCCTCACTACGGGTATGTGACAGAGTTTTGGACCTGGGCAATGTCTCAGCGTTGAGAACATTCAGAGTTCTCCAAACACTGAAAGCAATATCAGTCATTCCAGGTGAGAGAGAGGTTAAACACTGAGGCTGACTGAAACTCCACAGAATCTGAACTCATGTTTTTAAGAGAAGCATCCAGGTTTTAGTGTTAACTTCATTTTCATTCCGTTTTCTAAATCTCTAAAACACTCAGCCTCAGAGTTTAATACACTGTTGCATGGGAAACTCCTTTACACAGCCTGTATATATTTTTATTTCATGATGTCAAGTTTTCTCTCGGGCATTAAGGATCAAAATTAATTCTTTATGTTTTTCTCTAACTAATTTGAATGTTACTATTTATGAAAGATTGAAAATTTTAGTCTATTGTAAAATTTGAATCCTAGAGGAATAAGATAATAAGAAATAGCATGGAAATGGCATGATATATTTATTGGCTTATGATGCTATCTTCACCAAACTCCACCTCCAGTAGAATAGGGTGCATTAGAATGCAGACATTAAAATTACTACTGAAATACAATTGTGCTGTCTTTTTGTTTGCTGTTATAGAACCAATATATTGTATATTGGAATGGAACACTGGCAAAGGTTTGGAGCAAGAGGCATCAAAAAGCAAATGAAATGAACCATTTTCTTTAGGTATAATTTACATGTATTGAGAGCATAAATTAAAAGTTCTTCATTTCAAGAGCAGGTGTTTTGGAATGTGTGCCATTCATCCCCCTTTATATATTATTTTAAAATTAATCTTTCAGGAATGATGAGACTTATTGGTATCTCCTCCTTTGGAAAATATTTTTGTGGAAAAAAATACTTTTTTTGTGAAGCTGTGCATGATAATTAGTAGTGTTTGCATTGCATTTTAGCTTGGGTAAATATTCAATATTAAAATAAAAATCTGTCTCTGTTTGCAGGCTTGAAGACTATTGTTGGAGCATTAATTCAGTCTGTGAAGAAGCTCTCAGATGTGATGATCCTGACTGTGTTTTGCCTGAGTGTATTTGCACTGATAGGATTGCAGCTATTTATGGGCAATTTGAAGAATAAATGCTTGTTCTGGCCATCACAAAATTCAACAGATTTTGAAAAATACGTAGTTCCATACTTTAATGGTACAGAATTTGACTGGGCAGCATACATTAAGGAAGAAAGTAAGAAATACTGTTGTAACTTGCTAAAATTTTCGTGTAAAAACACATACAAGCACAAGTTAACTGTTTCGTACTACAGACTAAAGATAAAAACCCATTTAAATAGGATGGCGAAGGCTGGGGATTTGTATGTATTATATCCCAAACAATCATATCAGTATGATATGATTGTTCTTTCCACTAACTGCACTTAGAAATGTGTTTACAGGGTTAGTTTGGTTTGAGAATCACAGAATCACACAGGCTGGACAGGATCTCCACAGTCTTGACCAATTGCTGCTCAGCTGCAGGTCCAGTTAGAGCAGACTGCTCAGTGCCTTGTCAAGTCAAGTTTTTAGTATCTCTGAGGATTGAGATACCAGAGCTGCTGTGGGCAACCTGTTCCATTATTTGACCAGCTGCACAGTAACTTATTTCAATATCAATTCAGAATTTCCCATTCTCAAATTTTAGCTAGGCACCTCTTATCTTTCTAGTATGCACCCCTGAGAGGAGTCAGGCTCCATCTTCAATTACTGTCTTTGATGTTATGCTTGTGGGTACCTTGGAGATCCTCACACATCCCAACCCCCCTGCCCCACCTTTAGCCTTCTCAAGGCTAAACAAAACCAATTCTTTTTGGCTCTCCTAGTATCTTTAAGATATAAGACAGAGAAGCACTAGATAAATATCAGAGATTTTCCTACTTAAGATGTACTTTTATGATTAGTTAGAGGTAACAAACCAGTTTCCTAGACTGAAATATGTAACTCGTTAGGCAAGCAGAGATTCTGGTAGGAAAGGAGGTGGTATTCGTCTGTAGGACTTGTTGCTCAGGGGGCTGCAAAGGCATCTTTATCAAGATAATTTTCAACAGTTTTAATGTCAGTAGACTGAAGTGATAACATTCAGGCTGCTTCAGAAACACGCAGATATTTATGTTTTGTGGTTTTGTGTTTTGTGTATTTAAGAGATAACATCCATATTGTTACAATACACAATGAACTGTGAGATGTAATATAATAACTTTGCCAAAAATTTGTTAATTTTCATGTGTGGGTTTGTGTTGGAAGTGGATTTACAGGGTATTGCTCAGTAATTAATTGTAAAAGTAGTGTATTTAACTAAAGAGAAATTGATAGAATAATGCTAGCTTTCCTTTTTCCTGACCCAAAAGTGAAGGAAAATACAGTTGTTATAGGCTGAGTTCTGATGAATCATATTTTCTTCCTTTTTTAACACTGGACATTAAAGTTCTCTGCTGTTTTCTGTGTTTTCAGATTTTCTTTCTATACTTCTGAATTTTTGAAATATTGTGACAGTATTTATGTTTTTTGTGGAATCTATCATTTTAACTAGTTTATTTGCCTAAGAAGGGTTGGGAAAGTGCAATAGTGATAGTACTTTGTGGGTAATTTTGGCTGATAGTTTATGTGCTGTAGAACACTTGTGAATTCTCTCTTCAGACATACTATATATATTCTCTATTTCCATTTCCCACTAAGTAGCAATTTAAAGAAATGAAATTTTCCAGAATGTTAGTTGCTTCTGTTCGCTTTGCTGTGAGTCTCTACAGAGTGCTGATGTAGGCAAGGCTGCTAAATTTTGTTGTGTTTTTGTTCTTTCTTTCTCATGAAACTATTCCTAATACTATATACTCTATACAATGCCATTGCAATATAGCTTCACTGGGCTCAATTGTGGGTCCTTCCAATATTTTTCCAGTGTATCTTATTCTGGTCAGCTGTGACTGAGTGTGGTATCCTCTTGTGACTTTTTTTTAAACGTGTGTGCATTTTCATTTATTAAGAAACAAGACCAGAGTCACTTTTTGAAAATACAGGCTCAGATCTTGGATCCACCTGCCAAAGAATTGGCACCGGGCATTTAGGTCATTATCTGAGTTTTGGCCAGCTCCAAAGCTATTAGGGAAGTAATAGGATTATAATTTTTCAACATTTATATAAGTACTGTTCTTTAATGGTCGGATTTGGCATCACTATATTTGATTTAAGTGTTCAGTTTAGAATCCTCCTATATTCTTACATTATTTGTCCCATGGCCTGTTTCTGACTATTTAAATATTACAACAGCTTTTTACCCTGTGAAAACCAAAGCCTTTGTCAGCTTAAAAGGTAAGTTGATGACATCAATTGAGGATGACAGCAGATTGATTTAGTTGAGATTAGAGGGTTTTTTCCAGATTTCAGTGCCTGGCTATCCTCATGGTGAAAAGTTTCTCATTGTATCCAGTCAGAACCTCTCTTGTTTCAGATTGTGCTCCTTGTCTGTCATTCTTCTGCTAAGCACCAGAACTTGTTTCTGTGCCCTTCATAACTTCCTTGTAGTTACTGAATGCTTTCTACCAACTCCCCCCAGAGCCAGCCTTTTGCCTGGTGAACATGGTCGGGTTCCTTGGTCTCTCCTCACATGGTGAACGCTCCAGCCCCCTCACAGCCTTGGTGACCCTCTGTTGCACTTGCTCCATTTTATCAACGTCTTGCACTGTGGGACCAAACCTGGGAACGGTTCTCTAGGAGAAGTCTAATGAGCACAGAGCTGAGGGGGACAGTCACTTCCCTCGCTCTGCAGGCTGGGCTTCTGTTCATGCAGCCCCGGAGGCTGCTGACCCTCCAGGCTGCCACGGCACACTGCTGGCTCAGCCTCACCTTGCTCTCTGTCCAACAAAAGTCTCAGGGCACTTCGTGCAGAGCTGCTCGGCAGCTTGTCAGTTCCCAGGCTGTGTCACTGCAGGGGCTCTCCCTTCCCAGGTGCACAGCTGTATTTATCTTTGCTGAATTTTATGTGTCTCCTGTCAGCCTGTTCCTCCAGTCTGCCTAGGTCCATCTGAATGGTGCCTACCCTCACTCCTATGAACTTCTTCCTTGATTTATTATCATCTTTTTGTCTCTGTTTTTTCTTTTTTTTTTTAAATTTTGTTTTGAGGATAGCACAGTTGTTAATCATTATCAACAAAATGTATTTATTTATTTCTGAAGGCTACCACCTTATAATTAAAAGAAAAATTTTGTGAAGTTCTTTATAGTACCGCAGCTGTTATTGTCATTGGAACATCCATCTTCTTTTTAAATGCTGCCTTCATATTTTCAGTTGCAGAATGTCCTAGTTAGCGTTGCTCTGACTTCAAAACTGTCAGCCAGCCATTAGAAATAGTTTCATTTTAAATGAGATAAGCTATTATTTTCTGATTACAATCTACCTGCTGAATAACAGAAGAAGTTTTAAGTTTTGTGTTTTCTTTCTCTCAGTTATTGGAAATTGTATTTTGGAAAGATATCCAGGGTGCAGTGGCTCAAGAAGAGAATATGCGATTTCTGCTGTTCAATCATTGTTCTAGGATTTTATTTTTCCACGGTGTTTTTATTTTTTTACTCAGAGAGGTTGTGGATGCCCCATCTCTGCAAGTGTTTAAGGCCAGGTTGCATGGGGCCCTGATCTAGTAAGTGGCATTCCTGCAATTAGCAGAGGGGTTTGAAACCTCAAATAATCTTTAAGGTCCCTTCAAACCAAGCATTCAAACGCATTATTGGGAAAACATAGATGGGAGATTATGAACATTCAAAACATGATGATTTGAACATAGGTTCATCCTTAAAACAAAACCCAAAACAACAACTCATGGCACTTCCTGTTTTTTCTTTAGGTCATTTCTATCGCCTAGAAGGAGCAAAGGATTTTCTGCTTTGTGGCAATAATACAGATGCAGGGTAAGGTACACTGAAAATGGCATACTACATGTCTAAACATGTAAAAAATATCAGTCTAAGCTTAGATATTGTGTTATCAGTAGCTTAAGAACATACTTCTTTATCATAGGTTTTATGCAATTTCTGAAGTCTAAAATAGGCATGGGGCGCTGAGACTTATAAGCAGATTTGGGGAGGACACCTTCAGGTTTCTTCTGTCTGGGGACTGCATGCATGACATTGTCTTGCTCTCTCTTTGGGACAATTCTTTGTAACAAAATCACACAGTTCTATATGCTAATGGTATATCCGTCCATCCCTTGTTTTTGGTTGGTTATGGCTTTAAAACATGTATACTTAAACTATTTTTGTAACCATTTAGTTCATATATACAACTATGAGGTAATTTTATGTGTCTGTAAGTACACATCAAATATACACACACATCTGTGAAAAGAAATCTTTACAGCATTTTTCTATAGAGGTTTTGGAGTTAAGAACCTTTTCTGTCCTTCAAGGATAGAATCATAATTGAAACAGTGTGCTTACAGTTGATATCAAGATTGGATCACCTACTCTCAAAACTGATGTGTACAGTTTCAGGAGATAAAAACATCCCTATGTGGGTTATTTGTGGTCGAGGAATTGGTAGAATTCATAAATTAGGCTTACTAATTCACAAATGTGAAGAAATCCAGAAATCTGGTGTGCCAACCTCGCTGATAGATGAACTTCAGCTTAAAATACGCATGCTTTCTTTTCTCTGCATGGAAGTATCTGCCTCTTGAGATCTCTGTGTTAAGTAAATATGTTGTTTTAATTGAAGAGGTATCTTCAGAGCTAATACCAAACTGTTGGGAATAAGTTTTATTTTGTGTATAATGAAAGGGGGTAAGAAAAAATATTTTCATTTCCTTGTTTGCTCTTCCTGGATTTTTCTTTAAAGAATAGTCTTTTAATTTCCTCATTAATTTTTGAAATGTTGTAAGCCATAAAAAGCATCACCCTTCACAGATGAAACTTCCTTAGAAGCTCAAGGCACAATTAAAAAAAAAAGGTATATGATATTTGTATATTGATTGTTTTACCTCGTTTTCTTCTTTTTTTTTGCCTCCTAGTAAATGTCCAGAAAAGTTTATCTGTGTGAAAGTTGGTAGAAACCCCAACTATGGATATACTAGCTTTGATACATTTAGTTGGGCTTTCTTGTCACTGTTTCGACTGATGACACAGGACGGCTGGGAAAATCTTTATCAGTTGGTAAGTGTGTAATGAAAACTGCGATTAGTGTTTTATTGGCCCCAAATCAATCATGGAAAGGCCATTCTTGTTGATATTACACACCACTGCTGTTGTGAACAACTGAAAATCATTAAAGGAAGCAAATTCAGTTGCAGAATTGAGCAGACATGGACACTTGTTAGAGAGTCTCATATGATTTTTGAAGAGGCCCATGAGGGTTTGTTTGATCCTCAATGTAATTTTTACAGAGTATATTAGATTTTGTGCAGCATGATATTTTCAAAAATGTCAATAGTGAGTTTGAATTGTAAAAATACTCCATTACAGCAAAATCTGAATCTTAATTTCTGTACTTTTAGTCTTGTTTCTGATAACTCGGAATGCATGTCTTGATATAAATTAATTTTCTTACCATAGCTTTTCATTATATGATGTTTGAAAATGTGTTAATTATAAGAAATATTACCTTCTAATTATCTAAACAATTGTAACATTTTTAATTGTTTCATTTATTTCAAGTGGAGAGCATGCTAATATACGGCAAACATTCTAAGCATGCAACCTGGGCTGTTTGGTTTACATTAATAACTCTGATCCCACATCCTTTTCAAGGTTATTAGGCATTGAAAGAGGTTTGTCTCAGAAAAGCACAATCCTAAAACATGTTTTCCACATACAGGAATGCTCCCTTTGTTTTGATTACTTTGTAATTCAGAAAGGTCGTATGATCTTACTACAGAAGAAAAATAACTCAGTATTAGTTTTCACTATTCAAATTCATTTATGCTTATAAACTGCAGAATTGATGCATGTCTTCACCAGAAGAATCATTTCTCCTCTCCTCCTACAGACGCTACGAGCTGTTGGCACATCGTACATGTTATTTTTTGTTGTGGTGATTTTTCTGGGTTCCTTCTATTTGATTAACTTGATTTTGGCTGTGGTTGCCATGGCCTATGAAGAACAAAATCAAGCAACTATCTTTGAAGCGGAGCAGAGGGAGGCAGACTTCCAGCTGATGCTTGAACGGCTGAGGAGGCAGCAAGAAGCAGCTCAGGTATTTCTAACAAGAGTTTGGGCTTTAGTGTATTCCTCTGCATGCTTTTTGTTAAAACCAATAATTAAATTCGCATATTAAAAAACCTCCATTCTTCAACAAACCTCACAAGTACTTAAGATTTTTTTCTCTATGGCTCTTTATTGTTTTTTTAAAGGTATAATGTCTAAAGCATTAATGAATTTCTGAACTGAGATTGAAAAAGACTCTCCAAATCAGAATAATAGTTTTAAAATAAATATTTCTTAGCTAGGGGTAGAATCTAGTAACCTGTCATGATGATTTGCCAAATTCTCAGCTTCAGTACTTGTCAGGCCTTTATTAGAGTGTACAATATTTTTATTCATAAATTTTTGACTCAATTTTGCTACTTGTGTTACTAGCAGTGAATCAAAGACTGGAAGCAGTACCTCAAAGTTTTTTTCTTAAGAGCAGATTTAGGAAGCTGTTATTACTACAATAAAAGATAGAACTGGTTTACTAAACTAATACAGACTGAAGTATGACTCTGATTAGCTCTTTTTTTTTTTACCATTGCATTCACTTAAATTAATATTTTTATTAATTTTGAAATATTTTATGGCTGTAGACAGTGTGGTCTGTTTCGATATGGATGCAAAGTAGAACTCCATTCATATTACAGAATGTCATTTGATATAAATTTTAGGGATGAGGGCTATTAATCTTAGGAACAAGGGCTGTATTTTTCTTTTAAAAATGGTGTGATTTGTAAAGCATCTCATTAAATAATTGCTGTGGCAGGCAATAGCAGCAGCTGCAGCAGAGATGACTGAGTACAGTGGTGAAAGTGGGAATGCTGGACCCTCAGATACTTCTTCAGAAGCATCCAAGCTTAGCTCAAAAAGTGCCAAAGAAAGGAGAAATAGAAGGAAGAAAAGAAAGCAGAGAGAGCTCTCTGGAGAAGATGACATAAAGCTTCCAAAATCTGAATCAGATGGAAGTATCAAAAGTAAAGGTTTCCGTTTGTCTTTTGATGGGAACAGACTTACTTATGGGAAGCCATTTACATCACCTCACCAGGTACTGTGAATAGTGGAGTTGTCATTTTTGAAACTTGTGACGTAACCTTCATATCCATATATTTAGGACCTAGTGGGTCTTAACATGCACAGAAGCCTTGCATTTTACTAGTTAATCTAAAATAGAAATATCTTCCTAATTCATGAAAGGAAAACTAAAGTATAATGTTTGAACATGAAAGACTAAGGGTATTGATATCTTTAACTTAATGCATGATCTATGTGGATCATTAGAGTTTCTGCAAATCTTGATTTTTCTCTTTGAAGCAGATGAAAGTACTATGGCCTGATGCATGTTAAATTTTTTCACTCCAATTATTGTTTTAGGTACACTGTAAATTTACCCTTTCAGATGACTTTCATCTCTCATGCATCTCTGAGATCTGCCTGAGGCACTGTATTAGAGATAACACTGACAGATTCCTGGGGAATATAAATTATTATTTTTTAATACATAGACATGCATTTTGTATATTTGAAATCTTCAGATGGTCAGTTTTTTGTGTTTCCTTTGCAGTCTTTGCTGAGTGTTCGTGGCTCCCTGTTTTCTCCCAGGCGTAGTAGCAGAACAAGCCTTTTCAGTTTTAGAGAATACAGACGGGAGAGAGGATCTGAAAATGAGTTTGCTGATGATGAGCACAGCACATTTGAGGATATTTCGAGCAGAAGAGGTTCTCTGTTTTTGCCGTGCAGACACGGTGAACGGCGCAGCAGTAACATCAGTCAGGCCAGTAAATCATCAAGAAGGCTGACAGCATTTCCAGTGAATGGGAAGATGCAGAGTGCTGTGGATTGCAATGGAGTGGTTTCCTTAGTGGATGGACCACCAGGTCTGTTGTCACCTACTGGACAACTTCTGCCAGAGGTGATAATAGATAAACCGACAACTGATGGCAATGTAAGACAGTTTTAAATTACTCCAGGTTTCATGGCCTTTCTTTATTGCACCAGACAATGTTTTAATGTAATTAAATTGCTTCGAAAATTGATGAGAAGTGAATGCTTTTGCAGATCTTAGTATGATGAAGTGGCTTTGCAGTGGTTCAATCAAAAGTGAGTAGCTGAAGCATGAAAATGAAAGAGAACAAAGTAGTATGTTTTTTGTATACCTGCAAAGCAAGGATATGCATGTTTAGTGAATCGAATTAGTAATCTTCCATTCCTAGATCTGTTTTAGAACTCAGAATAGGATGCTCAACTTTCTAAAATTTCTGTAAATTATTAAGTTGTTTCAATTTTTTCTTTCTTTCTTTATGATTTTAGCCTCCCTTTAAAAGTATTTCCTACTTCTCTGTCAGTAATCTGCTGGTTCTGCTTTTCTCTCTTGTCCATATATTTGGTATTGTGCAAATGTAGCAAAGTCTTTAAGACTGTGTTGACATTTTAGAGTGCTGGAAGCATTTTTTTGTCCTGGGTCTCAGAGATTATCTGAGTTTCTCCCTGCCTAGGATCAGGGTATCATTGAAAAAAAAAAAAAAAAAGAAACCAGCAAAACAACATGAAAATTCATCCATTTATCCCTACGCTCAGTTTTTCTTTTTCCCTCAGTTTGCTTTAGAAATGGACCACAGACATTCATAAGAAACCTTATTTTCTTGAAATAGAAATTCCTATATGGGTCACAGCACCTGAAAGTACGTCAGCCAGGTTTCTTCAGTTATTAGTCAGATGCTTTACAGTTCTAATCTTCTTGTGGTTTGTTACAATTTCAGTTTCACGCATTTATTTAGTTTACTGAAAAAAATCTACCCATCCTCATGCATTAAAAACTTTCTCAATAACAAAACTATAACACAGCTTTTTTTTTTTTTTTAAAACAAGTGTTCATTTTTGGGGTCAATTATGTCAGACTTACTTCGTTTCTTCAGTTGAAATTCATAGAAGAAATAAGAGCTGATAGCTATTCAGTGTAGAAAATATAATTTAAATAAGTTTTGAATGATACAGAGATCAATACTCATCTATAAAAATTATTTTATGGAATAATTGTTGCTGCAGAAACCTTTGTATCATTAATAGCTTGTTATAAGTATCTTGTGAATGAACTAGTTTAAAAGTGGAATATTAATAGAGAAAACGTGTAACTAGGAAATGGGAGTTTTTCGACTCCAGTGCTGCAGCAGTCTTGCTTTGTTTCCTTGGCTGTGACCCCCTCCAAAATTTGTTTGTGTCCAGTGTGGAATTGATATTATTTAACTACAATGCAATGGTTATTTGGAAACTAAATATTTTTTTAGTGCTTTGTAAGTATTAACAGAAAAACCCATGGCATTTCTAAGTTGAATTTAATTTACACCCCTCTTCTTTTTTTATTTTATTTTTTTTTTAAATAGAGCACCACTACAGAAATGGAAATAAAAACGAGGCGTACAAGTTCATATCAAATACCAGTGGAGTTGCTGGAGGATCCCAATGTAAGGGAAAGGGCCATGAGCATAGCTGACATTATCACAAATACAATGGAAGGTGTGTGATAACTGCAGTTACATGAACTTTCTTGATACAGATTTGCTTGAAGGTGTTACATCACAGTGCGAATACAGAAGGGAAAAAATATGTAGCCATTGCAAATAAACTGAAGACTAGAAAAAAAATGCATGTACATAATGAACAGAGAAGGTAAAGAATGTGATAAGCAGGCTTTAAAAAACCCACTGTAATTATAATAGATTATGTGCATATGTTTTATACTAGTTATTAATGATTAACAATGCAGATATTGGAAGAAATGCCTTGTGGTAACTTTTCGCCTATCTGTACTGTAAATAAATTACAGAAAATTAAAGGCCAGGTCTTAGTTAATAATAAGAAGGAAATTTTTAGTAGGATTATCTGGAATGATTAATAGTAAAAATCTTGAAAAAAGCTTAAATAATTTTCAAAAACCTATTTAGTATGAAATTAAGCTTATTTTTCCTGAAAGTAAATAATTAGGTGTTTGAGAGGACTGTGAAGTTGAAAGTGTTACAGAAAAAAAAAAAAATCCCTAAACATAAGTGTAGGGGGGTTTATGTTGTTTTTGTCTTTTTTTAAACAAGCTTATATAATATTAAAAATAAAAAACTTTTACAATTAGTAGCTCAAAACTCCTGAGGTTTTTCTCTTAGTCTTCCAGAACCTTTTCAGCCAGGAAACAATAGGTTAAATTCCTGGCAATCTGACCATGTTCCTCCAAACGTCCTTGGTGGTTCCAGGTATAAAGATTAAAACCTGAAAAAAGCAAAAAATCATCTTCACTTTCTCCGAAACTTGTTCACTATAAGTTTCCTTTTTTTTCCACAGAACTTGAAGGATCCAGACAAAAATGTCCACCTTGCTTGTCCAAGTTTGCTCAAACTTTCTTGATTTGGGATTGTTGTGAGCCCTGGTTAAAAGTAAAGAGTGTAGTTGAATTTATTGTAATGGATCCACTTGTTGAACTGGCTATCACTGTGTGCATAGTTTTAAACACATTATTTATGGCCATGGAACATTATCCCATGACTGAAGATTTTGAGAATGTACTTAAAATAGGAAATCAGGTAAGTCCTTCAATCCATAAAACTTGATACAATTGGAACTTGATTTCCCTTTGAAATAGAATTGCTTTTATTAGTTTTATTATCGTCCTATAAAATAAATGTTATAGGTTTAATTGTACTAAAGATACCATTTGAGATATGTTGTATGTAACAGGTTGATTTCTGTATTAAAACTTCTTCAAATAGACTTTTCAACAACCAGAGTTTGAATGACACAGAACTGAAAGAAATCTGGCTTGGTTTTGTTTAATATTACAAAAATAAAGTAGGAGCCAAATTAGATTCTCTTATCTATAGATACCATTGATAACACAAGAAAAGTTGACTACTATTTTGGATTATTATTTTTCACTGCTATTTTTGTGTGTTGATTTTATATTTTCGTGAAGAATATTTATTTGATTGGTCCATAACAATTTGGAAGGCAGAGAATGTATGACTTGTAAGAGTATCTTGATATAATTGAGTTTTGTTCCCAAGTGGACAGAGTCTGGATGTCGTGTTTGGTGAGGTTTTGTGATCACGTCTGCGTGTTTCACCCAGAAAACTCCCATTTTCTTCCTTTCCAATGTAATGCAGTAGCTTGAGGTGTGTGACTATAAGTGCTCCTCAGTGCTAAAAATGTGTGTGTTCTCCCAGTCAGCTTAAATGTCACTGCAGTACCGATGTAGTTCAGCAGTTGCTTTTTTGCTTTTTGGACTGCATAGCACTGCCTTTTAAAGAATGCTTCTGATTTTTTTAAAGTTTGCTCATCTTTCTAGTAAAAGATAGTAATTTATGCAGTTTTGTAGATACTGGTGATCATACATCTATCTACAGTAAATACAATGAATTTATTTCAGAGGTGTTGTTTGTCTGCTGCTTCAGAAGACATCAGAGACATTCAGAGTCAGAAAGGAGTTTTAGTTCAAACATGACCCTTGGCACAACTGACTATTTTTTTGGCAGATAGAAAGAGAAGATGTGCTTATCTCTGAGTTCCTATATAGACTTCATTAAAAGCACATCACTGCAATTTATGACCAATTCACGTTTTTCCACACACCTTTGTTAAAGCAGCTTCCATTTGTCAAAGGCAACTGTTAATTATCTTGCTGGGAAAAGTTCCTTTATTTAATAGATGGACAGCAGGTATGAGGAGCAAACCGGAGGCCTGTTAGGAATAGTTTGTTCTTTGGTAGTCACTGAATGTGTCTCAGGTTTGACTGAAATTATGGGTTTATGCCACAGCTCATTTTGACGTAGCCACTTACCTTCTCTGTGGGTTCAGATTGTGATAATTTTCCTTACTGACATCCTGCTGTAAGAGGGATGCTACTTCTTACTTTAGTTGTTCTTTATCTACTGGTTCAACTTATTAATGTTTATCTGTAAAGTAACAATAAACATTCTTTCTTCAGGTTTTTACTGGAATTTTTTCAGCAGAAATGGTTCTCAAGATAATTGCCATGCATCCTTTTTATTATTTCCAAGTTGGCTGGAATATTTTTGATAGTTTTATAGTTACTCTTAGTTTGGTGGAGCTTTTTCTGTCAAATGTGGATGGATTATCTGTTCTCCGGTCATTCAGATTGGTAAATAAAATATCTGCATTAATTAATGAATTATATTTGTATTTCAACTGTACTCAGACCCTTTTTAGTATTATGTGTATTTTTTACTAAGTGTCACAGGATATCTCTGCAAGCATGTTTTACAAAATTATTTATGCTATCATTAAATACTGTGTGCCATTTTATGGATCAGAAGCAACTAAATACTGTTTTAAGGGAAAGAGCTGTAATTTTATTATAATTGTTTTAACATGGATGGGTAAAGCTCAGTGAAATGTGTAATTTTTTAAGAGTATATTGAGATATATAAATCAATAAAACATTTCTAGTCTTCTTGACTTCCATATATGGAAATAGCAAAGAGGCTAGAGGTATTCTTTTAAAATGTAGAAATTATAAAATTCATGGTTTTAAAAAAAATCAAAATGATTGAATTTTCTTTTCCCCTTGGGAAAAAAAACAAACTTTGTTGTATTAGAAAAATATTTTTGTTTTAAAAATGAGAAACTACGTGTGAGACATTCTTTCCCTGTGTTCTTTTTCAGTTTTGCATTTCTATTTTTCTTTTATCTGAAAGCAAAAAATATTTAATGCATTTTTATTTTGAGTGGGTTAAGGGTAAGAAAGAATATGAATTACACTTTTCCCGTTTCATAAGCTGAGGTGTTTGACTTGCATATTGTTCTTTGTTTTTATTTCCGGACAGTGGGCATGTCTGATCCTTTTTTAATTTATTGGAGGCAATATTCTTTTGGAAGACCCCATTCTTTGAGGATTTCAGAATCCTTTCTTTTCTGTCAGTAGAATTCTGTTGAGCTTTATTATTTTTTAAATTAATTTCTGCACATAATGGTTTAGATGTTTGCCATGTTCAGAATTCCCTGTCCAAATACAACCCCTGTTCTATTTTTTTCATGTGGAAAAGAATACAGATATGCTACACACACTCACACAAAAGGCAAAGTCTAAAATTTATTAGGTTTTAAACATGCAGATATTTATGAAACTCCTGGATCTGTGTAAGTTATAGTTGTTGGAATCATGTTGAAGTCTATTCTTTTTGCTGTTGTTGAGAGTCACTAGTTTATTGCTATAGTGTTGCTATTTGTATATATTTCTATTGCTATTTGTATAGAATTTTTGTAACTACTGCAAATAATGCTTCTGTATTTTTGTTTTTCAGCTGCGAGTTTTCAAGTTGGCAAAATCTTGGCCAACTCTAAATATGCTGATTAAGATTATGGGCAACTCAGTGGGGGCTCTGGGGAATCTGACCCTGGTGTTGACAATCATAGTGTTCATTTTTGCTGTTGTTGGGATGCAGCTGTTTGGGAAATACTACAACGATTGTGTCTGCAAGATCTCTGAGAACTGTAAACTTCCACGCTGGCACATGCATGATTTTTTCCACTCTTTCCTGATTGTATTCCGAGTGCTGTGTGGAGAGTGGATAGAAACAATGTGGGACTGCATGGAGGTTGCAGGCCAAGCCATGTGCATTACGGTCTTCATGATGGTCATGGTGATTGGAAACCTGGTGGTATGTAATCAAAATAATTCTAGAATTAATTTAGAACAAGAATGGTAACAGAACCAGTAAATATTTTTCTAAGCATTGTTAAATGGGGGTTTTAAATATGTTTTTTATGATTTTGAATCTATTACGAGTATGAATTCTGAAATAGAGTTTTCCATTTGTTAGATTTCTGATTCTCTAAAGAATTCTCAGCTTGGAGGATGGTCTCCCTTGGGGGTCTGGAGTGGAATTCAGATGTGGGTGAGAGAGTGCAGCACCATGTGTTCAGGTTTTCGTGGACTATTCCTTCTTACTTAGAGCGGGAGAGAAGAATAAAGGCACCCCACGTGTTAGGCTTCCAGGATGGCATTTGCTGTTTGGAGAAGAGGCCTCCCTACCTGATTGAGGCATCACTTCCAATTACACATAGCCAGGGGTACTTTTTTAAGCTTCTTCTGCTCTCTCCCGTCTAAAAGACTGCTCTAACATTCATAAGACTGTGCAATGTATGCCATTTTGAAACCTCCTTATTGCACAGCCAGCCCTTTACACAAATGGTATAAAGAAACTTGAATTAGAAGGCAGTTGTTATGCAGAAAAAAAACAGATTCAATTACTTCAGTCTTTCTTTCACTTCTTCACCTTTTTGCTTCCTATTCTGTGCTCTTTACAGATACTTCTAAAGTAGTCTTTTTTTTTTCTTTTTTTTTCTTTCTTTTTTTTTTTAAAGTAGCACTTTTTTTTCCCCCCCCAAAGGAAAGCATCATATCTGCACCAGATTGTACATAAATGTGTATACAGTTCTCTTTTTAAATAAGTTTTATATTTATTAAGTCAGCAGTATGTAAGACTTTAGTTGCTCTGCCTTTTTCCTTTGCTTTTCTTATTGCCTTCTCAGTCTTCCTCTATTATTCTACATTTGCTCTTTAAACAACTGTCAGTAGCAGAAGAAATTTTAAATTGACCATCCTGGAAGCATTCTTTGTGAATAAAATTTCTAACAGGAATAAGTTAATTATCTTTAAACCAGGCCTGCGTTGCTTCTGGTTGCATAGCCAGTTGATTCAGTATTTTCTACAAATCTATTTTCTTATAACGGATTGAACTGTGAAGCTTTTTGACCAAAGAAAACCTCCTCCTTAAGTAATTTTCTAAACCAGAAGTTAGAACTTTGTGCAATGAAGTATCCACCTCTGTGAATTGTCCCACAGTGTTTACTGTATATGGATTTCATTCCATAGCTCTAACTGAATTTCTTACATGAGCAGAGATGCCTGCTGCGTGTTCAAGGCTGTTTTATCCATTTATCTTTCTGTGTTCCCAACACATAGTTTTACCCTGTTGTCTTCCAAGTTGGTAGAAAAGCTGATTTGAAGATTTCAAGAGCTGGTACTTTGCTGCTTTGGCATCTGAGGTCCTGGGAGGCTCTGGGCTCGTGTAACTGATACACGTTCTAGGTTTTGTCTAGCTGTGGGAAGAGGATGACTTGGGATTAGAAGACAGAGCGCACTCCTCATTTTTTAAGTTGCACACAGCAAAATATTTGTGTGAGTTTGGACCAGCATGTAGGAAATGTGTTCTCTGCATAGATCAGTTGTGTCTTCTGTTGCAGAGTGCTTGGCTTTGCCAGAACAGTAAATGTGTTGAAACTATTGAGGCAGAACCAAAGAATCCTTTATTTCTGACCTTGTACAAACGTGAACAGAAAAAGAATTTACAAGTTTCAGCAATGCAAAACCACAAAATGCCCTGTATAGGGCAGGTGTTGTGCTTAAATTGCATTTGCATTTTATTTTCTGTGTAATTTCCAAAATCTTGTACTGTGAAGGAAAACATGAAACCTGTGTTCATGGTGGGTTTGTAAGAAACATGTGAACGAAAACTGAAGAAATTCAGCTCTGTTGTCTTTTTTTTGTTATTATTTTTTTAAATTAGATGTTGAACCTTTTTCTGGCCTTGCTGCTGAGTTCCTTTAGTTCAGACAATCTTGCTGCTACAGAGGATGATAATGAAATGAACAACTTGCAGACTGCTGTTGCAAGAATTCAGAAGGGAATAGATTATCTGAGGAAAAAAGCAGGTGAATGTGTCCGAAAGTCTTGTTTGGGAAAACAACCTGTTGTAAATCAAAGAACAGCAACAGATCAGTTGAATGATGAGAGAGACCGCTGCATTTCCAACTGTACCATCACTGAACTAAGGATAGATACGAATTATCACAAAAATGAGAATGGAATGGCCACTGTTATAGGTGGCAGTGATTATACATCATTCATAAACAACCCAAGCCTTACTGTTACAGTACCAATAGCTGTTGGAGAGTCTGATTTTGAACATGTAAACACAGAAGAGTTTAGCAGTGACTCAGATCTGGAGGAAAGCAAGGAGGTAAAATTTAAATATTTTATTTTTTTTATGAACTAATTGATACAATTGTATTGTTTATATGATACTTCCTCCTTAGGAATGGAAAACAGTTGTAATTTGATATTGTTTGACTGTACTGAGAGTGAATAAACTGAAGTGGGGAAGAGGAGCTCAAGAGAGATGGAAATCCAGGCAGAACTGTAGAAACGTACATGAACCCATTTATAAAAAGAGTTTTGAAAAAACACTCTCTTACAAATCGTTAGTTAGACAGACAAACTAGTATATATGTACAGCATAAGCAGTTAAAAGACTGAGTTTTTTATTTAACTGTAATATATCTGTGAAGGAAGGATGAAAGAAAATTGGTATTTAAAAATACTAGAGAAGATATTAATATAGACTATTAATACCCTTTCAGGAAAATCAACATTACTTTTACTGGATGCACTTAACAGAGGTGCTAACTCAGGCTAATGAGAGCAGTAACAACAATTTTCGAGTTCTGAAGTTAAAATGATGGGGAAGAGCTAAGGGAACAATGTTAGTATTATAAGATGAATACATCAATTAAAAACTGATGGGAAAAAGAATTACTGAATGAAAAAATATTGGTTTCTTGCTTGTTTGTGGGAGTTTTGAACCAATCACTTCAAAGACAACTGCCTGACTTTAAACTCGGTCAGCTTTAGGGAAGTAGTCATGTGTCAGCAACTGCAGACTGAGGGGGAAAAGCAAAATTATGGATTTCAGCAGGATCCTGAGAGACACTGAAAATTCGGATTGCAGTCTGTGGCTGAAGAGCAGACTGTGTCTGGTATCAGTACCTCTGGCACCTGAAAACATGAGGACATTAATAGAGTATCACTGATTGTGTAGACAGCTATATTCCGGCCTGGATTATTTTGGATTTTGGCAGGGGGGGATTGTTTGTTGTTTTTGGGGGGTTCAGTTGATTGATTTGGAGGGGGGGGGTCATTGGTTGTCAGCTTTTTAGGGTTTTAGTTGTGTTGTTTTAAATGGGTAATTAATTTGCCCATATAATTTCCAAATTGTAGAAAATAAGTTTGTTACAGAAAAGTGTAGTGAAATTGCATTTAGAAAGGTGTAATAAGGTACTCTTAAGGTGTTTCTTTTATTGTAGAGTGCAGTGTTCAGCAGTATTACACTTATTTTTGCTATTTCATCAGCTCATTTTCTGACAATGTTCCATCTACTTTTTGGAGATTCCGCTACTTCATATATTGTGTCGACCACTCAGTTGAGAAGACTGTGGATTACTAAGAGGCCTCTTTAAAGCAAAGCAAATAATATTCGTAACTTTTTTAACAATCTGATGAAAGGATACTGGACTTAGTGTTTTAATAAAATTTGTTTTTTGTGAAAGGAATATTTGATGAATCCAGGTAATTTACTCTTGCTCTGATAACTGTGTTAAATTTCTTACCTGGAAAATATTCTTCAATTGAAGACACCTGTTTCTTCGCTATTTTATATTTAAGTATTGGGTGACAAAATCTATGTCTTCTCACCTCTGATACTGAAGATGAAACATAAGTATTAGCTGTTTATATGATACTGTTATCTAGTATTAAGTTTAACACACTCAAATTTGGAAAAGTGGCTGAGGATTAGTATAGTTGAAAGACAACTATAGGAGATACATGAACTAACAACGAAAAACTATTTCATGTAAACTAGTTCATAGGAAGGAAATTGTCTTTTCTTTTGTAGATTATTTCAGATCTTCCTTTCAGATTTTCCCTTTGAATGGGAGCAGTTTATGTCAGAGTTATTAGCTACATTATTATTTGATAAGCTTTTGAGAAGTCATTGGTGAGAAGTGAGATTAGATTTATAACAGAAGACTAATAAAAGATAAGTCTGAGATACTTGAAGAAATTACAGGTTTATTGTTAGGCATGGGATTTTGTTTTTGGTTGCTCTATGTCTGCTGCAGTCCATAATGCATCTTAAACTGTTTGAAACTTTTTTTTAAAGTCATGCAGTTAAATATAATGTTTGTGGGGAAAATTGCTTATGCAGAAGCTTTCATGTTTGACATGGTATGATTTACTTTTTGTTTTGTTTTGCCTACAGCTTCTTTCTGAAAGTGTATTCTAGATACATATTTAGCACCTAGTGAAGACCGAGAATAACCTTGAAAATGAAATGCAAGGAGAAATAAATTTCTGTCCTTTTAAAGGTCTAGTTACTACTACTTAAAGGATGCTTAATCCTGTAGTATACACAGCATGGGTGTATCTGTCTGTCTTTTTTATTTGGGCTTTTTTTTTTTTTTTTTTTTTTTTTTTTTTTTTTTTTTTGTGTGGGGGGGGGTTTTGTGG
>JAYRBT010000181.1:18928081-18950594 GCA_036023395.1 Myiotriccus ornatus | reverse complement strand
CCCTCAGAATACAGATGGAAGATCGGTTTATGGCAGCCAATCCTTCTAAAGTCTCCTATGAACCAATTACAACCACACTGAAACGAAAACACGAAGAAGTGTCTGCTGCTATCATTCAGCGTGCTTACAGACGTCATCTTTTAAGGCAGTCATTAAAGAAACTTTCATTTATATATCGGAAAGATGGGGTTGATCTGCTTATCAAAAAAGATATGATTATTCGTAAGCTAAGTGAAAACTCACCTCCAGAGAAAATGGATATGTGTGCGTCCACCAGAGCTCCACCTTCTTATGACAGTGTAACAAAACCAGAAAAAGAAAAATACGAAGATGACAAATCAGAAAAAGAAGACAAGGGAAAAGACAGAAAAGGAAATAAAAAGTAAAAACCAGAGAGGTTGTCCATGATAAATGCTCACAAGCCTGAGAAGATGATGTTTTTATCAATAGCATTCTTATTGGAAAATTATGCCAAAATTACAAGTTTTTCATATTTACCCACTGCTACAGTCAGTGCCTGTACCAAGACTATGACCCTTCACTAGTAAACTCTCAATTTGTAACACGGAAACAAACTTGCAGAACAATAGTTTTGATTATCAGCTGTCCTTAACGGAGAGGAGACAAAAAATTTGAACTTGGACTGTAGGAACCCTTAATGGAGTGCAAAATTACCAATCCTTATAAGCATGTGTTTTGTGGAATAAGTGTATCCACCGAGTACATTTCATCTCCAGCGTTCCATGTGTGGCAGGGTTTTTTTTTTGTCATCTTATTTGCTTTAATCACACACTGCTATCAGTAATTCTACTGTGTGAGAAAAAAAATCTAAATAAATTTTATTTAGATAAATACTGAATGCTAAGTAATACTCTGTATGCAGAGAAACACAAATGTCAGGAGTATGTGATTGTAACGTCATAATATGAACATAGCTCTCTTGAAGCCAACTCTAAACACAGAAAACTAAGATTCCAGATTGTTGTACCTCAGGATCTAGATCAAATCAGCAAATTATAAAAAAAACCCAGAGTTTAGATAGAGAATTTATCAGAAAAATAAAACAAGGGAACAATTTTTACTGAAAAGAGGCTGGTAGCTTAGTCTTTTAAGTTTCATATACTTACTTTTAATACCTTTTAGTAATTCTTCATTTATTATAACGTCCATTTCAGATACAGTGATTTAAATAAATGGTGCTACACACAGCTCCTATTCCAAAAATCATGAAACTATGGAAAAAGACCAGTTCCTTTCAGAGTACAAGATGCCTCATAATTCCTGAAATATTAAAATAATTTTTTTCACAGAAAAGCTACAAATGCCAAATTGTGCCTATAGGAAATTATACAGATTAAAAAAAAAGGGGTGAGCTTTTCTTTTTTTTTTTTTTTTTTTTTTTTTTTACATGTAGACCCTGTAGTATCATGAGTAGTTTCCATACTTCATTCCAGAGTCTGTATTCCTCATGAGTATTCCTCATGAGTATATCCCACTTAGAAAAGTAATAAAAGCTATGTGAATAAAGTGATAGCAGAGTAGCTTTGGGGACAAATACTCCCATAATGTATACCTCAGATTTAAAATTCTGTGGTTTGGAAGGATGGATCATGCCAGAAACACAAAATAAGTAGGTCAGAGCTGGTTTTGACACCCCCTATGGCACTTCAGTCAGGTTTCCACTGTAATGAAATCTTCTATAGAAAGCTAAGATGATGTACTTACATCAGCTTTGTCCTGCATTGTGTTTTAGATGACTTTTTTTGTCATCCAGGCCGACACCATACATGTAAGTAAAATATCCTCTACTATTTAATCAATTGTTTACACAACGGTACCTTTTTGAACAAAGAGACAATGACCTAATGACTCTGTATGTGTCGCATATGTACCCTAGTAAGTTAATTAAATTTCAGTAGATATTATGATATATTCTGTAATACTCCAAATAGTTGGGAAGCTTTAACTGATGCATGCTTGCTGCTCTTATCCTACAGCTGATAAAGTTTAAGATGGGAAGACATGTGAGAAGTAAAAAGCAAAAAACTATTTGACAAGACCATCATTCCTCATACCAGTAAGCAATAGTTGCTGCTATTAAATATTTTATTTTGTTTGAATTTTGTAATCAGCAAATATGCAGTAAGTTACTGGACTATACAGGATAAATACATGGCTTAAAATGTTGGGCTAGAAAAACTTTTATAATATGTATCTATTGATCTATTCATGTTACTTTGAAAATAGTTTTAATTTATAACATTTTATTCTTATAAAAAAATTACACATATATTTTTATTAATTTTTATTGATGTCTGTCTTTAACACTTTGCTTTTGGGAAGCCTAAGATACAATGTGAATTGGTAATTGGAAGTTCCTGCTAATTATTTTTAAAGCATTTTAATAAGGAATAATTTAAAAAGAAATGGACAGTACAGTTATTTTTCTGATCACTAAGTAGGTCTTTTTATGTGAAACAAGATAAAAGATTTCTTTGTGTCATTTTTTTTTTTAAATATAATCCTGTTAATTTTCAGGGTAATCGTAGTCATGAAAACATTGCTTTCCCCAAAGTTAGTCTCACACTGTCTGCTTTGCTTACTGGTACACACTGCAGTAGAAATGCTTTAAAATATAATTTGTTATTCAAAATCTTCCTTCATGAGGATGAATAGTGAACTTGTGCAATCGGCAGTGAAATACTTTGCATTTCTTCTTTATTCTAGAATATAGATGGGCTGCTGCTTCTACAGAAATTATTGGCTCATTGTACTGATGAACTGCATGCAGGAAGTTGTTTTACCGAAAATAACTGCATTGCTAACAACCCAAAAGAATAAAGATAACCTTTTTATGTAATTATTTTAGTCTTTGTGTTTTTATTGTATGAAGTTTATGAAGATTAATGGTTGGTGGAATAAAGGTGGAATCTCTTCAGCAGTGAGGTGAGGTATTTTAAACATTTAGATAACGTGTTGCTTCATGACTTAGATCAGTATCAAGTTGTCACCGTCTAGATGAAATGAAATGCTTATATTGTCCTGACCTGAGAAGTTTTTCTAGAATTCAGAAAAGAAACCCATTCAAACTATGTGACAAATTTTTGAGTTGATCAGTGATACTCTCTCTATTGGTGAAGTCCAATGCAGGATGGCTCCACAGCTGATCCAGTAGACACTGCTCACCCTGGGATAGGTGATAATGTCACCAAAATAACCCCATGAGGGCATAACAGTCACTTTAATCCCATTCTCCCTCAAGAAATCCATGCTTGCCAAGAGGAGGGGAAGAGACCTGTTCGAGGTGTTAGTGGCCATGCCACAGCTGTTGTCAGGTCACTGATGCCTTTACAGAGCCTAAAAGACATGGTCCCTGGCAAGAGGCTTCTGCATACGGGTGGCAGGGAACGGGACACAGTGTATGCATCAGACCTGCCTGTGGGGCAATTAGTGCTTTTTTGTGTATGTTCTCATTTCTTTGTAAAGAGTAACTGCTGTATACTGCGATCAGTATAGCTACCAGGAAAAAACCCTTGACTATGCTGTGCTCTGAAGGACAATGTGCATGGTTTTAGTAACTGATTGGAATTAAAATTCGGGCTTTTTTCAGTCCAGAATAGTTAGAGTTTTACTATCCTAGTTTCTAACAATAATTACTCTTAAATTGCTGCTTAAAGAACAAAGTCAGTCAGTACTGGACAGGTATGTAGTTAACTTGAAAATTCTGTGTGAAATAAGCATAAAATATTTATGTGATAATTTTTCTATGAATTTGATAGTGTGCAGAAGTGTATGAGGTCACTTACAAAAACATTTTACCCTATAACATTTCTGTCATTTTTAAAGTTATATTTATTGAGCCCATGATCCAACTAAAGTCACTCTCCATTTTTGGTGTCTCAAATGCTGAACTTTTTGGTCCTTTACAAAAAGAGTAATGTATTTTTGGATTCCAAGTGTATATATTTGAATAAATTTGTATCCTTCTATATTTCTTTTAAATTATTTCAGTGTTCCTTGAAGATAAAGAGCTTATGGAAGACAGTTGACTTGCAGACTTCCTCTTTAACCTGCAGGTATAAAATAAATTAATCTTTTATTTTTGATATAAGAAAATTCTTTCAGAATAATGGGTTGGTCATATATTGTTATGTAAATCATTAAGCAAAATTCCTAGAACAGTAGGACACTGCACTCTCTTACTGTCCCAGCTCACAGAGAATGAAAAATTAATATGAAAGGCTACCTTAAAATTGTGTCAGAAATGAGCTTTCTTTACTCTCTGTTACTATTTCAGGAATGTAAGTTTATTGTGAAGGTGTCATCAACCTCCAGACCTCCTCCACACCTCCCCAGAAAACCCCCAGCCATACCCCAAACCTATATTAGGACATAAAAGGGGAAATTTCTGGGATTTTTCCAATCTTGGCCTTGATCATCTCTATAACAAACTCAGTTTCATTTCTAAGGACAAGACTGTCCTGCATCCATCATAGAAGATTACTTCCACAATACATGTAAAAATATAAAATGGGGAGGTATCGGGGGGATTGCTCATTGGTGGGTTTTTTGTGTGGTTTGTTTTGTGTGGTTTGTTGTGTGTGTGTGTTTTGTGTTGTTTGGGTTTTTTGTTTGGTTGGTTTTTTTTGTGGTGGTTTTTGTTTGTTGGTTGATTTGTTTTGGGGGGTTGTCTGTTTGTTTGTTTGTCGTAAAGAGGCCTTCAATATGTTCTGGGGGTTATTTGTGTTTTTAAGCAGGAATTTCAGAGGCTGAATACCATGCCTAGCTGGGATGCAGTAAGAGCATCGATCCGTGGCTTTCTCCAGCAGAGGGCACGGGCGGCCCGGCTGCTGCCGGAGCCGGGACTGCGGACACGGGCGGGACCAACAGACTCAAATTGCAGGCACAGGGGAGAGCTTGCAGCTTTACAGACAACTGGTAGATTTCTCTACTTGTTACAGCATGATAGTTCGGCTTGTTCTGTAAATACAGGTTTGTTGTTAATACCTCTGTGACTGAAGCAGCAGTTTCTTGGATTTAAGTTCTGTGCCCTGTGAGGCGTGTGGACCTCTATCCAGAGCTGACACCACACTGGTTAAGAACTGCCACGCTCGTCTGAGCTTACTAAACTACAGCTGAAGGGTGTTGATGCATCGTGGAGTTGCACAAATAGCTTTAATTCTACTTTTATTAATAGGTGTTGTTCATCTAATCCCACGGCACACCACTGAAACAGCCCCAACCTTCTAAAAGAATCACATATGAAAGTATCTGTGTCATTTTCATGGCAAACAGTCATAAATATAATGAAATATCATTAAGAACACAATTTTTTTTGGACATAGAAAATCCTTACTATACTCATTTTATAGCATAGATTCAGAAAGGCTTGTCTATCTCAGTAAAGCATTAGAAGAGCTAATCTGAAATATCTGCAGTGGAGGAATATTTAATGGCTCACAAACCTCTGCATTAGCAACATCCTTTTCAGTGGGGGATGGTACCATCTCTTTAATTGTCTGAGCACAACCAGGTTTTGTCTATGTGATACAGCATGCAAGCTCTGTCGCTCAGCATATTTATTTCTCCTTGCTAATCAGTGGGAGCTGTTGCATGGTGAAAGACATATTTCAGTGCTTGCCTTAAAAAAAAAAACACCAAAAAAAAAGATACTGCAGTGTAACCCAAGCAAAGTAAACTGCGGCACATTGTCATCCCTCTGGAGAGGGAAAATTGCATGCTGAAGCACACATGATCTCTGCTGCAAGAAAAGCTTTTGATGAAAATAAGGAGTGACACTTCATAAACAATTTATAACAATCAAATTGAGCAGTTCCAGACACGCTCTGCACTTCCATTTTCTATTGTCTTAAAAGCATGTTACTTTCTCTTTAACAGCAGTCTTAATAATAATCTTTGTGGAATGTGACAGCTGATTAAAATACACCACAATATATTTTTTAGAAAATGTACGGAATGTAATAAGCTGGTTTTGTTTTCAAAGGAGTAATTATCTGCAACATTCACATTTAAAAATGGTCAGAGAATTACATGCTGCACTGCTGTTTGTGGTATTGCTTTATAAAATAGTCAAGCTTGCAGATACCATAGCAACACCTCTCATGTGGTACTTTTTGATTGCTGAACTATATAGTAGCTTTATGCACATATTCTGCAGCCACTTGCACGAATATCTTTATATAGCGTTTATTAAAAATTGCATCTGCAACATAAGGCAAGCTGGACTATGCCAGCAATGATCTCAGGTTCGTGGTCACAGGCAGGCAAAAAGTTAAAATATTCTCTCCGATAATAAACACTTTGAATACCCGTAACTTTTCTCATCTTAACTTCTTCATGGCCCTCATGGCTGTCAAATGAGGCCAACAAGGATTCATGCAGCATTGCTGCAAACACTAGTATATTTATTTATATAGATGGAAAGCATCTGCTCATGCTCTAACTGTGTAAGATTGGAAATTGGATGTGATTTATATGATGAAGAATAGGTGAGCAGATAAAAGCAGGCTTCTGATAGCTTCTGTCTGGAACTGCATTTACATCCAAGAAAAACCCCACATTTTCAGAGTGATGCTCAGAGCACTGTGAAGTCACCAGCTTTACTGCTCTTGCTTTCTCATTTATTTGGAAAGCAGTTATTTGAAGCTTCATTTATCTGTCATGGTGCAACCATCTTTTAGAATTCTCTTATTTTTGTATAAAAATTAAAATAACAGGGAAAGGAGAATGCTTCTGTTGAAAGGATAGCAACCAATGACAGATATGGAGAAAACATAATAAAATTTTAACATGATTTTTCTGCTTGTATTTTAGGACTAAAACGTTTATTTCATAGTGGAATTCTACTCCATATAAGGAGAGCTTCACAGGAAATTTCAAAAGGTGTACATAGAATAACTGACAGGAAAGGAAATTGCAGTGCTGATATTACTGAAAGATTATTAATATAAAATCTTTTGCAGAAGTTAATTGGAAGCTGACACACTCTGAAAATAAAAAATTGTTCCAAAGAATGTGGAATGAGAAAGATCTGCAGCACACTGCAATGACAAATTACTGTCTTGGCACAGTGAAACTGTTTTGCTTTTGTGATTAGAGAGAAAACATCATACTAAAACCTAAGATCAAAAAATACATATCTGTTAATATCCAAAATGTATCTATGTGTATGTACCCTTTTCATTCATGTCTATTACTATATAAACTTCTTTAATAATTTTAGAGTATAAAAATCTTCTCAATTTTCTTAAGAAAAAAAGAGAAAAGGTGTAATAGGAGGGCACACGGGTTCAACTTTTCTGTATTACTTGGTATCTACTCACATTCCATCTGCTCTTACCCTGTTCCACTATCAATTCGTTTGCATGAGATAAAGATTTCACATGACATGTGGTGGAATGCACTCCTTTTATAAAACCACGATGAAGTAAAATAAAATGCATTTTCCCCTCTGAAGGACAGAGAAAGGTGGAGTTTGTGGGCCTTCCTAGCCTTGTCAGTAATATACTGTCCAAAAACCACTTGTGCAATTCTTAGCTTTTGAGAAGTTCTGGGTTGTTAAATCAAAGGAACTGAACCTGAAAGGTTTCCTCAGTATTCCTTCAGATATATATATGACATCGTAAAAAACATTACATTCTTTAGAACTGCATTAGTCTACATTCTCTGACTCCATTTTTGCCTCTGGTCTTACGGAAGTATATTTGTGGAAGTATAAAGAAGAGCATGTAAGTAGTAGGTAAGAGCCTACACCTGTTCCTCTGTACATAGGTTCTTTTCAGTCTTTAAGGCAGCTCTAGTAGGGTATAATTCAGTCTCCTTTCCTTTTCCTTCCTGCTCTATTCCCAGTCTGGAAGAGAGAAGAGTTGCTTTTCAAACAGGAAGACCACAAATCAGTTTATTGTTGCAGGTGATTCATACAGTGGAGCTGAAGAGTAATTGGATCAGCTGTAGCAGTTATTTCACATATGACAGCACCAGCAAATGATGGTAGGTAACCTCATTAGAAAACAGACTTCAGCAGCAATTAGAATAAAAGTTAAAGAGGGAAGAAAGAAGATACTGGTATTTGGAAAAAAAATGAGAGAAGTTAAGGTCTTTTAGGTTTTATAGGTAATTGTATTCTACATAAAACTATAACTTTGTGTATGAATTCTTTAAAAAGTAGAGGCACAGTACTCAGACCTATCTCATGGTGATAGAGAACACTCTAGAAGTGATTTCAAATAACTTTGAAACATGATGAAAATACCTTAAAAATAGTTTGAAGTGTTCCATTTAATTGTAAGCAGAAGCAGATAAAAATTCATGCTCAGAGACTGATAAACAACTTACTTCCTTTTATTTTTTTTTTTTCAGATAGAGAAGTTGGTTTTGTCTCTTTTAGATTTGTCCCGTCTCATGAAATTGAAAAGGACTTTTGGAAAGTATCTGGTTTGTTCATAAACTTGTGAAAGTTTCAAGAATATAGTTAAATGTCAGGGCAATTTCCACTATGAACCTCTAAATATTTTCTCTCAGTGCCTAGTGGCTGTCCTAAAAACTTGCTAATCTATACAACACTAGCTATATGAAAAAAAAAGATTGGAAAATAGCATCTGGCAGAACGTAATCTAAATTTCTACTAAATTTCTAGTCCTTCTGTGCACAGCTGAGATGCTGGTTTGAAAAACCTTCCTTGGAAATAACTGGCTGCTAACCATTCTGATGGTGAAAAGCAGTTAACACCAAAAAGCCACCAGATGTATCACCAAGCTAATCTAAGGTTTATCTGATTCCCTGGGTGAGAGACTGACCAATCAATTGCTTTCTGATTCTTCCCAGCCGTTTGACTGCAGATGCACTGGAGAAGTCGTGGTAGTTACCAAGCAGGTGAAAAGTTCTTTGATCAAACTGCAAACTTCTCAGCATCTTAATCCTTCAATTAGTCTGTTTGTGAAAGCACAGCAGTCAACAAGTCATTGCTCCACCTTGCACGTTGTGGTGACAACCTTGAGTGAGTAACTGGCAACCTCTGTTGGGTGAGGTGGGGTTTTTCCATCACAGTTTTCTGCTCTTTATTGTTTACCAGGGTGTGAGGTGAGGGAAATAAGGGAAGGGATGGAAAGGAAGTGGAGAAATGACTCAGTTTAGAAAGCTGACACGGAGCTGGGCAGAGTAGGGATAAAGACAGAGGAAAGGAATGAAATAAAGCTGGGCAGTAACTCGTGTTGCAGATGTCAAAGACTGAATTAGCTGAACTGGTTTAATTTAGCATTAAGAGAAATTATGTCAGAAAATCTTGAGCCTACTGTAAATATGAACCTGATATCAGTGAGGGGATTCTTTAGGATAAGAGGCATTGAGCAATTGCACAGCTTGCTGTGTATCTATAAAAATGCATGCTTAAGAGTTTCTGACTTCTTCTGATCAGTTTATGCATTAAGGGACTACTGCAAACTTGTCTGAAATCATCTAGATCTATTACTATCAGTTACATTGACATGTCATGATCAATCTTTACTGTTACAGATAGTGCAGTGTAATTCAGTTAGCATTCCATCCCACTACCCTTTCCTAATCTTAGTTGTTCCTAGCTGGGAACAACTGAATATAACTGAAGAATACTCCAAGCAGCTCAGAAATTTGCTAGGATACATTGACAATTTGGCAGTTCTTTCACAACTCAGCTGTGAAAGACATTGTGGGAAAGCACTGTCAAAGTGTTTCTGGAAAGGACTTGTTACAGTGCTCTTAGGTACTTCCGATGTTCAGGGTTTATATAGCAGATTTATTAAAACAGCTGCTAAACAGTGAATGGAACACGGAGAAGTTAGGGTCAAATCTTACCAAATAAGGGAATTTTCCTGATCTTGGGTGATTTAGAAAGAAAATGTCATTCTTTACATATTATTAATGCAAAATTATTCTCCTATTTTGTAGACTTATATCAACTTTTTCCCAGTATTTCAGTTTCCTTCCTTAAAATGTAATGCATTAATCTTGACTCTCCTGATTCAGCGTGAATTTAGTAAAAGTAATACTGACAGCCATAATACCTATAAACCTGGTTATCATACAATCATAATTTCATTTAAGAAGGTATACATCTGTGGCTTTCTCTTTTCCTCAGAATTCTTGACAACTCTTTGGTGAGTAAGCTCTGGTGCTGGTGACTCACCGTGATTTTTGTTTCAGTAGCACTTCTGACAGCTGACATCCCTGAACATGTCTTATCCTTACTAGTTGTCAAGTGTAAGGTCTAAATTAGGCCATAGTTTCACAAGCATTTTAACTGCCATAAGGTGGCAATGTAAGTGAAAGAAGCAGACTTCTCCCCTAGGTTAGAACAACCATTTATGTTTCCCTGTGACAGACTAGATTGGAGAACTAAAAACTTGGTGAGAACAAAAGTTTATCCCTAACCTAGATAATTTTCCTATTCAGTTCACTGTATGGCCTTACCACTGCTTGTGGTAGACAGAAGGGAGGTGGACAGCAGCAAACAATGCCATTGAGTGCTAATTTGATATCTGTGAAACTATGGCTTTGGATATCTTTTGGTGGTCCCTCAAGCTAAAGCCTTGATGTTTTCCTTTGCTCCTAGAAGAGAAATGAAACTGCGAAGTAAGGAAGAAAATATCTATATTATGAGAATTGAAAGTCAGCTTTTACTTACATAGCTTTATATTCCATGCCTCTGCTCCTGGTAGTTTTATAGCCTTAAAAACTTGATGCACGATTTCTTAATTTTCTCTATTGATCATTTTCCTTTCACTGCAGGAATTACTTTCTTCAAAGTTTTGCCTAACAGAAAACTGCATTCTTGTTCTTTCAATATCTTAGTTGCATTAATACTTTTATTCGTCACCTGTGAAGTAGGCTACTCCATGCCCCATGTGTAGCTACTGATTGATCAGACAGTCATTTCATCTACCCATAGGAGAAATAAAAGGCATATAGCCAACCAACTTCACTTCTCAGTGATGATTTTTAAACTTGGATCCTTTACAACTCTTCCTGGGAGTTACATCTCCATACCCAATCTTGCCACAAATAATTACACAAAAGTATGGTTACAATGTAGACCATAAATAATACATAGTGCTGCCTCTTAAGTTGTGCGTATTCTGGTTATTCCAGTTTCCCAAAACCACTGTCTTCTAATAGTGAATGTTGAAGGGCATTGAGGTAGAACAAGCCAACACAGGCTACTTCCATTTTAGAAGAGGACTTTGCTCCAGTTCCAAGTACAGGAATTTCATCTGTTACTCAGTGGTAGTATATAAAAATATATTTTTGTCTGACATGAAAGATGTACCTTGGCAGAGGCAAAGTGAGATGGCAATAGGGTGGGTGGGTTAAGGCAGAGGCAGTGGCTTGATAAGGTGGGAGGAGAACCCAGTACTGCAGTTCAGCTACTGAGAGCAGCTACCACAGACAACTGATATGGTAACTTTGGTATGTGGTAATTGTATAAAATCCAGGGTCAGGGGTAAGATGTCATCCATTCAGTGAATTAACTTCCACTTTCAAGACTTCCATCTTTTGGTTGTGTGTCCCTGTATTACTTATTCCATGAAGATCTATGAGTTTTTAGACTTAGGGGAAAACAAAAAAAAACGTGTTAGGTTGGGTTTCTTTTTGGGTTTTGAGTGTGCATAATAAATGCTTACTGAAGAATGCATAGCATCTGGGGATTAATATGATTTCCTCTTTAGGATTTGCATAACTTGGAAGTGGATCATGCACAACTGTCTTTGCCATAGCCATGTTTTCTAAGGATCAGAAGACTTTTTTTTAAAGTAACCTTTATTCAATTAAAGATAAGTCTTTGAATTCCAGAGGTCTTTTTATGAAGCAAAATGTCTCAGTGACTTTTTTTTAAAAATAGGCTGTGTACACATTTATTACCATGCAGTTGATTTTTTTAAATTATTTCTACACTAATTGTTCTTAAGGTATTTAGAGTCAAAATTAGGGATTTGTATCTTTTTAATCGTTTCTTAATGTCTGACAGGACAGCTAATAATAATATTAAGAAGTAATCTCCCATGAGGTTTTTTTTTCTTTTTATCATCTTGACAACCTACCTCTAATGGCTTTTTATCACTTTTAGCTGCCTCAACCTATCAACCTGAGTCATAGCATCAGGAAGCAAATTGTACCTAAGCTGAATGGGAGGATTCCAAGATGGTGATTTTTTTTAAGTCAGCCTCAGGTAGATACTTCACATTTATGAACAACCTTAAGAAACTCTCCCTCTCTCAAAACCCTTATCAATCACTAAATTTAAGAAATTCAGCTTTTAGCAACTCGTAAAGAACATGCATAAATTTTCTCCTTTTAATAACTGTGGCTTTTTATATGAATATCTAAGCCATGTATCTGGAAATAATTGATTAACCTAATTCATACATATGTCATGTAACTATATATGCCTCACTAATAGAATAAAAATATATTTTCTTAGCTTTAAAGGATTTAATCAAAGCAGTACTCCCCTATGAATGAATAGAATGATCCTTCTTCATCTTTGGGCTCTCTGCCAAGACTCCTGAGTATGGCAAAAAAATTAGACTGAAGGGTTTAAAATTAGATCTTACCTGTCTCTCCACAAATGCTAATAAAATGGAAAAAAAAATCTCACTTGGATGCCAGACTCAGTAAATGTACCACGATTTTGGGGGCTGAAATAGAGAGAGACTGGATGGATTCTGCAGCATGCTTGCTGAGCAGGGGGTTAAATTTTGGAAGCAGGCAGCCAGCATGCTCTGCAGCAGTTTGCAGGTGTAAGGACAGCAACCTTTTGCAGTTTGTGCTCTCAGAAATCCACTGATATTGCTGATGCCTTTTAAGAGAATATTGAGAAATTCAACAAATTTCTGCTTCCTTAGAGGTTCAGGGCATAAATTAACGGTATGAAGTCCAAAGGTATGAACTGGCTAAAACATCTTCACAGGCACAGGGAAATGTCTGTCATTGTAACAAACAGTAGCAAGCCTGCTAATGCAGATATTGGTAGTGACTCTTTAGCTTCTGCGGGTTTTGTTCTAAGTGGAGAATGTAAACTAATTGAATAATGAACTTCAATATTAAAAGAAAAAAACCAAAACCACTACTATTCATTGTCACAATATTTTTGGGATTAAAGGGGAGCACAATGAAAACAGAATAATGCCAGTGAATTTATTATTTCAAGATGAATGGTGGACATGTAGACTTGTGCTTATTAGTTGTGTTTTGATAGGGGTTTTTTTTCCAGGGTAGAGTTGGAAGGCTGATTACAGGTACCATTCCTTGCAATGCTAGCTCATAGTACCTTGAGGAACAGCCAAAAATGGTAGCAAAAAGCTGCAGGCTGTTGGCTTGTGTAGGGGGTGATTGAGCAAAGTGTGAAGTTATTAGCGTGTAATCAAAGCAGACAGACGTTACTTTGAGCCCAGTTTTATTGATCATTAAAAATCTCCATGGTAAATCAGCTGTGGAGGTGTTCATTTCTGCCTGCCATGTGGGGATGAAGGCATGCACGTCCAGAGAGCCTGAGCAGATTTCTGTGGTACAAAAAAGGGCTTGTTCTCTGGAAGCTACAGCTTTTGGGGGGAGAGGCTGGGGGTGGCAGCAAGCAGTACAAAGGCCCAGTGCCATCAACATTTGGTGACATAGTTAGACCTAAATGTGTTTGTGTGATTATGTGCATGAACCCACTACTCTCAGAGTACACAGACAGGTGGGATTAGGTCCACAGGATCTCATTTCAGTCGGATTGGTGTTATTTACCCTGCCTCAGTGCAAAAACAGCTGAGTACCTTTACAGAATGCTACCCTACTACTCCCATTTTACACATTATTTGCTTAATGAGAAAGACAATTTTTTGGGTTTGGTGGCTGTAGTAGGGATAAGCCTGATTTGCTGCTGCTTTATTAATTACAAAGCAACTGAAGTTGAACCTGCTGTTTTATGGAATGATGTAGACATGGGGAAATGATTTTAGATTAAACCTTTTTCTTTTTTTTCCTTTTTTTTTTTTTTTTAATTCTGCATAGTATGAAGAAGTTCTTTCAGTCTCCTGACTCTTCCATCCAAAGAATTACTGGTAAGTACAACACTGAATGATTCTACTTTGTTCAGGTTTTCTTTTAAAAGCTTTTCATACTTTCCATTTCATTACATATGTATTTCAAAAGGGAAATTAAAAGAGAATTATTATATATTTCTTTAGATTTTTCCCTACTGTCAGTTATACTATGTCTACATTCCTCCTAATTTCAGAGCATGACATAATTGCTAGATAAAATAAAAATTATAGGGCTAAAATGCAAAGAAGTTACTTTTAACTCACTCATTATGGCACATAAGCAGACTTCTGTCAAATAGTAGTTTCTAATCCTATTTGCCATATTTTTTGGTGTACCTTGAACACCTTCTGCTTACTGAATTAACGTTAATTCAAATTAATAGTAAAGGATGCTACTTCATTATGGTGATTGATAATGAGATACAACCCCCTCTTCTAGCTTTAGAATAATAGGAATGCAGCAGTTTAAATCTCTGTAGGACTTTAGCAATTGTGAGCAGTTACCATTCGATGATCATTCAGCAGCCTGTGTGAGATGAATCAGTGATTTGTGGGGCAGCCTAAACAAGCCTGCAATGCTCCTCTGCCTATTCTCTATATAAATAGACAGGCCAGATCTCCAGAGATGTCAGTCTGGCACTTCTCACAAGCTTTGCATTTACTTACTATTCATTATTAATTGTTAAGTGCTTGCAGCACACTTGATATTGTAAAAAGTACAAAGATACGGTCCCTGCCTGGAGGAGCTTACTTTAGAAGATAAGCAGAAGCAACTCCTTCTTTTCCTATACAACAAATACGGTTTGCATTGTGTTTTGTTCAAATTCCCTGAAACTTGGAGAATATGGACTTCAAGTCAGGTTACATAACATTTCTTTACTGACTTTCACTTTACCCAGGTCAGAGTGAAAGAACTGTCAGAGCATGCTTGGCTATATGCAGTGTGACAGGTTTCACTGTTCTGAACAATTGGTCCCAACTGCTCTTATTTCTTGTTTGAGGTTTCAAACCACTTTGGAAGGCTATCAAATTTCACGTTAATCTCCTCAGGAGGAGAAAGAACGAATCTCTGGATGGGAAGACAAGTCAGAGTTGATGCATACTGAACTGCAGGAGAGGCATAATATTACTTGGAAAGGCCTCTGACTAGTCTGTGCTCCCATCTCCATAAGGCAGAAAGTTTCATGATTTTGCTGGGGGGCAAAAAGAGGGAATTAATAGGTTAGGCAAAGGTGGCATTTTCTTGAAACAAACAAACAAACAAAACCAAATGCACTACCCTGCATTTTATAAATAGAATGTGTATGATTTAATTTGTTTGATTTCCTCTCAGGTAAGAATTAGTACATGGAATATTTGGGTTTTTCATGTCCATGGCTATATTTGCTCCATCCCATGCATTCCAAGCACAGTTGCCAATTTTTGAAAGGCTTTGTAACTAGTAACCAAGCGCTAAATGTTAAGATTTGGGAGAATGAGGGAGAAATTTTTAACTAAAAGAATAAAAGGGAAAACAGGCAAGAAGAAGTAAGTTACTTGAAATATGCAGAGAAAGAGAGAGATATAAAAATATTCTGAAAAAAATTACAGACTGAATCACATTTGCTTTTTGATCATGACAAAGCACCTTTGCAACAGTTTTTGAGTAGTGTATGTTTTACTTGTATTAGGCTGGTCCATGAATAAGTCAGTTGCTTTAACAGGACAGCGGATTATAATGACAAAAAAAAAGGGGGGGAGATTTGAAGCAGTCACTCTGGGGGCTCCTAACTGGAGAGCAGTTGAGGTGCCAGGTCAAAACCAGTGATCTGGAAGACTTCTGGCTTGGCTGCCAACACGTCCCACTGAAGCTGACCCGTGAGTCAGTACCTGGAGCTTGTCAGGACTATGGGAGCACTGGCTACAAAACCAGGAACTGTCTTTTAAAAGGAGTGGTAGGTGTTCAGAGCTGCTCACTTTCTTGCTGTCAAGTATGTAGGAAATTCGAGATCTTGAGATAATATTTTTAGCAGAACACGTACTCCATGTATACTGTCCTAAATATCTTCCCTGTTGGTAGTTATTCCTTCTGTTAAATCAAAAATGCCTGTTCAGAAAAATTAATGCACAGCCACTCAGCTCACTATAATTTCACTTTTCATTTCAGAATACCAATACTCCTTGTTGACATTACAACCCTTTCTGTAACACTCAGACCCTTTTACAGAGGTATTCGAATCTATGTATCAATAATCTATTATAAGGAATATAAAAGCGTCGCAAAATTCAACATATAACTTTGCAATAAGTGTGGTCCAAGGGGATCTTGACATATTCATATTTGTTTTAACGAACAGGCCAGGAGAAATACCAAACTAACCCAAGTATAGCTTCTTGTAAAATTTGTCTAAGGGGAGATGATCAACTGAAGGAAAAAAACCAATTGAACTCAGAAAGTACATTAGAATAGGCAACAGAAGTAAGTAAGAGGTCTAGGACTGATATTTCAGTCATAAGCAAATCTAAGCAAAACTAGTTTGGATACTGAATACTCAAGACAACTTCAATATAATGATGGAAACACAGGGAATTGAAAGTATTTCCCATCTTTCAAGCTCTTGACTATATAGTCAGTTTTAAAAATTAAGCATTCTGGATACCATCTGAGCACCATAAATGGTAAGTGAGGAGAATGAATCTTACTTGTAACCATTTAGACAGCACTGAAAGGCAATCAATATCTACAGAGTGCTGGGAAAAAAAGGAGTTTTAAATTCTTTAAAATGTGGCAATCTGTAAAATTAGGCCTAGGCTTCATTCCAACACACACTTTTTTTATTATTATTATTTTTTTAACATCAAAAAGATTAGGGAAAACAACTTTAGGCATGATGGTCCATCAGCTCAAGTACTTTATATTTGCTGCCTGAGATTTTTGAGTAACAATAGACTAACAACTTCTGAAACCTTCTTTGCTTTGATTTTCAAGTTGCTGGAATATACAGTACTTCAATCTTTTTGAAAATAGAAATGTAGATACCAGGCACATTTGAAAGATGAAGAGGTTATTGTGATAAACAGCATAGCATGCATATGTGTTTTCCTCTAGAGACTCTCCTAAGCAGAAGCTCACACATACGCCTTTATAGCAGCTGCAAAAAAAGTCTGTTTCTCATCAGTTCTTATCTCATGACAAAAAGAGTTCCCATTCCCAGTGTATTTCCTATTCTGTGTTATCTGGAGATGGTTTAGACAGTTTTTATCTCCAAATCATTTGTATACAGGCAAGAAAACACCAAGAGGTAAGGTCATAGAAATACTTCCCCAGTTCCTATACTGCAGCATCTGCAGAGACATCAGGCTTGTAACCATGGACTGTAACATGTAAGCACAGAGTGACACAGAAATACCCCTCTAGAGGTACCTGAAAAAAAAAAAAAAGAGGTTTTGCAAAAGCTTATTATTTGATAACTTATTGTTAAATTGAATAATTTGCTCAGTTTGGAATGTCTGCTCCCAAACATAGTAGATTCCCAGCTGTACTGATTAAAAGAATTGGTAATGTAAGCAAGTAAACATATTGCAGTCACTCTCATTACTAAAGACCATTGTGCGCTTTTCTGAAAAACTGTAGAAAAAAATAATAATGGAGAAGTCATGCTTGTGATGGCTTCAGACTTCAGCCTGCAAATGCAGTCCAGAAGGCTAAATGCAGCATTAGCAGAAGGCAGCTTCACACAGGTGCACACCAGGAATACCTCAGGACGCAATAAACAAATAGCAAAACCTTCAAGACACAGATGAAAAGTGAGCCACACCCCTACAGAAAAAGCTATACATAGTTTTATGCCAGGTTTTTGATTATTTATTATTATTAAAAAAATAAATAAATAAATTTAGAAAAGGAAACTTTTTAATATGAAACTCAGGAATTTTAATTTACCAAAACTAGTACAACCCTAAATATCAACATTTTCTACTATGTGATATATTGCATTTTATTCTGCTATTTATTCTGATTTTAAAAAAAAATATTTGGGGATTATATTTTTCTTCTTACTGGTGTTTCAACAGGCCTGATAATGTTTTAGACTAAAGGTTTTATAATCTTTCTAAACATTATTATTTTGTTTTCTTTCAAAAATTTAATATTGTGTTCTGCACTTTGCTTGCAGGATTTTGGTTGAAAATTATCTAAACCAATTTTAGTAATTATTTTTCTAGTTAATATTATAAGCTTAAAATCCTTTGGGAGAATATCAAATTATGCATCTATAATTATTAGAACTCTCTCCAGTTTCTGTTCAATAAAAAATTAGGATCAATAGCTCTTGGCACACAACAGCTATGCAGAGCTCCTTGTCTCTGCAGGCAAGAAATCTGGATCTATATAAATGATGAATTCTCATCACCATAAAATTCTGCATAACATTGTCTGTTATTCACCATTAATCCAGAGACTGTGTGAATCCTCTTTCTCTAGTAGTTATATATTTATATCTGATAGACTGCAAAGATATTTGGGAATAGGAGGAAGCTTTTCCCAGGAGAGTGCTGAAGGTATCTTGGAAATGTTCCATAAGCTTGGTGAGTTCTAATGGCTATTCCTAGCCAAAAAAACTGGTGATTCTAAGACTTCACGCTCCTGTTGAATATGAAGTATTCAAAGCAAGGCAGACAGGCATTTGAATTAAGGTAAGCATTACTGATGTGTTTTAAATCATCAGAGGAACTGTGCTTTGTAGCACAATGCCATCTAGGTAAAAAGACCACCTTTTATACTGTTCTGAGTAGCTTTAGTGTGGCTTTGGGAATTTTTGTGCCCCCCCTTGGTTGTGTATTGGGCTTGAGGAAATTAAAGAACCAACAAAACAACTTGCTACTCTTTTGTGACTGCCGGAGTGCATTGAAAACCACTTTAAGTAGAATTCAGTTTCATTGCCCAAAATTTCACCATCTGTTGCTTATGGTGGCAATATCCAAAATGGTTATCAAGTGCTTGTAATACATCCAGAACAACACTTTTGCATATTTTTTTCTTAGGTCAGAAAAGAACTCTTCTGTTCAAAAATCCTTCATAATGAAAATTAAAAAATTTGAAGCATTAACAAAATAACACAAATACAACTGAGACAGTAAAGAATCATTTAACCCCAAATTATCTGGAGTCAAGTCTTAGCCACATTTTGAATTGCACAAGCCTGCTGCTGCTACTTATTTCCTGTTTCAAATCTCAATTAAAATATTGCTAAAAGTACAGAAAAAATTTTCCTACTGTTGTCATCTTAAGAAGCCTCCACATTTTGCTTAAGGCAGTTGTACCATTCCTAATGAGGTGGCACGCAGTGAGCCCTGGCAGGGATGTGACCCCCAAAAGTTTATCAATAGAGATATGTGCTCAAATTACAGTAAAAAAAGGTTTGTGGGTCTCAAAGTATTTTGTGAGAAATTTTAGTATGGTCCACATGTAAACATGAATACACACTCTGTTCATGGCACTAACAGTAGTCCTTGTGACTGTTAAGGGTATTTTGCATTTTACTGGAATAACAGAAAAAAGAAAGATAAGCAACATGTCATTAGGACAAACAAGAAGAAAAGGAGAGAAACAGTATATTATTTTTAATATTCTGAATGCTGTCTGTTGACATATCAGGCATGGACTCCATTTTATTACTGTATATAAAAGTTGAAATAATGAGATTAATCAGAGAGAATTTGATGAACTATAGTAATATTCCCTTATTTTTAGCACAGTTAACAGCAAATTTCTGAAAATATGACATTAAGAACACTGGAGGACTGCCAGTCTTACTCCAAATTTATAAACAGTAGAAATGACATTTTGAAGAACTATTGATTAGTTACATGAATGTCAGTTCCAAGTGAAATAGTGAAGGTCTTTGGATATGAGCAACAAAAATTACAGACTAAAGTGCTAATTATGGCAATCAGCACAAAGATAAATCTTGTGAGATAACTCCCTTTTTTGAAAAGATCACAGATCTATTTAAAAAGGCAAGTGTAGAAGCATAGTTGGTTTTGGGTTTTTTTAAGGTACTAAATATTATGTATACGTTACACACTTTGTTTGGATGTAAGAGGACATATAAGGTGGGCTACAAGCTGGGCTGATAGATTTTGAAGTATTACTGATGAGAAGATGTATCTGAGTGGTATTATTTCTAGGAAAGACCCTCTATGAATAGGTTCTTGATTTGCTGTAATATTTTTGTAAGTTATGCAAAGAGTCCAGTAATGTTTTTGAAAGTAAAGTTTGCAGATGAGATGGAGAAAGAACCACATTAATAAGACTGGTATTTCAGGGCAATCTGGATAGTCTGTTTTAAATATTCAAGTTGAAAACACTATGTTTGAATATAGTGAAATGCAAGGTACAACAATTGGGACTTCAGAATATTGGATAGGATAGTTCATTTTCAAATTAAACAAGAATGAAATATTTAAAAGCCAAAACCACCTCAAAGTGAGTGGTATGGGAATGAAGATTTATGTGATACTGTGATGACTGGAATGGAGAGCAGCAAGTAGAAGCAGGGACATGAGTGTAGTATGAGCTGGAACACGTTGCACTGATGTAGTTTCTTTAGAATATTCTGCCTTTTGTTCAAGAAGGAGTTTGAAGGTCTACTAACAGATTGTGGGAGAGCCACAAAAGTGTTTTGAGGGACTAGTAATGACATTTAAACCAAACTTAAGCAACTCACAAACTTGCTGAAAAGAATATTAAGGATCACACATGACTGCTGGAGAAGATACTACACTGGGACTCCCCAGCTTGTCTGACAATGAAATAATGTCTCCCAACAACCAGCACTTGATAGTAGAGAAGTTCACCTCGTAAAATGCAGTTTATTGTAAATAAGTTTGCAACAGCTAATACAAAAGGCAGTGAACATAAAACTGGTCTGGACCTTTAATTCAGATTCAGAGCACATCAAATTTAAATCGTTCACTTCCATCATGCAATTTGTTAACTTAGCAATTCCTCTTTTCCCTTCATCTTGAAGGAGGTTTTTGCTATGACTAATAAGAACAGTTCTGCTTTAAGATTATTATTATAATCAAATTATGTCCTTTAGAGGTCATGAAACAACTCCAAGATGCATAAATTAGTTAGCTACATTCTGTTCATTCTTTTTTCTCTAAATTGCTGAATTGCTTTAAGGAAGTATAAATTAGCACTGGGGATTAGATAGTTTTTGGAATCTACCTGTAGTCTGAAGGACTAGTGGGAATTAGCCAGCTGTATCTTCCTCACGTCAATTTTGAAGTAGTTTTTGAGCCGGGGGCTACAGTTGAGATCAGCAGAGAATGGTTTTCCCTTGCTTTCTTCTGCAGCACAGGACACCTCAATACATTTCACCTAGCAATCACTTGCCCATAGAGGAATTTGCTGAAATTCTTTCTCTTCATTCTGATTCCAGTCCAAATAAATAAATTATGGTTGCATTAGAGGAGTAACTGAGCTAAATCCAGTGGAATGAAGTTCAGACTAAGCATTCTAGTTCATGAGGTCTGAAGTTCTGTGAAGAAATGTTGCTTATATTTTCCTTTTTTCTTAAAATCTCTTCTTTGTCTTAATGTGGCTTCAGTTGAGTAAACTCATGAGGGATTAGCATTCCTTTCTATGCTGCTGTTGAAAATGCTTAAGATCAGCTCTCAGCAATGGCAGATTGTAACATACTGCTCCAATTCTAGACTGGCATGGCTATTCCAGAAGACTAGGAGTAACAAAAAGGGGGGCAGAGGTTGTAGAATGAAATATCAATGTAGCCCCACAGCCAGTAGCAGGATAACTCTGCTGAGGCTTAAGGTTAAGGGGAACAGTAATCATGTAATTAGTGTCCTCACAGAAGTGCCATGTTAAAAAGTGAAAAATAAAAAATTACTCAATCCTCCTCTCTTAGTCTTAAAGGAGAGGGTAATGAAAGTCCAGTGCAAAACTCACTGTTTCCAGGAAGCTGGTGAATGCAAACAGAAATTCTGGAGGAAGGTTTGAGACTGCAGAGCTGTTATAGGCAGAAAATGCTTTTAATGTTTCTGTTCTAATTTCTATTATAGAGGCACTTGGGGACATGGTTTAGTGGTGAACACAGTGGTGCTTAGGTTAATGGTTGGACTTGATGATCTTAGAGGTCTTTTCCAACCTTAATGATTCCATGATTCTATTTGAGCAGCACAGACATCCTGACATGTCTTGTGAGAGAGAGCTCAGTCTCTTTCCTGGATGACTCTGTTTAGACCTGGCGCTTTCATGTAGCTTCAGCCATTAGTTCCTGGGCGTAAGAACAGAGAGATTTGCATTGCTTGATTTCCTTTGCAAGTCCACCTTTAGACAAAGAGAGACCAAAATCTGCATTTTGCCAGGCAATGATTCAAATTGTGATAGGCATAAACTGAGATACTGGTTCTGGGAAGAAAATGGTCTCTGA
>JAYRBT010000181.1:18830439-18927981 GCA_036023395.1 Myiotriccus ornatus | reverse complement strand
GCATTTTGCCAGGCAATGATTCAAATTGTGATAGGCATAAACTGAGATACTGGTTCTGGGAAGAAAATGGTCTCTGATAGGACTGTGATAGGCATAAACTGAGATACTGGTTCTGGGAAGAAAATGGTCTCTGACAGGACTGTGATAGGCATCCCAATACTGCACTGTAAGTAACTGAAGAATGAAGAGGAGAGCCATGTCTTTCCCAAGGTCACATTGCCACAGGTTCCAGTAAACAATTAAAAAGCATTAGAGAAGTAAATATAATGAAGGAAGGAGTTTTTTCCTCATTAAAGTCCCATAAACATTAGAATTTGTGGAATTCACCTGAGGTGACCTGGAAAAAACAGGAAGAGAAAATTATTTTCCCTTACTGACCTCTAAGAACCTAGTGATTGTAGTATATATAGCTGAATCTTGAAGAACAACCCCTTAGGAGTGATTGAGAAAGGGGGAACTTCTGCAGTAGATTGGTCTGAGATCTCCTTGGTTTACACTGTGAAATCAGTTTGAAAGAGATTAGCATAAAGACCTAATATCATTTAACGACAAGGCATTTTATGCACTGCTTAGCTTGGTTTTGTTGGGTTTTCTTTTAACTCTGCCTGAAAGCAAGCCACAGTGACCTACAAGGACATTCAGTTTACTTTCTCACATAAGGAAAGAAAAAAGAGACAGCTATGTCAAAAAGATGAGCAAGATAAGCAAATATAATGCAGACTTTCACATCTCCTTGTCCTGTAAGCTTCAAAATACTATTGCTGAATATGCAACCATTGTGTTAATTGGCTTTAGTTGAGAGTTTACTTAAATGAAAGATCAATTAATAGTGGCCAAAATAATACTTATTCTGACAGATAAAATAAATGTTTTTAAAACAAGGCATTCTAGAAGCCACTAGCATTTTCTTTGGACAACACAGTATTCATATATTTTTAAGGCTTTTCTGCAGTGCTTCTAAGCTCTACATTAGACACAGGAGCACTTAAAGTGTAAGTGAAATGTGGATGCAAACCTAAATCTATAAAGAATGTTGGCAAGGATGTATCTTGCTATGTAAATAAATAATAACTGGTTATCAGTCAGCAAAGGACTGAAGAACCTCAGAACCTGGGAGCTGCAGGACATAATTGACAACCCCTGAATCCTCCTGCTCTGCAAGGAACTACCCTCAACTCACAAAGATTTGGGACCTCTGGTGTGTTGGACCGCTGTGTCTCAGTGCTGAATGAAGGTTTTATGTTTAGGTCAAAGGTATTGACTTGTCTCATTAGTCTTTATCTTTGGGGTGGTGAAGGACAAATGAAGAAGGAGCATGCCCTGACCTAGATGCCTGTGCACCATCCATATTCAACTCTGCATAGTGTGAAGGCTGAACAGTCTTTTGCCTTTGTGTGCTTCCACTGTGCAAGGTCAAAATTTAGATGTGGAATACATAACCTGAAGAGCTTTGATTACTGCTCAGTAAGTCCTTTGTGGAAAACAGCTACAAATGCTAGAGACCTGAAAAATTGCCAGAGACACAAGGTTCTTTTTTAGGTAATTGTGAACTCTAATATTGTAAACTGTGCCCGAGTGAGTAGGAACCTCTCGGGAAGAAAAGCAAGAGACCAAAAGGGCATCTGTATTATATCCTGGAAGCATCCAAATGATGGAAATAAGAGGAACAGAGTACAGGAGCTGGAACAGTTACTTTGGTGGGAACCAGATAGATCTATTGAAAACATTTAACAGGTCACCCCACTTTTGTTAACCTGCAGTTATTAAGCATATTTATAAAATTTCTGGTAAAACAAAATACAAGAAGTATCACTTTTCTATAAAGAATTGTGATCAGAGTGGGGCTTTAGATAAAATTTATTAGAGAAGCCCTCCTGTTGAGTCACAAGGTGCCTTCTAAACTCCTCCTCTGAGAAAGGAGTCTAGATGCAGCTGGATCCAAACTTAGACCCAGACCTTGTCAGTAGTTTAAATACAACTTTGTCCTGCAGGATTAAAGAGGGCAAACTGGGTATATTTATATAAAATGAATTATTTATTATGAAAAGTGATCAGACAAAATATCTTAATCAGAATTATTTATTATACAGCATAAAAGCCAAAACTACTAGTAGTGTATAGTATGGTGCAATTATATTAAAGTAAGCAAAAAGAACCAAAAATTAATTAGAGATCGATGTAACTCGCCATACTAACCTTTGTGGGCAGTTCTCTTTCACTCAGCTTCAAGGAGTATCCTTGAAGGGGTGTCCCTGCTTCGGGGAAGAAACTCCACACGCTCCAAGAAGGGGCATGTTAGAAGAATCTGATCGAATGAAAGTGGACTGGACTTCTATAGTATAAAGTGATAAAACTGTCAGTTAGATGTCTCCAGGCCAGCTTAGCATCTTATCTCCCAAATCTTTGCCTCACTACCAGGATGGTGATTTGGGGTTGGTGTGTCAGACTATGGTTTTATGCCATGGTTTAGCATAATTCAATACCAAAAGCAGCACTTGGAATCCCGTCTCAGCCCACCACTGATAGACTTACAAACAGGGCGTTGTCTTAAGGAGTTGTTTGGCCACATTCCAGGATGAAGAACACTGCCACAAGAACTAAATCTGAATTCTTGGCCTCCCCCCTCTCCCCCCCGCCCCCCCCCCAATAATAAAGGCATTTCAAAGACTTGAAAAGAGATTAAAACCTAATGAAGGCTAAATATAGTTTGTTTGACCAGTCTAGGTCCATGCCAACTACAGAAAGACAAAAATAAGCTACTTGAATCGAGAATGAAATTGAAGTGATAAATTTATACCTTTTAGGCAAAAGTCAGTACTGATTGTATCTTCATGTGTTGCTAGAGGGGACTACCAGTCTCGCAAACTTGTTCATTGCAGTAGGTCTTTCAAGATTTTTTGTTAGCCAGTTCTGCATCTATGTTAAATCAGTATCACAAATGTTGTATGCTGTGGGCTATTTAGGAGGGGTTTGGGGGAAAAAAAAAAAAAAGGGGGAAAAGAAAGGCACCTTATTGCTTTTAGTGCTAATGGTACATTCATTATGCTGAACCATAAATCTGTTTTGCCTGATACTGTTCTTAGGCATCAATAACTCATGGCTTGGAGTTCAAGGCACTACCACTACAATTTATAGAAATGTTCTGATGGGAGACTGACAATTTTATCTCCAAAACTAAGTGTGGTTTGTTTCTTGCTCTTCAGCTCATAAGAGCTAGTTTAGCGAGATGCTGAAAATAATTAAACTCTAAATTCAACATTCTGGAATCATTGATAGATGAAAATTCAACAGTAAAGCCTGCCAGTACTAATTATTTTCAGTGGATAAAGATCATTCATTTACTCAAAATAAATAGACATATTTATCAAATGGTTAATTAACTGCTTTTTCATTTTAAGTTTTCTTTCCTCTATTTTTGCAATGCTCTTTTAGTATTATTATGCAAAACAGCAGATGTTTTCTTATAAGTACAAAAATAGTGGCTTGGCACTCTTAGAGGTATAATAGGCAACTCTCTAAATCTTACAAAAAATCTGGGAAATAAATTAAAAAGACTATTGTAGCTAGTTTTATTGTAGAGTAAAAGATGTCAAAGAGAAGTGAAAGACCAGTCTATGAATATTAAGATTACTGTGACCTTGACCTCGTCAATGTTCATAGTTCAATTGTAGAGAGATTTTATGCTTAATTGGATTATAATTTTTCAGTTATTTTTTAGAATAATGTATATTGCTGTATGTCAGGACCTGCATGTGAGTACAAAATTACAAAACTAGTGATATCTATCTCAAGGAGTATCCACTGAATTGGAGAATTCAGGGTTCACCTATCATTGCTGGAATAAGTCCTAATTTGGAGAAAAATCAGGGACCTTCTTGTAAATATGTAGAATACTAAATATTGTAAAATACTAAGGAAAGAAGACTTGAAAACATTGATGCATCTTAACCATGCATCTAAACCATATAATTTCAGATGTTTGGAAATACAAATACTTTTAGAATGCTCTTTAATTCAGTTGCAAGTTTGCTAAGGTATCATCTAAGAGTAAAAGAATATTTAGAGATATACTTCTGCCTATTTGAATATTGGTATCAGTCAGAAGCCAGGAAGTTTAGTCAGCTAAGGGAGAAGAATATTCCCCTTTGACTAGTCCTCAAGTGATCTTCATTGTGATCTGACTAAGTCAAATAATAAAAAAAAAAATATTTAAACTGAGGTCTTGAGCTGTCAGATAATACTAAAAGAAAGAAATCAAAACCTTTTGCTACCTGTTTCGAAAAGGAGTTATGTGATATGCATTTATTGGGTTTGCTTACAGAAGTAGCACATGCAAGGTCTTCAGAGGGAGTAAAGGACTCCTATATGGAATCTCCCTCCTCCCCCATTTATAAGAACATGTGTTATCAGGTCTGAATACAAGGATTTGTTTTTTGAAGACTTTGAGCCACTGTTTACATATTTCAGCATGAATCGTTTGTGCATGTCATTCAGGAACACAAGGGATAAATTATTTTGAGAAAAGAAAGGAAGGTCAGAGAAGGATGGAAAAAACCCAAAAACCTGCACCTCGAGATATTGTAGTTCTCTCTCCAGTCAGTGATACCAAAGCATTTTAATGTTTCAGCAGATCCCAAATGGAATCTATCTTAGTATGAGCTAACCTCAAGTAATGATTTATTTATGTGCAAGGCATCTTAAGAGCAAGGTGTCTAAAAAAAATTGTCCTGTTTACTCAAGGTTGTTGGCAAGTGTAATGTCTATGAGATACTGCTTCCTTCATTTCACCCTGGAACAGAAAAGACCTTATTGAAATAAACTCAGATAGTAAGGATAATTCAGTGATAAGCCTTGTAAACTTCTACTGCCAGATTTTCCATAAAAGAAAAATTCAAAAACTTTTCTCATAGGCTTACAATTTTCTGTAAAAAATGATTGGCATTAGCTTTATAACACGGGTGTAGGACGAGAACTCCTCATTAAAACCCCAAACATGCCTATTTCCATCTCCATCCTTGTGTGAAGGGGTCGTCTAGTCCTTTCTTTTCCGATCAGCAGCTTTGTTCTACAGTCGTTTGCAAAATAATTTTTTCAAACTGCAATTACTTTATTTACTTCGACAGAAATCTTTCTATCTCTGGGGCACCAGAATAATTAATTTGCTGGTTGAGAGCGATATAAACTTGACTTACTTTCTTACCACTCTCAAGCAGTAGACATTACTATTCACATTACCAGTGCAGCTGGCTCAGAAATGGTCTTTCACTGAGAGTCCTACATGTCAGCAATTTCTGTATCAATTTCTGTTAAGATAGTCTTAAGTTGCCAGGAGATCAGGCCAAGTTCATGTACAGGAAAAATGCTTATAAGAATGATTGTAAACTGAAAGGTTCTGTGGCTCAACACGAGAGCAAGGTGGCTAGTACCTGAGGAAAGTATATAAAAGTATTTATACTCCGGACAAAAGTTATGGCTCTCAGGTGTATTTTGAACAACAACAGCCTAATGTTTGCAAATTATTACATTGTATTTACATATCCTCATGACAACAGACTTTGATGAGGCAGTCATTGTTCTGCAATTGGGTGTACAGTTTATGGGGAATATCATAGAAAAGAAGACTGGAAAAGCTCTTTGAAGGAATATCTAGTTCATTGTTTTGCCCAAAGATTGAATCAGCTGCATCAAACTTAGACAAATTTGCCCGAACTGTAACATCAAGCAAACTGTATATTGCCTTTCCAGTGATGGTAGTCAAGTTTGCTAAAATGTCAAGGTGACATTTTCGGCTCAATTTCTGTAGGTTGGGTTGGTTTATCTGTAATTTACAGATGACCTTTCTTTATTTTTCTACCCGATGCAGTCAACATTTGGTTATCTGTAGGCAGATTGCCCTGGTGATACATTAACAGTGGAGGCATCTGAGCTTGCTTTAGGTGAGTAGTTTGGCTGCTTTGCTGTTTGAAGTGCCATGATCAACAGAACTGCTAAGTTTTTGCAACTTAATTAAACTTCTGTCATATGCTTTCATAGCCTAATACAGGTCATGATACTTTCAACTCTTGATTAACCCAGGTCAAGTATGTAAAAAGATTTTTTCTAAAGCAAGTAATCTCATTTAACTCTTGAAACACCAAAACCAGAGGGTGCTGCATAGAGATTAGTTTTAATAGGGATTCCTCTTTAACAGTCCACACCAACATATATCAAAAAAATAAATGCACTAAGGTACTTATAATGTTATTTTTTTGAAGTGGTATAAATAAACAGTAAGGATTGGGAAAAAAGTTATTGATTTCAAATACAGGAATAATTGTTTTTAAAAATAATTTTCAAATTATATTTCCTTTACACTTTTTTGTTTCTACATTATACTTAACTCAGGATATGCTAGCTGTGGGTCTCATGAGGGATCTACCTTTTATATCAAATGCTTCTGATATTTTTCCTTTTTTTTTTCCACCTTTTTTTTAAATACTGAAAAAAGTAAAAAGAAGAGCATTTAACAAGGGACAACAGCAATATATATTTCAAAAAGTAGTGACAATAAAGCAATTTTTTTAACTGATCAAATCTGATAGAAAATTCATTGTATGCTTATCTTTAAAAGAAAACTAATAATTCAAATAGATTTTGTAAACAAGAAATTGGATTATCTATCCTTTTCACATTCACCTTGATATTCCCATTTAAGACCAGAGCACCAGTTATGTTTACTCAATTAAGGACATAACAAAGAATAATAGTCCCTGTACCTAACCTTACTCCTGTAAAACCCAGTCAGTGTTCCACCTTGAGACTAAAACTTTTTGTAACCTGTCTTTTAATTTTGCCACAGGATTTTGTGTCCAGTTGCATTTCATCTTGATTATGCCTAATCCAGCTGTCTCAAACAGAGCTAGAAAACTTGAGATGCCTCATCTTATGGAACCTTCACATTTTTTAAGGAGAAACTCCATCAGTCAAAATATTCATTCAAGAATAGTTTGTACATGCATTATCAGTATTTAAGGCTCTTTACTTACTACTGAAGTATTAAAATTAAAGTATGGAATACAAGTTATATGAAGTAATTTTAATTATTATAAAGTACTTCCTGTAAACAAGGTTGTGTAGGTTTCTAATAGCTGGCTAAGCCTGCATATTTGTTTCTCCTGTTGTGCCCCACACAGAAGTGCTGGTATGACCTGAACAATAATAATATAGCAATGTTTCTCTAAAACCAAACAAACAAAACCAAAAATCAACCCACAAACAAAAACAAAACCAAACAAACAAAACCCAAACAGACGTGACTGTAAACGTCTTCACAACCAGGAATGTATATAACCCATCATTTTCTTGAAAAATCAAATCTCTGTAATACAAGCACCTTAACCTCTGTAACACCATGGAAAGTAGGTAAAAAATGGTTATTTTCCAGAAACTAGCCTTCATGCAGTAAGACTTTTTGAGGTAATAGCACTTCCCTCTGGAAATTAATCCCAGATTTTATCTTATACCATTGCTTTTCTTCTACTCACCACAGCAAGTAAGACATAGACAAACGTATGCAGGAGCAGTCTGTCTCTGGTTCCTCGCTTTGCCTTGCTGTTGCTCTCCTATCAGCTGTGTCTGTGCACTCCTGTAGACACAGTGTGACAGGAGCTCTGCTGCCTGGAGAGCAGGTACAGCTGCAGCTTTAGTGCTTGCTGCCTGCCTCACATTTGTAACACCCTCGCTCCTTCCGCTCATTCGTTCCAGGGAGGAATGACACCAGCATTTCTGAGCTGTTCTTGTGTTTTCTCCCAGAACAGTCAGGGAAAGCAGAATTCGTGATCTCCATGCTAACTACCAGCCTGCCTGCTGCCAGTCCTCCCTTCTTCTGCCAGTGATGACATTCAGCTTGCTCCTCCACACAGGATACAGCACTGATTCCTCATTATGTAAGGCAGTCTAGGTCAAGTGTAGGAGAGACACTGCTGGCCTGAGCAAGCTAGTGGATTGCTCCCTCAGCTTCATGGGGTCTGGAAGCTGGATCCTGATCTTTGCTACATCTTCTTGGGTGAGTGTTTTTGCATGACTTAAAGGGTTACTGTGCTCTTTTTCTATGCAGATAGCTGTCAGCCATGCTGTGAATTGCAGAGATAATTTGCTAGGTGAAACCAGCCCCGTCAGCATGACTGAATTAACAGAGTAGTACTTCTTCTAGGCATCTCAGCTTTAAGACAGTTTGTAAATAAATAAATCATAAATTGGGTTTGTTTAATGAACATCCTTTCTAACCATATGGGGATTAGGGTTAATTTGACTGATTAAGCAGTGAATTAAATCCATTTACTTGAAGATGGTGTGGGAAAACATTATTGGATATTGCTGTTAGCTCTGAGAGGTTTACTGCAGTTCTTGGCTGTTGCATTGTTTTAGCCTTGCAAATTACAAATATGCTTTTATTAAACTAAACAAAATGAGCAAAAAGGTATTTAATTTTCTTCTACTCTATGGTCATTTTCTGAAGTAGCCATTAAATTCAGGATGCTATTTGCTATTTACTGCATGAATTTGTAAATCTGTATGCTTCTGAGATATGTAAGGTGAATACTGCAGATAAAATTACATTTAGTGACTGCTCTGCAGAATGCCAGAACAGTGCATTGTGAGCTAGGTTTGTATGAGAGGGTAGCTTTTTTTCATGCACCGTGTAGAATTCAAAGACATTTTTTGGATTTAAACCCTTCTGCAAATCAGTCTGTAACAAAGTATAGAACAGGTTTGTCCTTAAATGAATTATACATGCTGGGTATTGCCAGGTGCTGGAATGTCTGATCATACTGGAATGCAGCAGAAGAGGCCCTGAAAAGTAACAGCATAACACTGATACTGCAGTATCATGTAGGGAATTTCAACAAGGCTATCTTCCTTGCTATGGAAAATTACTGCCTAACAAATCTGAAAATATTTTTAATGCATTTGAGAGATTAACTGGGACACTTGTCTTTATGTGCAGTACCTTGGACAGCAACTTTTTTGTTCTGTGGTATTGTGACTCCATGGGAGTCAGCAATTTGTGAAAATTAAATAATACAAATTTAAGATACATTATTAAATTCAAAAACACAGGGGAACTTAAAAAAAAGGGGGAAACTTTGGACAGGGTTATATTTAACAGCTTACTACCATTTAATTTACTTTCATTTAATATTAACTTAAAAATAGTGATGTTTGTATTGAATTATGTTAATGAGTGTCAAAACAGAAAATTAAACATGCAAAATTATTGACTATTTAAAATATGGCATTTACAGAATTTTCATGTCCAAAAGGTAACTGCTCACTTTAAGAATAAGTACCAGGGTCCCTTCCTTAAGTCAAAATAAGATTGGATATTAATAAAAGTTTATGTATTAATATCAGATTAAAACTAATTTTGATGGAAAGAATGTAAGCCTTTTAAATGTGGTTTTCCTCCCCGCAGGAAACTAGTTGTTCTTCACATTGTTCTAGAAATAACTGATAGAAATAATTTCAGCACTTGTTCTGAAGTGGGATGTTTTATCATTTCCCTATTATCTTTAAAAACTCTCTTTCTCTATAAAGAACTGCCAAGCAGTCAATTGTCTCTTCATCATGGCCTTACCTTACCAGTTACCAATTTATTTATTTATTTATTTTCCAAATGACAGTCATATAAACCTATGTTGTGATTCAGGAGAAATACCAGGCTGGTGCCTTCATTCATTGCATTGTGAAAGGTTCAAGAAAACGATTTTTGGTATCTCAATAACACCTCTGTTGCAATGCAGTATATTGCATTGTATAACATTTTATAGATATATTTTCATGTTTCAAAATACAGGAGTATGACTTTCAAGCAAATAATAGAATAATACAGAAATTAGAACAATACTGCTAGGTACCATGCATTATAATAATGATGTACTTCACATTCTTTGTTTCTTGCTGCATGAAGTGTTCTAAAATAGTTACGCTATTATGTATGAGTACACTGTGTTCCATCCCATCTCAAGTGTGGGTGCTTGAGGTATTTTCTTACAGACTCAAGGAGTATTAATAACCTATCTATTCAATTAGAAGAAAAAAAATACTTACTGTCTTTAAATGTATAGTGATTTTCTGGAAATGTTATTTTTATTTTTTGCATCAGGGTTCACAGCAGGGCATGAACAGTACTTCTGAGCATAGCAAGCTGCAGATACTACAGCAGGATAGAAAGTGTTAGAAAATAGTGTTTCCTATGTGTATTTATATATCCTATATTCTGGTGTATCACTTTGGGTCTAAAAAATTGAATCTGAGCAGTAAAATATGATTTGAACCCACTACAATGTAGAATGACCCTTAATATTCCGTGCCTCCTCCTGTTATTTTTCTGTGGTTTAGTGGAATTGTCCAATCCACTACATCAGTTGCTTGCTTTCGGTGTTCTCTGTATTTCCTCAAATCACAATATGCAACTTGAGTTTCTGACAAACTTTCCACTTTTCCTCACAGCACTAGTTTTCTGTGCTGCAAGGGGGTTACCTTGTTCTCTTCATAGGCATGGAAATGACACTAAAACTGAGGAGCATGGAAGCAATATGAAAGTGTGTGAAATAGGTTATTTTAGAAGAATTTTTTCTAGAGTAAACAATGGTAAGACCATTTTTTGTAATCCATAATATAAAAAAGTATAGCAATATATAGTAGACTGTTATTTTCTATAAAGGTATTTATATCTCAGGTTTTATCTGTTTTGAGTAATTGATGATAATCATATGCTACGTTAGTGCTAAATTGGAAGACTACAAAGATCTGTGTTTTAGTTTATCTCATGTACATCTGAATGCAAGACTGTAATAGTAAAATTGTCAAGCTTTCCAGGTAAGTATAGGCTCACAAATGCGGATCTTTCCTTGTCCAGAACAACTAATTTTTATTTGCAACTAGTATGCAAAAACATTCCAAATGTGATAAAAATCTATTGCTGTAGAAATGGGCTTTGTTCTGAAGATACCTGTTTAGAAGCTGGCAGGTGTGCTCTGTTCCCTGTGCAAAAAGTTACTATTCTTTTTATCCAGAGGTTTTCCTTGCTTTTCCTTGAAGTTGGTTGGATGAAGTCTTCTGTTCTGTGTTGCTACAGTTCATCTCATTTTTACAGGTTCTGGTTTTCCATTATTACATTTTTCCACCCTTAACTGCTTGTATAGCACTTCTGTGACTGCAGTACAATTGATTCACAAGATTAGAAGGAGAAAATGTCCCCTGGATTATCATGTTCACCTGCTTGTCCATGGAGGAACTTGGTTGGCTCATCCCTTATATATTAGATTAAATACTCCATTAGCTGTTTTCCACAGCCATTGTAATTCATAGAATTCATTCCTAGAACACTAGAAAGAGATACTGTAGAGAATCAAGGGAGATTTCTTAATGTTTTGATAAATAAAATATATCTCAGACACTGCCATTAAATATATATATATATTTATTGCTCTTAACACTTTAATAATTGTGTATGTAGAACACACTATTCTGCATTGTTGCTTATGTGGTTTACTGCCACATATGAACATCTCAGCTTCTAAGGTTAATTTTAAAGCTTTCTCTAGATGCTACACAACTTTCTTTGCACCAAAAATGCTGAAACAGGATAGTGACAAAAGGGACTACATTCTCTTTTTTCTGCAGTTGCAGTTCATTATAGGTTCCATTCAGAAAGGAATCTGTGCTGCAGAGGATCACCCGAGAAGAACTTCCAGATGAATCCATTCATGTTCTGCAGAAAAACAGTATCTCACAATCCCTGGTGATCACTAAGGCTCTTGAGCCAAAAACTTAGTGGGATGTTCTTCACCAATGCTTTTAAATATTTACACAGTATTCCTGAGGTAGAGCCAAGAGTAGGACTGGTCAAAATTTTTATGAGAGCAAGTGAACCACAGATCTCCATTAATGCAAAGTTACCAGGTCTGCAGAATCTGAAATCTGCAAGATTGCAAGCTCACGGCTGCAATGGAAAGTTTGCCTGGCAACTGTGTCCTTGCTCTGCAGGGCATAGAGGGGTTCTTCTTTGGGCCTGTTGGATGGTTGCTTCAGCCCTTGCCCATTAAGCTGATTTATGCTTGGGCACTCAGGGAGGGAGTTGTCACCACACTCGCAGGAAGAAGTGCTCAAAAATTTCCAAACTAAATGCAATGAGTATCCTTGGTTTTGACTAGCTATTACCAGTGTTTATTGTTTAGAGTATCCTTGGTTTTGACTAGCTATTACCAGTGTCCTATTTGTTCAGAGACAATAAAAAAGGCAAGTTAATTTTGGAGAGGAAAGGGAAGGGAGACCACGTTTTATTTATTAACTTTCCATGGATCCTAGAATCAGAGAAACTGTGATTAAGAAACCTTTTTTTTTTTTAGTTCAGTTGTGGTGCAATGTATAAGTTTAAAACATTAAATATATAAGAATTCATGAGATATAGCTCTTAGCAGTTGGAAAGAAGTTGCTGTTCAGTTGAAGTCTTCTCTCTCAAACCCCATATCAAATGACAGTCAGGTTCAAGAAGCCACCAAACGAGCTTGTTAAGATAACCAGAGACCCTATCTATTTTCCTGACAATATAAGCTGCTGGAGCTGAATTTGAGCACCTGGTTATACCACTGTGACCAGTGAAATCTAAGGCACGAGAAATGCTGCTTAAAAAAACCTTTTGTGTTGTGTTTACTATACTTGGAGTGGTCAGTGGTCATATTAAGCATCCTGTTCCGAATCTCTACTGATTCTAAGTTCTTCCTTAAAGAAGGACACCTTAGTTCATTCATTCCTGGTTTACTGTTTAATTTTGTGTTGGTTATTTCATTTCAAAGTGCAAGGTTTTAAAGGAGCTATGTCTGTAACCTGTCAAAGATGCCCAGATTATAGCAAAGACTGGAGGAACTCATATTAAAACTTCAAGCTGAGGAGCAAGTATTCTACCTTTTATCTGAGTCTGTGTTTATAAACACCAGAAAATTCAGCATTTCCAGAAACATTCTCCATTAACAGACAAATTTCTGTGAATGATCAATTGGCATCAACAATAGTATCTGAACATATGTTTAGTATTTAAAATTTTTAGGATGATTCTGAGTCAGGTATGTTACTAGCGCTACAAGGTAATTTCTCACCTGAAAATGCTCTTCATGACCCTGAAGAACTTTGCAAATATACGAAAAAAAAACCCCAAATCAGCCTTTAGAGTTATATCTAAGAAAGCATGAAACAGTTGATGAGTGTGTTACCAGCTGTTAATAAAAAGATAATGGTTTAAAGAAATCTCCTCTTCTACCTGAAGGTCACAGACTTGAACTACATTGGGCTAATGGGGACCTGTCTGAGCAGTCTACCAGTAGTGCCATGAGAAAAGCTAAATTCAAAACTGGTGATCACAACAGCAATGATAGATGAAAGCATGGGAAGCCATTCTAAATCAGACCTCAGGCGTATTCAAAGGAGACAGGTTGCATGATTGTGTCCAGTTCGGTCTTACCCTTTGTGTGTCAGTATTTGAGTGTTAGTATTATGGTGTATTTTATTACGATGTATATTATTATGGTGAATTTTAACTAAATATTGAGTGTCATAAGCTTGCTTGCTGTGTCCTTTTAATCACTGCTATATTTGAAGAGAAAATATTTCAAATTTTGTGAGATTAGATTTCATTGTTAGAACAATTGTTCATAACATTCTGTATTGATAAATGCTTGGAAATTAGGTGTTATACTGAGAGATTCCAAGTGCTTCTTGTGAAGGGACAAGCATGTCAGGTCACCACTAGGAAGTAGAGAAATTCATATTCACATAGTTTGGATTCAAGGAAAATTTAAGCAGTCAAAATCTCATGATGTAAAAATATTGGAAAAAATCTGTATCAGAGCAATATTGGAATTGACTCTAAGGCGTCAAGTTCATTAAGGCTGCCTGGGGTCACTGAATCAGAGGCTAATGTTACATATATTTTATATCATGGATTGTAGCCTTATTGCATGCAGGTATGAATTAGGTTTGTTTTCTTCTATCTTTACATGCAGAAATGGTATTAAACAATGAAATAAATGCAGTATTACTTTTGGCCCTGCTTCCGTGCATCTCTTACCTTCCCAGTCACTGCCCCCTTCCTTCCTTTCCCTCCATACTGCACCCACCCCCCTCCAGCATGGTGGACACTGGGGTTTTCAGAAGTGTTTGCTCATGGCTATCCCGACTTTTGTCTTTTTTTTTTTTTTTTGCAATAAAGCAAAATGAGAAATACATAATGCCATCAGATTTAGCTCAAACTGAGGCTGAGCCAATGCAGATGGAGTTCATTGTGTTAGCAGTTACTGTTACTTAGCAGGCTGAATTTTAAAAAGGAGCATCTTTTTGTCTAGGTTCCAGATTTGGCTGCGCAGCTGCCATCTGAATACAGGGGATGTATAGAGCTGACGTGGCAGTCGTGTACCAGGCGCCGTGATTAGCAGCGCAGTCTGTGATAGATGGACGCGTCACGGGACTCAGGCGCAGCAACCCTTTTTCTTTTTTTTGTGACTGAACCCATGACTGATGGTGTTGCCTCTACCACCAGTACTCAGTGGGGAGGTGTAACATGAGACAGAGGACAGGTAACATTTAGCTGTGGCATGCCAGGGGCTGACCTGGAAAGGTATCTGGTGCTGTCGTAATGGCCGGCACTTACCCAAAGTATTTCCTTCGCACGTTTCAGAGACAAGTAATTACCAGAAAAGAAGTGAAAATTACTGAAATCGTTAGCTTACTTAACGCTGCCTAAAGAAATGTACTTCTCAGCGCAACCCCTGCCCTTTGTTCCTTGCTGAAGGAAAACGGGGTTGCAGATTTTCAGACTCGTAAAGTCAGAAAATCTCCTAAAAAGCGATCTTTAACAGCCAGTTCTTTGCTTTTGCCGATAGATGGGGCTGTCCTTTAGGGTGATGGCTTGCTATCTTCCGACCCCACCTCCTTTTTTCCTTTCTTCACCCTCCTCTCTGTCTCTCTTCACCCTCCTCCCATCCTCCCCCCCCCCCCTTTTTTTTTTCCTGCTATTTGCTGATTTGTATTAGGTGTCATAGAATGAGCCCTAGAACAGGAAGCCGAGAATGAAGCAGAGAGGATACTGCAGAGGTCTTCCCCCCGCCCCCCCTTCTCGATGAGAATGCAGCAATTTATAAACACTTCGTAATCTTTTGCAACTGAGATTCTGAACAAGTTTATTAGCATTTCAAGCTTTTCATCATGACTATCTCTTGGTGGTTTTTAAATTTTCGTTTTCTTCATAATGCTTTTGAAATTCCCATTTTATCAGGTAAGCCAGCAGGATGTGAATTCCTAGACCTTAGTGCATTGATGTGAGCTGTTGGCGTGGATCCCCCCACGCGACCCCCCATCTTTTTTTTTTTTTTTAAAGTAATTTCTGAATGCTTGCTTTATAGTTATTGTTAAACATATAATTAAGGAGAAAATAAAATGTTGGTGTTTTTAAAATTTTTTTAAAGGCTGCAGTCAGTTCTTTTTGGCATCCCAGCATTTTGTTACATTTGTAGGATTTCAGAGGCCTTGTATTTTTGGGTGTTTGTCAGTTTGTTGAGGGTGATTTTGTTTAAGTTATTATTAAGTATTTAACCTGAACTGTTCAGAAGGTAAAAGAGGTCATGTTATTCCTTCACATGGAAAACACGTTAGGGACTAAAGCAAGCACTGCAGGAGTGTATAGTTTTCCTTCCCATAGAGAAGCTCTGCTTTAAGGCTAAATGCTTCACAGGAATGTTTTACCAAAGGAAGAAAGACATCCCTCTCCTTTATCTCTCTTGCCCTCTGCCCTTAGTCTTTCTGATCAGGTACACTGCTAGAAGCTCTTATTTTCATTTACACACTGACCAGAACTGGTTGTAATGCTGTAGATATAACTCGGTTCATAATCTGAACCGTCTTGCTTTTTCAAACAGCACAAGAAATTTGCCAGGTGGACATCAACCTATTTCAGCGTCTTTTCTAAAATGGATTTCTCCTCTGCTGCTTGTCTGAGGTATGTGCTTAAAAGAATCCCACTGAAATAATTTACCTGGGATTGGGCTGTTTGTTCAAGACACCTGTCTTTTGTCTTCACTTTGAAAATGGATTGGTGTTTCCTATCACTATTGAAAACCTGTTCAATTGTACTTTTATTGGCTGATGTTAGTGTTGCATGCTTGAAGTGCACCTACTTTTCTATTGCATTTTTCAGGTGTTAATATAAAGTACAAAGGAAACAAGGCTGTTCTAGAAATGACTCTGAGATCTGATGTGAAACAATAACAGGATGGATGATTGCTGTCAAGACTGACACCCTGATACTTTATTCTGTTGAGTCTGGTTTGTGTGATCTTGAATATTTGCTGAAGTATTTAGACACAGGAAAGCAAGTTAGAGACAAGCACCCTCAAACTGGTTGTCCTCAGTTTGCCAGAAAGTTTTCATTATTTTAAAGGAATAAAAGGGGGGGGGGGGAGTGACACAGGGAATTAAGGGAATCAAGAGCTTCCATAAAGCATAGTCTAATCAGTACAATTCTAGTGAGATTCTAGGAAAACAACAGCAATTTGCATATCATCTTGTACCAGAAATAATAGTCTGACTATGATGACTTACAGGAAAGTGATATAGATAAATGTATATCATGAAATCAGGTATCCCATCAGCTGTTTGAAACAATACTTTATATTGGAGCGAGGGCAGTTTATTATCGATCACTGAAATCTATGTTGAAATTGTCATATTAGAACCTAAACTTGCTTTGAAGTCTCAGAAACTGTGAATGTCAACAACTGAGATAGCTGGGAAGCTAAAATCAATTACATATTATTTCATTCTTAAAATGAAGGTGGCCTTGAGCTCGAAACCTTCAGGATGTCTATGAATATTGACAATGTACTACCCCAATGCCAAACAGTTTAAAGGACATCTGGTTGTTGAATAAAGGATGGCATCACTGCTGCTATCCATATTACACCACATCCTTCCAACATGTGAATTCTACCGTTAAGAGTTTTGTACATTATTGAGACAACCCAAAATATTTAAGGGACAAACCCACAAAGCTTAGCATTGAATTTTGTCCTTTAAATGATATTTTATAAATCCTTCTCTCTAATTTTTGGCTACCTGAAACTGAAGAACTAAGAACAAAGTGTTAATGTTCTCCTGCTTTTAGTTATGAGAAATATTGTGGTAGTTACCAGGAGAAGTAGGTACTTCTTTGCAATTTTTTTTTTTTTTTAAAGGAGCAGAAAGCTTGATCTTATTTGTGGGTGTGCATTTAGAACTGTGACACTCTTCTGGATTAATGTCTTTCCTTTCATCTTATTAATTTTCTGAACTCCAGTGCCACTCACCTGTGGAAAAACTCATTGGGTCTTCTGGGCTAAATATCATGAAGACAACTGATGATTGTTTTCCAGCAACAGGAACATATTCTACCTTCTTTTTCTCCATTGATAACAGCTGATATATGTAGGAGGCAGTGGGATTCCACAAGAGTCCTGTATTTGACCTGCAGACTTTCTGTTGGTCCCAAAATGACTACAGCAGAAGACAAACCAAATTAAAAATTGAACAGTATATATTCCCACTTGTAAACTGAGACAACCAATGTTATGGTGACAGTTTGACATGCTAGAGAAGGAATACCACAAGGCTTTTTTTAGCATAATAGTTTAGAGCACTTAAGAGATCACATTGCTCCAAGAGAAAAAAAGTCATGAAGCTGAAATATTCTAAAATGTGAAAAAAAGCAACCTTTGAGTAAATTTTAACAATTAAAACCTACAACCAGTGTTTCTGACTGAATGTAATTTTGTAGGGAGATGGCGAATATCATGGAAGTTCTCCATATTTTTTTCCCAAAACTCAGTAGTTCTGGTACATGTTACTTCAGTTTTTCTACTTGTAGGTTTATGCTTTGTAGATTCTTATCCATAAAAACATACAGAATTTGAATGGAAACATCTGAAAATTTGGTATGGGTGATTAGTTAAATGACAAATGGGGACTTAGAAATCATCTTCCTTTTCGTACTGGGGTTAGTCCAACTTCTATAAAATGAACTGATTTCTTCTTATTCAATATTAGTAATATTCACTGAAGGAATCACTGTGATGTCTTAATGAATACACGGGTGGTCAGTGTTTTTAGGCTTGCTGTCTTGTATTGATTATTGTGTCATCATTTCTGTCTCTTCTGTTTCCACCAGTGTATGTGGTTCCAGGTCCCTTTTCATGCTCTTCTGAAATGCTATTTAGCTCTGGCAAAAATAATTGATTTAAAATAAATCAATTGTTAAAAATTAGATTGTTTTTAAAAAATTGTTAAAAAAAATCTGAGTAGCAACCTTCCCTGCCATTTTAAATATCACTTGAAAATCCACAATTTTAATTCAGCCACCGTGCTGTTTATTGTAGTTGTTTATGAGCCTCAGAAACTCTCTCTCTTCTTCCTGTTTCTGCCAGGAAATTCTCCTTACATTGCATTTGCAGAACACAAGTTTTCATTGCTTTCTGTCTCAGCAGTATCCAGTGGCTCTCTAACCTTCCAGTGCCCTATTTTAAAGTGTTTCCATCCTTCTTTTTATTAATTTCCTCTTTTTTCACAAGTATCTGAGAAAAAAAAAAAAGGACATAACGCCTCTATTTTTGGTCTCAGAAACATCCAGCTCAGTTTGAGCTTTCAAGCTCTATCCCATTTCATTCCCTCTGTTTTGGTAGTTTATATCAGTACCTTGTAAACATGCAGGCCAATCTTCTTCATCTTTCTTACTCCTTAAACAGATCCTCTAATTTGCTTCCAGCACTGGCTTTTTTAAATTACTTCATAATACAGTTCAAAACACTGAAGATCATTCTCCTGGTAAATTAAAACAAAACCAAACTGAAACCAAAATCCAGACAAGGTCAGAAAGAAAAATTTAGGAATAAATGTAGAGTATGTGACTCAATTAGGCTTTATTTAGTAGCGGCATTGATCAAAGATGAAAGCACTAAATAGCAACTACAGGATTGTTTAACTGAAGTAATATGTCTGAAGAAAGTTATCAAATGCTTGGTTATTTAAGTGCATTTTAAGCCAGTAACAAGACTGTGTTCTAGATGTACATACAAGCAATTCTTCCGTCCTCTCATGCCCCCCCATACTCCATTTTCTACTCACTCTTTAATGGTGTTTCAATTCAGAGCAAGATCTTTCATTTTCTTTAATTATTTAAAGTGTCTAACCTCTGTTTAAAATGACTGTTGAATTTGTTTGCTAAGAGGAATCATCATGGAGGTATTACTGAATGCAGATGATAGGTGCTCCTCTTAGGAATGTCTCAGCAGGGCTCTTTCAGTAGCTTTGGGGGATTCCTGGAGCAGGTCTACACCTGAAAACAGAAGTGAAGTGACTGGTGGCTCATTAGGAGCCGAATACTGAGGATGATTTCTGCTCTAGATGTCCATCTGGGTGGGATAGGAAGTGAAGATGGAAGAAATGGGCTTACCCAGATGAGATATGGGGACAAACATTTGACTAGAGAGGATAGTGAAGAGCTGCAGTAGTGTCAGAGGAATCTGTGAAATTTGTCCTGAAGGTCTGAAGGAAGAGGTTAGATGAAACATCTGTTGGGAAATAAGTATGGTAATCCTGCCTTGGGCAGCGAGATGAACTAGGTGGCCTCTGATCTTTTTTTTCCAACCCAATTTTCTCTGAGTCTACAAAAAGAAGTAGATATCTGTCGTATAACAGACTTAGGAAAAAAAAAAAAAAAAGATCGTGTATAAGAAATTATATAGGGTCCAAAATAGACCTAGTAATAGCTATCTTTATTTGCATTGCCTAAAAGTATATCAACATCCCCTAAAAACATTTATTCTATGGTATATACACTCTGCAACACTTGAAATATATCCAGAAAGAACAGCAAGTAGGTCCTGAGAAGTTACTTAATTTCTTAGTGTTTCTTCTAGGTTAAATAGACTTTACCGGTTAGCAATAGCGAGTGTGTGAATAAAAGGGGAGGAAAAAGGATATTTGGCAAATCTGACCAAATTTGCTTATTGTCAGGAGAATACTATACATTTAATTAAAAAGATTTTTAAATTGATAGTTTTTTCTTTATAGAAAACTAGGACACTTCAGAATCTGATTAAAGTGAGTGTACCAGAGCCATTTCAAAGTTTTATTTTTAATGTTTATATTCAGTATTTTTACAGCTGAGAAACCCAATCTAATACATTTATTTTCTAAAATGAAACCCAAAACAATGCCAGATATACCACCTGAAATGTTCAGTGATGGATAAAGACAGAGAACTATTCAGAGCTCCATACTGGCTACCTTAACAATGCTCAACTGGAAAAAAAAAGTTATCCAACAATTTAATTTTTCTCCTTAAATATTAACTATGTAATCCAAGCATAATCTAGAAACCTTGCATCTGAGTTTTTTTGCCTTCAATTCAACTTATTTTCTCTTTACTCACACAGGGGGACATAAACCAGAAAGGATGATCTTTTATTATGTTTTCAGGACTTCATATTTTCTCCAAAAAATTTATTGTAAATCCAGTATTGTTAATTAATAAAAGGTTTTACCTCAAACAAAAATTTTTACTCTAAGGAAAATAATATGTATATTACAATATAATTTTTTCTTACTCATTTGGGCTCAGTCTAAACCCAAGACTAACTGGTGTTGAGATACTCTTTGTCTGCAAAGAGTCTTGTCTTTACCACCATGGTGGCTCTTTGCACCCTGTCAACAGCCTATGCCTTCTGCTGTGAGCTAACTCTTGAGTCATGTTCCCAAACTCCTTGGGAAACTACTAACTAAAATGAGTGAATATTGCACCAAAAGACCAGCTTTTTTTAGTAAGAGAGGTGATTTCATCCCTGGACCCAAAAGTATTTCATACCACTGGTAAATGTATTGGCCTCTAAGCTACAGAGCAAACAAAATAAATATTGTTCATATCAATATATATAATGAAAAATATTTATAGTTACCTAGGAAGAAATAATAACACTTTATTGATCAGATTTTTTTTAGAATATGGCTTTAGAATTAGCTAAATAAATTCACAAACTAGTGTAACGGGTTACTCAACTACATACAAAAGACCCTGAGATTAGCTCAGTTGATTAGAGCGGGTGCTGTCACCCAGGTTGTGGGTTCATATTACTGTAGGGGCCACTTAAGAGTTGGGCTCAATGATCCTTGTTGCTTTCTTACAACTCAGAATATTCTGTGAAAATATTGCGATTTCCAAATTAAAAATTGCAAATGAAACAGGAGAATACTGTTCAAAGTGGCCCTTAGGAACATTTTATAGCTGGAAAAACATAAATATGAAATCTATAGCTTCATTGTCTTACATGAAATCCAGTGTTGTAGAGGGACGACTCTTCAGATAGATTGTTTAACTTTAATGCTAATTATAATGTGTTAATTATAGTGTAGAGGATTGTTAATAAATACTTACAAGAAGGGCAAAACTAATTTAGAAAGTATCTTGCTAAATCAGATGCCAAACTGGATTTAATTCAAATAAAAAATTGTTTTATTTCTTTTTAATAATCCTGAATGCTTACATGAAAATTAGTGTACATGAATCATTAAAAATACATCACTATTTAATGGCAGATTAAAGTGATTTTGCTCTAACAAATGATGGGTAAGATATATATAGGGTCTGAGAAAATAAGGATGTATAGAATATACTTAAAGTCTGCTGCAAAATAGTATACTCTATAGCACTGTTTTCTGGGAGTGTGGAGCTTTGTAAAACTATAGTTATTGGCACACCTAGATGAAGAAGGCTTGGCAGATGTCATTTCAGGATGTTTCTGTCTGCTTTTTGAGGGGCAAATATAAAATTGCCTGCAACATTTTATAGTAACAGAATGTACACCCACCTGGGCAACTTATCTGTGGGAAAAATTAGCAAAATTTCTTTATTCTAGTGGAACAGCCAATCTCCATAGATGCCTTCCCACCTCAGGCAGTCTATGAGTCTGTAGCACAAAACCACATCCTAGGAGTGCAGGTGAGGGGTGTCACCAGCTTGTTCATCTCTAATAAGGAACAACTAAGCACCAAAACCCAAAAATGACAACATAAATTATAAAATATAAAAATAGATATTGAATATATAAATTATAAAACTATTTTTATTAATATTAATATAAATAAGAAAATTTGGACGTGCTAATGTAGATGCAGTGTTGCATCACCAGGTATGAGGAGTGTACCTGGTCTGAAGTCAAAACATTGTCATATTTTATGAGTGGGACATATACTAGACAGTTTTCAGCTTTATTGATGTGCAATGCGATTAGGGGAAAAAAATCTTAATTACTATGAGTACTTTCAAATAGAATTCTAATTGAAGATCACTTTTGTTCAAAAAATATTTTAATTTTTTAGTTTTTATTTTGTAATCATTTTTTGAAACTGTTTTCTTGCAACACTAGGAGCAGTGGTGCTACCACTTTATTTCTCACACAAACTTCAGCCCGACCTAGAAAGAGCCATTGTCTCTTTTGCTTTGCTATCAGCCACACCTGCTGAGGGTGTCACTACAGTGAGTTTAAAATGAGCAGCAGCTTAGAAGGGCACATACATTCTGTGTTGAGTTTTTAAAAACATGATAAATGTCACATGTAATGCCTATCCCAGGGATTCTTACAGTTTATGGGAACTCTAGGGCTGCAGTGTGGTAAAAGAAATTCTCGTGTCTTTTAGACTGTGCATCTGGTAGTTTTGCTGTAGGTCGTGTGCTGTCCAGCTGCTGCACAGGCTGCCTGGGAGTCTGCCCCTGGTGGGCATTGACCTCAGACTTGCTCTCTGCTTTCCCCTCAAGACAGGTTTCTGTACATCTGTGAAGTCTAAGTTCAGACTATTCCTGAACCAGCACTAAATAATATTTAATGTCTGCACTGGGAGAAACAAAAATGCTTACTGACCAAGAGTAGAGAGTGATAAATTATGAGACATGCTAACAAGAGAAAGCAAAGTAGCTGATACAGTGCCCCCTCTCCTGTGTCTGCATGCCTGCTTCCTAGATGACATCCAACACTGAGTTTTGGGGGAAGGGGGGAGGGAACACCTGGGGAAATAGGAATTAATTTTTTTAAATGCCAGGGAGTAATAAACATTAAATTTTATTTTTAAAAGCTGTTTCTTTGTTTCAAAACAAATCTGTTTTCAGGACATTAAGTTCAATTTAACTCTCTAATAGCATTAATAGTGTTTTCTTTCCCTTTTTCTTTGACCTTCTTGCACATAATATTTCTCTGTGTGTCTCAGCAGTGGCATTTATTTCTCAGGGTTATATGCTTTGTAGAATTCTGAAATAAAGGAAATTGGTTGGTTTTAGCAGTAGTTTTTTTCCTCTTGTGATTAAAGTAAGATTGACTATGATATTAGGCTAAAATTTCATACAAAAGGTATAAGCTTTTGTATAGAAGTCTATATTTTGGTGCTGAGGCAAAAAAATACATCTCCAAGCAGAGTGACAAGAATTTCATATTGATTTTTGTGTAAATTCTTGATTACTTAGCACTTTAGAAAAGGATGGCTTATGCCTTTAGCTGTCTGTTCAGATAAGTTTCAGATAGGAAATATGAGCCATTTGCTCTCTTTCATGTGAGAAAAAATGGTGAAGATGCCTAAATAATGGCTGAGGGTAGTGAAACTGTGATTAGCAGTATACTGAAGACCACAAAGTAAGCAGTTTTTCCCTCTCTTCAGAGGTCTGCAGGTCTGCGTTTCTGTGTGATGTTTCCAATTCAAGTGGCTTTGCTGAAACAGTAATTGTTAACAGCTTTGGTGGTTTAAAACAGGACAGATTTCAGGTTTTTTTGAGGCATTCATGTGTTATCCTAGTTAAAATACCATATTGCAGTGTTGTGGGTTGTATTTTTACTTCTGGAAGTTTCAGGAACTTTATTAAAAACCACCTCGGGCTCAAGTTCTGAATGCATTCCTTCATACTACTCCTCTGAAGTACACACTCTTGATTTTAACACCTCTTAAAACCCAGATTCTTACCTGCAAATTACTCTGCTTCAATTTGTGCCTACATTACAGATTGCCTTGGTATGGCAGATGGATATCTTCGTGTGCCTATAGCAGGCATGCATTCAGATATGGAATCCAGGACCCCAATCTGTATGTGCTGTTCCAACACAGAGAAAAAGGGAATCCCTGCTCCAACCAGGATGCAATCTAGCATAAGGAAAAATGCTTAGATGTCACAGAGGGAAAGAAGACCTTTAAGGTGATGGAGTAGTTTTGGTAGCTGAGCAGCCCAACCAGTGAAGAGTTTTAGAAGGTGTCTTGAAAAAGAAAAGGTTAAAAGGAAAATAATGAGGAATCTTTGCAGTTATTAATACCTCCTAAATGGAACTGGAAATCTGCTTCAAAAGCACAGTGTTGATATAAATGGAAAATTTAAACAACAGAGTTAATTTCTAAAAAATTAAATTCAAGATAACGAAGAAAGGCTGCAAAGACCCTCTGAGAGGAAACCAGTAATCTGTTTTCTGAGAGCTTATACAGCAGGATAACATAGCTCAAGCCACTAGTTAGAAATTCATTTTGAATAAGAGCAGAATTTCTTAGATAGGGAGGAAGAAACTTGTTTCTTTGTAAGCATGATGGAAAAGAGACCTTAGATATATAGGGTTGTTACAAGTACAGTAAGATTTAAACATAGTTTGGCTCCAAAACTTAGACAAGGACATTTGACATATAGAAGAGTCAGATTCATTATGACTGCCAGTAGCACAGGCACCACTAATCTCAGCAGCCCTTAGGCTTGGTTGTCTTTCATGTGCTGAGCTGCTGTGTTAAGCACTCATAGTCTGGGATGAATCACTCCATCTAGAAATTGAAGACATTTACACCAGCAATGGCAGCAGAAGGAAGTCTGAAATAATTAAAACCTGGGTCAATTGAACTACATATAGAATAAATAGGATTTTTCTGAAGGGAGCTTGGAGACTAAAATAGCTATAGCCATCCATTCTGCCTGCTTTCAGCAGGGCCCACGTGGTTTGGATAGCTCTGACACTATTCTGAAAAGATAAACTTCGCAGGTGTGTAAAGCCATTTACGTGCAATGTGAACGTGTCTTGGCTGTCTGGCCTTCAGGGCACAAAACCAAAAGTAACTCAAGAGAGACTTTCCTAGAAAAGCTCAGATATCTGCAGACTTGGAGATTTGAAAGCAATCTGTCTCCCAAGTCCAGAAGGACTACCTGTAAAAGGCAGTATCACCAGAAACACTCCAGAAATATGTGCAGGTTTATGTTGCCTCAGAAGCCTCAGAATATAGTTTTGGCTGCATACTGTCAAACAGAGTACAGATGTAGCCTGAGAAAAATAGATAGTAAAACAGAACACTAAAATTTCATATTGCTTCTGATAAATCTATGTGCTCTTGTTTCAAAACAAATGTCTTAAAATTTGGTACTGTAAAATATATTGCACTTTTTCACTGAGATCCTCTCTTCTTAGAGGACATAGTCACTAAGGGGACAGGCTGTGTAAGGTACCTAATCACAGTCTTATGCTTTGGCCATCTGTTATGCATCAGGTCATTGTGTTCTTAAAAAATGCCTCTTGCTCTGCACTCTCACCTGGCTTTAACTCTTTTACAGTGGTAACAATTTTGATCTTGACCTTTTTTGATTTTGGAATATTTTAGATACACTCACCTCTTCCTCCTTTACTGGCTTGCTACAAACATCTGTGATCAACGTGCAGTTCAGTTCCTCATCACTGAGCCAACAGAAAGCCCAGCTTCACAACCACACACCTGAAAAGCCACGCTCGATCCAGTCCAGCCCAAAACACTCCCAAAGCACTCAGCTTCCAGGAAGCCCTGCCAGGCTGCCTGGGAAGGCTCAAACAGACATGAGGGAGGGAGCACACTTGCATCTCACTCCCTAAGACCCACTTACTTAAGGACAATGTTAAGTCCTCCATGGGCTTGCCAGAAAGATGAAAAGATTTCGTGGAGGAGAGCAAAAATGTTCATACCTTTTTTTTTAAGGACTTACCTCTGGCTAAATCCCTGCCTCCCTATCCTCAACCCTTCCCACTCTGAGAATTGCTATTTTATAGCAGTTGATTCCAATGACATTACATGTTGTATGACATTACATGTTGTAGTATAAAAACCATTTTACCATCCCACAATTTAAAGTATGAGAAATAATTTGCACTATAAGTGACAAAAAAAGACCTCCATCATAATGAATTTATAAACACAAAAATTTAATTATTGAATGGTGGATGATATATGTATATTTACATGATTGCAATGGTACTTATATTAATTTATCCATAAAAATATATATCACTCACATTTCTTTTTAAGCATTAGTCGCACAGCACTGAAATATCAAAATATGTTCAGAAAAAGAAACTGCATCTTTTTAGCATATATGAAAGTCAGCTCATAAAATTTCAGTATGTAAAAGAAAAGTAGAGGGAAGTATTCTTCTGGGTTTATGTGCCTCTATTTTAAGATAAGACAAAAGGATTTTTAGTTGAAATTACATTTTTACCTAGCACAAATCCGAATTCTTCAAGATATAACTCAAAAATATATATTAGGTTACAAAACTTACCTGCATGTCAATGGCATGTTCTGAGAACAACTCTAATAGGATCAAGATTTCATGTTAGATTACAAACATAAATCTTGATGCAATTTTAAATCTTAAAGAAAACTAAAAATTTTAAGAGTGATAAATATGAAAAACTACATAAACAGGCATAACAAACCAACTCCTACTCAAAATTGCTAAGCCCTGAAAATTATTCTGTATTTATACTTTTCATAAGCTTTTTCCTAAAAAACAAATTAAGATCTATTTGATGTCATTTCCACTTATGATATTAAGTCTCCAATTTGTCCTTGACTCACAATGAATGTGACATGAACATTTTTAAGCTTCTTAACTGTGCATGTTTCTCTCAGACTTAAATGTCCTTCAATTCCTTAGAGCCATGACCCTACAAATTGCATTGATCTTTTCTCTGACAGTGTTCACTGTTGACATACTTACTTTTTGTAAGTGGATATTCCCATCTTTCTGTAGTGCTCTTACTTCCATTGTTGTACCCCCACTCAAATGCATTGAAAAAATGGTTTTGAAAAATGCTTTTAAAAAATGGAGTATACTACTTTGGCTTCTCACTGTAAGCTTGTTTATACAAATGCATCTAGGTTGTATATATAACGCCTGCAGAAACATTATTCAGCTCTCAGAGTCTGGTAGGAAATGGTGCCCTGTCTTCAGATGCATCGATCAGACAAGCAGCGTGACGTGCTGAGGAATGCCTCTCCCCATTTTTCTCAGCTGGGTGTATTGTAAATCAATCCCTGACTCTGGGAGGTTGAGTGGCTGAAGCTTTCTCTCATCTAGCAGGGCTAGAACTAGCTGTCACACTGGTCTGCTAGGAGTGGAGTAAAGAGTTATGGGCAAAAAATGACTAATCTTATAATTTAAGATACTGCCCTGAACACCTGATGCCAAAATACCAGAAGGCATTAAAACTCGCTATTATAAACTGAAAATTACTATTTACAAAAAGCTCTAATACATTAAAAATGACAATTTAGAACGGCAATAAGTAGTTTCAATCACAAATGCAAGAGTATTTTCAGTCAGTGAAAAGACAAAAGTACATGTTTGAACCGTACTTTAATCACCAATCACAACTCCTATAAGATGGGCAAACTCTTATTTTTTGATCAGAAAAGCTGAGGTTGAAGAGAGATAATTTGCTGCTAGTCAGATCTGGCATTGTTTGCTGTGGTCTTCACTGTACCATGTTGATTCTCCTGTTTGAGTTTTCATCTTAGAGGTGGAGCCACATGAACAGAGTCACATGATACAGACCTTGTAATCTATGAGTTTCAATTTAAGGTAGAATGCAAGGTAGAAAAACTTGGAAATTATTAAATATTATTAAATATTTTATTACTTCATTAGTCATATTAATATCGGTTTTGTACATTTGATGTGCATGAGTGATATTTATAAGAACTACAGATCTCAAACCGCTTTCCTTTTTTTCATATTTCTGTACCTAGATCTGAGAATAATTTCTTTGCAAAATCATCACTAAATGTGCATTGCAATTCTTTGTTTAACTACATAGCTCAGTACTATATTTGATAAAGTAAATGTTGCTTGCTTTTTAGCAGATTGTCTGATCTTGAGGGCAGTACCAGAAAGTGGCTCAGAATTTGAATAACTGAATGGTTTTCTGCAAAATTTGTTATCATTTATGCTATTTTTAAGTAAATATCAATATTTCAGACATTTCTGATTAATGGTTTTCCATTTTTAAATAATACATAGTAGCTGGTGATAATGTCCTAGTTTTATATTTTTTCTGTTTTCTCAGTACACTTCATAGCATTAACTTCATTAATTTTCAAATTTTCTGGGCTGCTAAACATTTAAAATCCCTTCACGTAACATATTCTTATTTATTTTACCAAAGCATGTTTCTCTAATTATTCTTCTAGACCGGTCATATGATTAAAAAAAACAACTCCCAAAGTCCCAATATCACCAGATTTCATAGTCTATAATTTTATTGCTCTTGGCATTTGACTGGATTGTTTATTATATCTTTACATTCCCATCAAAATTCAACTTAACATGCTAAACATTATTGTAAGGTTAGAATATAAATTATTAAGTGACTGGAAACTCACCAGTATCTCAAAAGGGAAAAAAAGGTGAAACCTTTGCTTTTAAATGAAAGTCAGTGTGGCTAACAATCGTCACTCAGTGGCTTTCAAAACACTGCTTCTGCAGAAATACTAATTCCTAGGCTCTGCCTTTCTTTGCAAATCCAGAACTTTTTCCAATAGGGCATTGCTCGTAGGGTGGGGCAGAGGCAGCAGGTCCTGTTGCTGCAGCTTGTAGTTAACCATTGAATAGCAAGAACCATTTAGGAATGGTTTCTAGGGATTTTCAAGATTGTTTTCCCTTTTATGCAACTGAAAATACTGAGAGCCATGTAGGAGCTTTTTAGATCTCAAACCAAGCCAAATATCTAATATTAAGTAGAGTAAATGAACTATGCAGCTGTACTACGTCTAGGGCACAAGGTGTCAGGCCTTGAGCACTATCATGTCTCAATATCATGTCATGTATAGACATGCCTGGACATAAAACTGAGACATGGTAACCTCACTAGTGTCCACTGAACAAGAACTTGGGAAAATTACATTGGACTATCATTGTTAATTCAAAATTTTGTTGAAAATCAATTCAAACCTAATCAGGAAATAGGTGAGAGTTGCTTACATGTTTATTTTTGACCAGGTCTGCGTTTTGGAAGTTTCTTTACAGCAGTGATGTGACTTTTTTGAATTTTATTTTGGGAGCTATATGTATATATAAAATAAGTTTTTATAGTTAAATAAATGTGTATCTGCAAGAAGAGATACTAGTTATGCTACTGTAAAGAGAAGTTGTTTATCTCTTGGTAATAAGCCATTTCTCACATACTGTTAGGAAATTATTAAGTTCAAAGCAACTTACTAAGAAATAGCAGAACCCTCTTACTGTTGGTAAAAATGGTTGCTCATTTGTGTGTTCAGAATCACAAAACTGCTGAGGGGCACGTGGAGAGAGCTGCAGGTGAGTTCTCACCCTTAGGATCAGGAGTGGCCAGAGTTGCCCACATAAAGAGCAATACAAGCGCCATGTTACATGAAATGAACATATACCATACAAATTACTCTGCAAAATGCTTGATTCCCATGTAGCCCATATATTTGTTACATGTCATAAAGCTTAAGGTAGGCTGAGGGCTACAGAAGGGGCTGATGACCACAGGAGCATTTCCAAAGTCCTGCAGTGGCAGTAGCACTTCCCAGGCTGCGGAGCTGGTTTGTGGTTTGAGCATCTCCCCATTCCTTGAGCACTTGTTCCTTTCAAAGACAGTCTGTGAGAGGATCCCTCACTTTGGGTGCTGCACTGCAGTGGCAGCATGACACCCTGCAGGCTTCTAAAACAGAGGAGCGAGGCTGTTACTGCCTCGTCTCTGCACCATGCACGGGCATGTGCTGAGGCATGCCTTGAGCGTATAGTGACTTAAAAGCAAGGGGATAAAGTTTAAGAAGTTCTACCTTTCATATGTGTCTGAATTTCCTGTGCAGCATAAAAAGGTATTGACAAGTTTCTACAATTTGGGGGGAGGTTACCACTTCATAGCAACCCTATCACAATGAGTGAGAACAAGAAATTCTTTTGGTTTACTTAATGACAGTTGATTTTTCCCCATTATCTTGTGTGTTAAGTATGTTCCTGATGTTCCTGCATCTGCTTCCTTGATTTGGGTGAATCTCAAGAGTGAAATCAGCGCTTGCTGTTCTATCTGTTTGCAAAAAATCCCCACAGAAACAAGCATAACTAAAACTGTTCAAAAGTAAATACTTTTGTCATTGTGTCTTTCAGGCTTCTGGCCTTTCCACTGACCACATGAGATAGCAAGTACCTGAATGGTATTAATGGGGTTTGGCAGCCCACAAAACAAATAATTTGAGTATGGAGATGTCTTTGGGTTTGTTAGCTCTGCAAATTTGGCAACATCACAGGGTACGGAGCAATCTATTTTCCATCAGCTTTTCTTTTTCTTTCCCAAGTGTGGTAATAGGCCAAGACCAGAACTTAATCCTTGTCTTAAATTCAATTTTACCTTAATGTAAAATGAATCAGTATCATTATGTAATGTACACTGCATAGCCTACATGGCCTTTTTTATTTTTTTAAGTGAAGAGAGGTGCTATTATGTTTGCTAAGGTAAATGGAAACAGATGTTTTGGAAACAAATATTTAAGAAAATTATTCTTGAGTTAGTAATGTAGATTGCCAGTAGAAGGGGTCAGTGCTCTAATCAAATGAAAGCAAGCAGAAAGATTGCTGCTCTGTACTGCAGTAATTTGCTGCACAAGATACACTGCAGGAACAGACTGAGCATGGAATTCATTCAGCTTGGTAGCAGTCCAGTAGTTCTAAGCTAATAAAAGTATTTGCTCAGATGGAGTAGTAATGCAGCTGCATTGTGACTTGTCCCATTAAATTTTTTTTTTCTTTCTATGGAACTGCATAAATAATTTGTTTTTTTTTTTTGGTTTTCTAAAATAGAAATGACTTGCTTGCAGTTAATAGAATTAAACTAGCAAAGAAGTAAGCAAAAGAAAGCTTTTTTTTTTTTTAATCTGAAGCAAAACCTATTGCCTATATTTTGATTTAGAGAGACATGAGTTAAATTTAAAAATGTAATGAGAATAACAATTTCAACAATGCATACATATATGTAACTAATAGAGGTGGATAATATACTGTGTCTGCATCACGTAGCTTTCTGATTTCCTCTAAACAAGACACAAAGACAGGACTGAGAATCTAGGTGTTAAATCTAGGGGAAAAAAGGTTGCAGCGGACAACAGTTTCTCATACAGATAGCTCACAGGGAGCATTCTGTTTTTATCAGCATGTGGGTTTTGCTTGGCTAGTTATCTTGTTTGGAGAAGGCTGGCTTATTTTATTGTTTTATTTTTCAAAACTGAGGCTTGTATTTGCTTCCTAAATTAAAGAAATTAATTGTGAGTGAAAACTAGAACTAAACCCTCTTTTCCTATAGGTTGTGCTAATTTTTTTCTTGTCAGCTATGAATATATCTCTAGTGGTTTTCAACTCCCTTTTCTCAAGTGAATTTACTAGATATAATAGAGAAATAGCTCTAGGAGCAAGGATCAGAAACCATGATTGCCTTCCCAAATGAAAGCTTGCCATTAAGATGCCAAGTTCATGTTTTCTTACAGGCTTTCTTTCTCTCCCATTAATCTTGATTTCGTTCCTGCATAGTGATGGCAGAGAACTGCAGAGATCAGATGGTCTGTTGCCCGTGGCCATGTACGAGTTTTGCTGACTGATGGAAAATGTGGCTTTGAAATCCCTGGAGCTGATGAGGGAGTTTAGCAGAAATACTCATGTAATGAAATGTAAGCTAAGCAATTGTAGCACAGTGTGGATATCATAGACACGAGCTGCATTTCCTATTCCTGTCTGTTCTGTTTTCTGGCTGTTGGGCAGCCTAGGCTGAGCACTAAACTGCCTTCCTAAATCACATAGCAACCCCCTGGCTGTTTGCAGCTCTGTGGCAAACTAAATAGTCATCCTCTCCCTCATCACTCCCCCTCTGTGACTCTTTCATTGAGCCAATAACCTTGTTGTGTGTTAGGTTAGGTAATGGAAATACCCACCTGCAAAGCATAGATTTTCACTTGAGCTAGTACTTACTATTTGATTACTTCCAGTATTTCAGATGATTTATTTATAGCTCAACCCATATCTATGTACCCTATTCTGATGTCTGCAGTATTATTGTACCTACCCTTTATTTAAAATTAATATGCACTAAATGAATACAGTTAGCCCAGTCCAAGCAATCTAATGCGAGCAAGTCCTTGTGCCCAGATCTGCATTATCCATGCTGAGAGGGAATATCAAGAAGATGGTAAAAAAAGATATTGGAGAATCCTATTGACATTCTGGTAATATGCCTGTTTCCCTTATAAAGTGGTCCATGAGAATTACATTTAATTCTATATATGAGCTACAGAGAGTCATAAAAAGTTGTATAGTCCCAGTATTCTAAACTGATTTCTGCCCTTCTGCCAAATGTATTCCTTTGGATATCCTACCTACCTTTGCTACCTGCAGTAGCCCTAAAATAGAGACAAACAGGCCAGACACGCTTGGGATTTCTGCTTAGCTAAGGCCGCACATATAAAACTGCAGTGGTTTCCCATATGCTTCTCTCACAAATCCACACTTTGAGGAAGCTAATTGATATTTATTCAGTATGTCTTGTCTTCGATATTCTGCATTGAAGACAAGAATCATAATGACTAGCTGATAAATCAAAAGTATTGAGAAACTGTGCCGATAAACAATGTGAAATGTTATAACACAGAGATCTGGACTCTGTGAGTTTACATGTAGATTCATTAATTTATCTTCATTTTGTAGCAGCTAAATTTTAATTCATGGGTGTTGTACCAGGAGATCAAACATTGAAGCATGTTGTAGTTTTAGATTTAAACATATGGATAATATAAAGAAATTAATTTGCCAGAGTGCAGGTATTTGCAGTCCTGTAGTTCTGCACGTATGTTAAGGTTCTCCTGACCAAACTCTCCAGAAATTCACATCACTATTTGTTATGAAGGCATGAAGAACATGAAAATCAACAGTAAACTAGATGCTTACCAGGTCAGGAAATTATCTTCTTGTTCAAGCTTGTCTCTTTTTCAGAGAGCTATATATCATTTAGTTGACTTCTCCACGGGGTAGTGTGTAACTGATATGGAAGCATTGTTTGACAAGGCACCATCTCTCTTTATCTATTTGCTAATATGTTCCTCTACTTTGCCTATAAAAATTATTCAGGTGAAATCTGAAGACTATAAAAATTTGCAGATGCTCTGTGGATATTTGATAGTTTAAGTTACTTTTGAAGTATGTGTAGGTCTGAAATTACCCAAGGTGTACAGTAGCTCACATCGATCAGGGAAGTGCTGAACCAACTGCGTGTATATCGTCCAGATGGTCTGTGTGTGCACAGCTAATCCGGTGTAGTTCTGGGTACTTCAGGCTTAATATGCATGGGCAGATCAACTGTGCTTTGTGCAATTACACAGATGCAGCTGAACCACTTGTGGCTTATTCTGCTTGTGGTCTACAGATGGTCTGATCCATGCACACTGAGTGTACTGAGTGTGCTCTGCAGTTACCTGGCTTACAGCAACGTACACCACAAAGTATATATGAATACACTTTGCTTGGGAAATATCAGAAGAAAAGCAATGATTCTATTCTCAGACATTCTGAGTACTTTATTTGCCAAAATTTGAAATGTTTTGCCTACTGATAAACTGCTCATAAGAAAATCGCTCAGACTTGGAAATGTAGAAGGAAAAAAAATCTCATTCCCTCAAGGAGAGTAGGAAAGAACTTAATGAGAAATATGTATTTTGTGTATTCTTATATTCTTTCCTTTGTAGAATTAGTAGAGTAAATAATAATAATAATAATTTAAAGAGTCCATTTGGATCATGTAAGCAATCTGTAGTTATTCAGTTAATATTTAATAAATCACTTGGTAGAAATCAGAAGGATATAATTTGATTATGTTGTCTGGTATCAATTTTTGTCCACCCCCATAACAGATAAGTGAGAATAAATTCATTGACTGTAGTAAAGGAAATACAAACCTATTAGTTAATCACTGTGATATGACAGATTAAAGTCCTTTGGGACTGACTGTAGTGAAATCTGTATGTATTTAGTATTGACTTTTAAATTTATAGAAGATTTCTATTTGCAATTCTAAATACTTAAAATCATGGAAATGCATGAAGAAATGGAAAATGTATCTATAATATCATCCTCTAATCTGCTAAGTAGAGAATAAAAAGTAGGTAATCTTCATAAAGCCTCCTGAAACATTTGTTAAGTACAGCCTACTTAGATTTAGTTACATTCTAAATGTGTAGCTAGCTAACTCCATGTGCATTTGACAGACCTGTGAACATTCTAGGATTAATTATAGAAAAACAATATAGAGTTCCTTTCTATAGGAAAAAATACAGGTATTATTAGAAAAGCCCACAGCATTTGCCATTTTTAAACTCAGGAGCTGAATCAAATGTTTTTGCAACATAACTAATGGCTATGAAGGAGCTTGTTTCTGCGCAACTGCAGACAAATCCTGTGGGCTTACCTCCTTGTCCTGCATCCCAGGTGGGAACACTCGCTGAACTAAAAGGTGATCCTGACACAGTACCCTATGGTTTCAGAGCTCTTCTCTGCTGACTGCTCACATTCCCTTCCTCCTCAACACATGAAATTGCCCTTGCTACTGTCAAGCACCTCCCTCCCACTTGCCAGGACTCGTTTGGCTTGCTGTACCCTCACTGGCCACTGTGGCAGGGAACAAGTGCTGTGTACAGTGGTGGTTTTGCACAGTGAATGAAATTTTCAAAGGAAAAATGGCAAAGAGGAGAGCCACCCTTCTGGGTCTCACTAGGAGGAGGAGGAGAGGGAAAGGCAGACATGTCTGTGTAGGCTCATTTGCTGTTGCCCATGGGGATTGCAGAAGAGGAGAAGAGGAAAGGAGAAAAGAGAAGAGGAGATGAGAGAGAAGGTCTTAGTCCCTTTCTTTGCCCAACAAGCTAAGTAGAAAGGAGAGCCTGACTGTCTCCTCTCTTAAGTCTCTGAAGCCCATAGAGCAAGTAATATCCACCTACAGCTGTCTTCTGTAATATCTGAATAACAGCTTAGCGTGAGATCCGTTTTCCGAATTGTGGAGATCCACACTTATGGAGATCAGTTTGGGATTTGAAAGTTCAGTGATGTGGCAGGTAGTTTTTTCTCCTTCTTTCCCAGTATCCACAGGGTGTGATTGAACAGTGAGAAACAATGTCTGAGTTTAAGTTTATAACTGTTCAGTAGTTAAATGACTGAAGTTTCAATTCCCAGAAGTAACCAAAACCAGGACATAGGGAGCTGAGGACTGTCTGGAGGATGCTGTCTATGTTGAGGAAGGCAAGAATTTAAATCCTTTTTGGTTGAGGTATATTTTCTTGTATCCTTCCCCCCCCCAACCCCCCTGCCAGTGGAAACAGAACAGGATAATTCATTTTCCCTTAGAAAGAAGAGAAAGCTGTACAGAACTGGAGTTGGCATAACTCTGTACTCTGCAAGAGTGAATACTTTGTATTTTGATAAGGGATTAGCTCCCTTTAATTTTTTTTTACAGCGAGAAATTTGCCACCTTGATTCTTTAGAAGTAATTCCTCTGTTTGGGGGTGATGATGATATACATCTGTGTGAAATATGAGGTGGCTTAACTTTCTTGAGAAATCAAGAAAATTGAGTTTGTAGAGCCCATAAGCACTTTGACCTGTCTTTCTTATGTTATCCACTATATTCCATTACTCAGCACATATGTGTGATTAAGATGTTTGTGCTCGCCCTGGCATTAATGATCTAGAGAATTTGGAATTTACTACTTAAGATAATTGGATGACCTTCTCTTTAATTTCCCAGCTATTTTTCTTTTTTCTGCCTTTGTTTGTCATCTAATTTCTTATTCTCCTTTTTGACTTTTCCAGAGTTTAACCCTATCTGTATTTGCTACTCTTCCTGCTCCTTTCCCAGTTCTTCCACCTATGTTTTACTTTTCTTTTTTTATCTCTGCATTTTTATACTGCTAATCTTCCAGTCTTCCTATTTTTTTCTTTTTGCTTTTGTTTTTTTTTTTTTTCTCCCCTAATTCTTTCTACATTCGTTTACAGTCTACTCTTGAGCCATTTATTTCCCACAATTTCTGGGGTTGTTTGTCACCTTTTAATTTATTTTAATATATTTTTCCTTAACCATCTCTTATATTCTTACCTTTTCTCATTCCGTGTATCTAACTTATTTCAATGGCTACTGACCTGCACTGATTCTTGAGTCTCCTGAAAGGCTGACTGATCATTTCATAAGGACCCCTGCAATGGGTGGAGGCTGAATATTTCTCTTTACATTCAGGCATATATACACCATTGTGAGCCCACGTACACATTTCCTCTGTATGTCTGGTGTCATCAAAAATCTGTTCAGCAGCATGAAAGATGCCAGATCAGTATTCTTAACAGGATTTCTTTTTTTTTTCCCCTATTTTCTCTGTTGTAATATATAAATAAATATGTATATTAATATACTTCCAAAATTTTCCAGTTACAGCTATTGAATAAAGACCCAGGTACATAGTAACAGCTAATCTGAAATAAAACTAGGCAACTGCTCTTTTTCTTATCTAGAATATCTACTCATACAAAAACTTACTTGGAACCACTACTTTCATATTTCGTAATACAGAGACTTGTTTTTTATTTGTTTAATAGAAATTCTGATTCTACAGTGCTTGTTTTCTGATACTGTTGCTGAACTCACTGAAAATTTCTGTGTTACCTCTGAGGAACTGTGCTATTTATAGCTACCAATGTAATCCTGCTTGATTCCAGAGGAGCATAAGGTGGCTGTAATATAACTAGAGTTATGAGGAAAGAGTATATTTAATTATTCTTAAATATCATGCTTTTGCTTATTTGGACTAAAAGGCGATTATAATCCTGGAGTTGACAAATTTTGCAGTTTCAATAACTAGCATAAGAACCACACAAGCGCTTCTTACAAAGGCCAGATCACCAACTAAGCTTCTTACTTTATCGTTCTTTACATAATTTCAATATTGTGTATTTTAACATTTCAATGTAGCATAAACAAAAGCATTTAAAAATAAATGTTATATCTTTCTTACTTGGTGATTTCAACATGTTTGTTTGAATTTTATTTTCTTCTTTCTTTTAGTATTTTCCTATGCAGAAGAATAAATGGTAATTAAAATGTGCAGGATGAAAAGATGGAGCAGCCAGTGCTTGTACCACCAGGACCAGACAGCTTCCAATACTTCACTAGAGAGTCTCTTGCAGCTATTGAACAACGCATTGCTGAAGAGAAAGCTAAGAATCCTAAACAAGATCGTAAAGACGATGATGAAAATGGGCCAAAACCAAACAGTGATTTGGAGGCAGGAAAAACACTCCCGTTTATATACGGCGACATACCTCCAGGAATGGTGTCTGAGCCCTTGGAAGACATGGACCCATATTATATCAACAAAAAAGTGAGTCTAATATCAGTCCTGTTCATATGCCAGTGTTTGGAGTGCTTTATCATGTTCATTTAATTTTCATGGAGTGGATCGTGTCGTTACTTCAGTATGTTAATTTGCAGCCAGAATCCATCCACCTTAATGGTTACTAATTTTTCACCCTTTTCTTTTAATTTACATCAAAATTTATTCCTTTGATACAACTGAATTTATATAAAAGGAACATTTATATCAAAGGTGAAACATCGTATGTGGTCTTTGATTATAAGCAATATATAATACCTGTACAACTCATGTACACATAATATGTATATATTTTGCAAACTTTAAAAAAGTGAATATACATCGGAACTGAGTACATCAACATTCTGTAAAGTTCTTTAGGTTTAAAACTGACAGCATGAACCAATATGTAGAACATTTTGTTCACAGAAATCTGCTTTGACAGCATGTTCTTAAAGAAATTTATAGAGTCAATAGAGAAACGTATGGATAAACAGAAAATACAATAAAAAGAGTGTAAAACTTACTTTAAAGTTTCTAGTGGACCTGGCCTTGGACAGGCCTGGAATCCTTTCAGGATGATTCTGTTGCACGTCCCATATGCAGCAGAAAAAGTTCCTGTTTTATAGCAATAGCTAGATTTGATGATACTTGATTTATTGAATTCTGCGATTATAATAACTCTATCAATATCAAGATAAGAGTTATTTTGACTTTAACAAACTACTGTGTTCTAGGTGTCTCAGCTTGCTAGATTTCATGAGCCCTTTTTGACAAGAGAGAAAATACTGTATGAAAGAACATTTTTATCTGTATTATTTGATGCCTCTGAAAGAGCCTTTATCTGCCATTCACAGCATATGAAGATTTCTCTTTAAATCACAGTTCTACTTTTGCAAAGATAAAAGATGTGTTTCTATAAAAGCAGGCTTTGTAGAGTTCTGTACTAATTGTGTCTGTTTATGATACAATATCCGATATAATTTTATCCCTACCTGCCCACAGCTCAGCCCGGACCTTTATAGCCAAATCAGTCTGTCTTGTGTCTCTTACAGTGAAAACAGATACACAATAGGTATGACCTATGATGGATATGCTTCTAGAGGCCTTAGGAATGGAAGACCCTTTCAATCCCTGGTGACAAACCAGCTGAACATCTTGAATCAAGTTGCTGTACTATTTAAATGGAAGAATCTTTTTATTTGCACACTAAATAACTTTTATGGGCCAGTCACGTACCCTCTGAGATTCTCTTCTTTCTGCTGAAGTCCACACATGCTCTCCATGCAAATGCTTTAATCTTCTAGGAGACAGAAATAGAAACAGCCCTGTCAGTCTAAGACAAGACAAAAATTTCTCACATTCTGCAATTCTCTCTGTTTATTCTTCCTTCAGCAAGAAGAAAATGGACTTTCCTAACAGAAATTCAACAATCTGTTTCAATTTTTACATCACTAATTTAACTTTAAAATACCAGATTTCTGTATTTTCTTATCTAGCTGGATGTGAATTCTGGAAATACTTTTGTCTTGTTTCACTTGTATTTTGAAAGTATTGACAGCAGTTGATGCTCCTGCAAGTCTCAGAAGGAGAAATACTTTGAGAAAAGCCTGAAGTAGAAGTAACATCTCCAGGAAGTTGTGTAGGACTCTTAATGGTCTTTAACATTTAACACATCAGCTTCTTCTTTACCCTTCTCTGAATTCCATCTTGTAAAGCCAAGTCCATCAGCACACACTCTTCTGATGTAACAGTCAGATAACCATTGCACAATCATGAGAGATTTTCTGCTTCTGCCTGGAGAAGCATCTATCTGAAATATCGTGGATCTAATGAAAAACACCAGAATGAAGGAAAATATTTAGTTGCAGGAAAGGGTTAGGACATGTAATAGCAGATGTCACCATTGCTTCAAACCTGGCTTGAGATTCTACGTAAACCAAAGCTGGTTTTGTTGACAGAAACTGTATCGGTTTAACTTCCAAACTTGCAAATAGGAAGTAGAAATGGTTGGCCACAGCACTGATCAAATGACACTAATGAACATCATCATGGTTTTTATTTGGGAAACATGTACGGGATTTTTAGGAATATGTTTTTTATTACAAATTAAGGTCATGAATGAAATCACCCATCATTTGTCTCATATGCTAGTATTGCATCCCACTTCCTGGTGTTTTGGGGTTTTTTTTCCTGTTTTGCTCAAGGAAAGACTGATCAGGCTCACTGTATTTTTGCATGCACTGAATGTTGAAAGATCATCTAGAGTGTTCTACATTTCACCTTTGGGACTCCTTTTTCTAAGCAAAAGATTTGTGCATGCCATGATTTAATACAGTTGAATACGAAATAGGACAGGAATAAATAAATGTGTTGAACTGATTTGAGAGCCCTACTTTATGCCTAAGGTAGCCCCGAGATGAAAAGTTAAAATGTGAAAACCTGCTAAGAGGAAAAATAAAGCGAATGGGTATACTAGATTTATGTTTTTGTAACTGTGTTTCTATGCAAAACCTACCACCAAAGAGGACATATTCATGCTGGATATTAATCTGAAGTTGCAGGGGAAAGGAAAAAATTAACAACCACTGTTTGACAACAGAATAGCCCATTAAAGCATTTTTACACACCTGACAGTTTTTTGATTTACACTGTTATCACAGATAGCCCTAATGCCAGCAACAGTACCCTTGAAACATAATAATTTTATTATAATAGAATACAATACTGTTCTCATATACTTATGATTTCATTATAAGGAAATGTTTCTTTAGAACTGTGAAGTTTAACATCCTGAAGGGTTGCAATGCTCTTTTTTTTTAATCCATAATTGAGTAAAAGTGAATTGGAACTTTGTTCATTTTTTGGGTTCTGCTTCTGTGTAAGTGCAAATCAGTGTGTTCCCATTATAATAGTTACTGCCTGTTTGTGCTCAAGCTGCCATCACAAAGGATCAACGATGTTCACATCACTGTCTGTAGAAAAAAGATCAACTGGAATCTGATCCCTTAAGATCCTGACCTGTGGGCATGAATCAAAATCTGGTCCACTTAGTTTCATACTTTAAGGGCTGGCTCTTTTCCCCTAAACCTTGCTGCTACATTAAAGAGGAAGGAGAGAGCAGGTGAAACTAAATGGGTAAACTTCACTTTCCTCCTGTTATGAGAGAGATATAGCATTGTTTATTGTCACTGCATGCCCTGCCTCTTGCCAGAAGGATGTTGTATGATGTCTGTCAGATAAGATGCCTCTTTTTGTCCTGGCATTTGGTAATATCAGTCCCTAATCAGATCAAATCCTTAACTCCTGGCTTTCACAGACATGTCTTGGGTTGTGACAAAACCAAAAAGATTTTGTAGTGTTGCTTCACTAAACTTTATAGAATGAGTAAAGTTGAATGCACTGGTGATTTTAAAATTTTCATAGTTGCAAGTGGTAGAATTTTAAGTGAAGCAAAAAATGAGGACTTACTAGAAAACATGATTTCAAAAGATAACCACAAAACCAAGAAATGGCAACTTCCCATATGCCATAAGACTCTTGTTCTAGCTGCCTCTGGAGTTTTTCCAGAGAAACTGAGTGCTCACCTCGACAATATGTCACCTCCAGTCTTTCAAAAGGTCCTGTGAGGTTTTAGATGTTTATTTAACTGTAGGAAGTGGAAATGCAATGGGGTAGCAGTCAGCCTGCTAAATGGAGCCTTCCAGAAACTACATGTAAAACTAACTAGGAGGAAGGAGAACAGAAATAAGGTTTTGGGAACTCCTTGTCCCAAGAGATTCTTGGAGACCATATCTTTGTTCAGTGTTGACTAGTCTTCTCTCTTAGCTACATCTTCTCAAAACACTACTCCTCCTCCTCTGCCCTTTTAAAAATGCAGTTTCTGGCTTTATTTTAAACACAGCAGAAGTTAAAGGACTGGGTTTTAGATTACAGATGCAAAAGCAGCAAATCAGGGACTTCTCTTCAGGGAATTCTTTGAATTTATATTCACACTCTAATATTTCGAGTGTGAGCCGGTTTTGTGCCTTTATAAAAATGAATTAAGCACTTTATAAAACATAAGCCCTAAAAAGTATACATAATCCTTCATATAGGAGCATTACTCCTACAATTCATTTAGAATTTTTTTAGCATTTCTCAGTGTATGTCTACTTTGTCCTGACAGCTTTGGGTACAATACTTCATGTTCATCCACACTGCCTACACATTGGCTTGCATCGGGGTTGGGAGAAGAGTGAGATATAGCAGGCATACCAGGGGGGTAAGCTTACACAGGGATTGGATATCAGCTCTTATTTGTTTTTTTTTAATGAAAATTTTTCTTCAGAGATAAGATACAATTTTAGCTCATGTCTAAGGCTAGAAGTCAGAGGACCAGCAAAGTCATTCTGAAGGCTCGAGTCACAAAGAAGCTTTGAGTGAAAAATTAAAATGGAGTTAGGGAATTTATGTCTTGTTGGTTCTTCTTATGCAGGGCAGCAGAAAGTAGAACAGCTAAAATAGCAGCAGCTTCCAACTGAAACTGGAGCTGTGCCAGCATGCTGTTATTTTCCATAAGGCATGTTAGAAAATAGATGTATGTTTAATATGCTTGTGTTCAAAGATTTTTAAAAAAATGTAGGTTGACTAAATGTAGGTGGTGTAGTCTAAGATACAGAGTTAGTAGGAAGTGTGATTTTTTAATGCATTTTGTCAAGTATCTCATAGCAAGAGCAAAGAGCAGGAGTTGGAGGCTTCTGAGATGTGAGTTATGGGGGCTGGGGACAGACCTGGGAGGGGAGACTCACCTTCCCCCTCGGGGTGTGAGGCTTTAAAACATTGTGCCAAAAAATCATTCATCTGCTTGGTTGCTTCAGTAGTTGAAATTAAAGCTTTGTTTAAGGTCGGGTCATCTGTAGGTTGTAGTTACCTGTAAGCTGTAACTGGAAGTGTAATTTGGAAAACATTAGCTCAGGCTGTCCTCAGCTTCATGTGCAATTTCTCCATTTCTGTGCAGAAGCAGAGAAAACAAATTCATATCTTATACTATTCCTACACATCTTGAGTTTGGACTCAAGACAGTGTCAAGTCTGACTGGTAAGTCCCTTACTCATAAGGGGTTTGGTCTGTATGGGAAGGTGTGCTGTGTAAAGCTGTGACAGAGAGATGGCTCAGGGAAGAACTCAGCAAGTGAGTTGGGGCTGGAATAGCTTTTCCTGAGGGTTTAATCCTTGCTTCTCCTCTGCCTTCAGTAGTTGTCATCTGTAACAGACTGGTGGAAACCCTCAACTGTGCATCTCTCTCCACCTCCTGTGGGCTCCTAGAGATTTCTATCTGTACTTCGTGGGTCATACGTAATAAGCTTTCCAAATCTCAGCAGACTGAAGAATTGTCCTTTTTGAACCTCCTTGGCATATTTTCTCTGTCTACCAGCCTTCACAGAAATAATCTTACCGTTCACCTGCTTACAGTCTTGAAACGATGCTTGATATCATGGACACCAGATAAGACCAACATACTCTTTCCCATACTTCCACTTGCATTCTAGTTTACAGCTCATTTTGTCAGCAACACTACGAAAATCAAGAAGGAGTTTTCATAGCTTATTTGCAAAATATACAACTCTGACAAAAAACAAAACAAAACAAACCCGGCAATTTTAGACATTTCTCTTTAATTTCGTTTGAATTTAGGTTATAATCCTTGCATCATCCCTTCCACTGGATGTGGGTTTCTTCTGAGTTACTGAGCCTTCTGCAGTGTTTGTCATTCTTTTGGGATTGATCTTGCAGTCGAAGAGCACGTCAGTGACACAAAGAAACCTGATAGTCTACATTTCCTGTGCTGTAGTGTTAATGCTGTCACAGCCATTATGGCCTGCAGTGGAAGCAAAGCAATGTTACTGCTATTTCCCTGTCTCCGTAGCACAAAGACCAAGAAACAGACTAGAAAAAGAATATGAACAAGTATATAGTCTATTAAATCAGCTTCTAGAAGGACTTCTAGTTAGTAAGACTATCATTAACATCCACTGGTGAGGTTTCCCTGCTTATGGTATTTCAAACAGGAAGAGAGAATTTTCTGTGGGAAAACATAAATAAGATTATCATTTTAGTTCATAATTTCTGCATCTTTGTTGACAAGAAACACGTGTAAATGTATCATATTACTATACTGAGGTGTTTAATGAGGTATAAAAACATTAATGAATTAATTATATTTTCATATGTCAAGTATATCAGGTAAGTACTGGAAATAATTTTTATTTTAAAAATTAGTCATGGGTTTTGTGTATTAACTGTTCAAAAATTGGAATTTTGGTGTTTGGTCACTTGGAACATCTCAGTGAATAAACACTTATAAAATGTCTTTTCTTTCTCTTTTTCAGACCTTTATAGTATTGAATAAAGGGAAGGCAATCTTCCGATTCAGTGCCACCTCTGCCCTGTACATTTTAACTCCCTTCAATCCTCTTAGAAAAATAGCTATTAAAATTTTGGTACATTCATATCCTTTTTTAGTGGTTGTTCAAAATGTTACACACTGAAATTAAGAAAACATGTAACTATTTCATCCTAAATAAATGTTTTTGTAAGCTGTCATTTTTATGTTACAGTGGAAGACTTATGGTAAGGTTTTATAAATGTGAGAAAATATATATGTATTTTATACATGCATTGATTTTTGAATCAAAATATTTTCTTGAATTTCAATTCTTCTGCTGCAGAAATCTGTCTAAGGATTTAAGAATCCATCTTGATTAATTTTTCAGGAAAGCCTTTTCAGATTTATCTTAAGATTGAATTTTTTCTTTTTTTTTTGGCATCCCAGATTCTTTGGGGTTTTTCGCACTTTGAAGCCTATTTATAAAATAGTAACATCTTCTAAAAAAAATGCAGTTTGTGCTCATGAATTCCAGAAGAGCTCTGAGTTTTGCAAGCAGTTAGGCAGATATGCAGCTGTTTAGGATCAGCCAGCTCAGGGTATGTTTATAGTGCCTTTTTGAGTTCCTTCTGGGGCCATGCTCAGGATCAGTTTGATTCGTGTTCCTGAAAGCCTGGCTCGTGTGCTGATTCTCACACTCCCAAACCTGCCCAGTTGCACCATAAGCTTCTGCCAAATTTAATACTTTGCCAGAAAGCATAGGCAGCATTCCTGCAGGCGGTTTGCAAAGCATCTGTATGTGCAGATGGTGGACAGATTGGGGGCCATGACTGATGGGATGGTGTGCAAGGTAAAGCTTTAGACTGACGTGTGGGATTGCTGCCATCTGACGATCATAACCGTTTGATGGGAATTTCTGGTGGGTGAGATTTTGGTACACTTGTGTTTTTTTGCAAAACCTCAGGACTGGGAGATGTAGTTACCAAATTAGAGCTTCATTGTGACAGTAAGACTTTTAACGTTGAACAAGTTGTCAAGGCAGAAGCCTTATCATTAGAGACTGCTGGCAGAATTTTCTAGGTGTTTGGAAAAAGTAAGAAACGAGGCTGATGGTTGCTGATTCAGAATACCTTTCCTTCTGAGCTCCTGGGAAGTTAAAGCAGTGAGAGAAGGTGAAGGTATCTGGAAAGGAGTCAGGGAGCATTTGGGGACAGTAGCTAAGGGACCTGACAGAGTTGTAGAGACACAGTGGTGGTGATGGTGAGAAAGCATGTCCAAATACTGTCAGATTGCAGCCTCTAATGAATGCTCATGCATTTACATGACAGACTGAATTATAACACCTTCCAACTCTGCTTCTGAGCTAGTTATGGGTAATGTTTTTCACTGGCATACTGGTTCCTGACTTTGGTTTTGGTTTTAACTTTCTCTTAATTGTGTTCAAAGAGTGTCCAGCTGGTCTTGATGGCAGTAAGAACAAAAAAATTCTAATAGAAAATATGCAATTTCTGTATTTTTCCTTCGGTATATTAACTGATTGTGTGATCGTGTAATTTAGTTCTACTAAAGGAGGAGGAGGCTTCCCTTCACTATATGGACCGATTTCTTTTTTGCAACCAACCAACTATCGAAGGAGCTATTTTTATCTTAGATATAGACATAGGATTTTTTTTTTAAATCTTAAACATAAGAATAGATGTGTAAGTTCTGTTACTTTCTTATTCTTTCTTTCTTTCTTTTAAAATTATTTTTCATTATGGTACAAACACTGTGATATGAAAGAATTTTAACTAAGAACCATGTAATATGTTCCATACTGTAGTTCAATTTTAGCTACTTATACAAGGTTAGCCACCTATACAAAAAGGATTAGGGGGTAAAATTGATTACTGTTTTTAATAACCTTCTGACTTCTATCTGTAAATTCTACTGCCCTCACATGATCTGGTAGGTGTTGGCATTTTGGCCTTTGTAACAGAAATGTCCCTTTAAGGATGAAAGATGAGTGTTGAGCACAATGAAACTGGCACATCAGTTGGAAAACCTTCATCTCTTTGTCCTCCAAATTCTCTTAGCCTCTGTATAGGGCTCTCTCATCAAATGTGCCCAGATGTGTGGGCAGATGTTCTCCCTGCAGAGAAAGAGTGTGTCTCTTCCCAGTGCTCACAATTTTCCCTACAAATATTCTTCCTCACTGCTGGTACCTGTTGTAATACTGGATACAGGAACTGGTAAGAGCATGAATTTCTCTCTGCTGACTCACCTCCTGGTATTCTTCCCTTTTTCTTTTCCCTTTTGTCTGCTTGACTCGAGTTAAGGTAGAGCATGGAAAACTAAGGGGGCAACACAAGAGTGATGGGAGATGGCCAGACTTTGGCAAATAATAGGAAAGGATGAAATGGTGAGAATAGGTGGAGTGTTGAGCAGACAAATGAAGGGAGGTGACAGTGGCTGGAGCTGCAGAGTGTTAAGGAATGTTAGAAAGGAATAGGGAGATGTTCTGGAGGAAGTAAGTACCCCTGTGCAAGTCTTTGGAAGCTGAAACTACGGCTCAGTGTGACCTCACTGATAGCAGTTATCTGTGAAACCAATTGGCAGTGTTTTCTTTTTTTCCAATCTTCATCTTCCGTCAATCCCCACAGGCTATAAGATACTTCAGCTGCTCCTGTAATTGATTAGCTTGAGGCTGTATGATGCCTCTAACCCTACTGCTTGCCCGTAAATCAATCACTCAAAATGTGGGAGAAGACAGAAGAGATGCAGACATTGAACGTGTCAGCTGTGTTTGAGATTCCCATAAGGGAAAGCATGGTCAGCATTTATATTTCAAAGTATGTTAGCCCTTACTGAGCAGCTGTTCTGTTTGACAGTGAACAGCACTTCGGCCCTGCAGCTCAGAGTGAGCAAGGACCTACCTGTGGCCTTTGTTGTGAATGATGACATGGTACTTACCCAAAAGCACTTAACACACTGCACAGGGATAAAAACTCAACTCTCCTAAGGGGACATTGTACTTTAACCCTTTAATGAGAAAACAGAAGCTACAGCCAGGCATCTCCAAGCTGGATTCCAAAATGGATTCTCTTTAGTTAAAGGAATTTCTCAATTATATTAAGACAGACTCTTCAGAGCTGTCTGTGGACTGTGATGAAAAGCATTGTAAGGCATTCTAATAGTTTATTCTAAGGCACTGAACAATTTTTACTGTACAAAGCTTGTACGACAACATGGTCTTCTAAACTAGTTAAGTCCCTTACTGGAATAGATAACAATATTCACTGCTGGGTCAGGCATTTAGACAAAGGTCACACACCCATCTATGGGAATTAGACAGCTAAATCCTTCCCTGTGATTTACTTTTTATTTGAAAAGGTATGCTCAAGTTTGAGTTTTTCAGTAGCTGTAAGCAATGATCTTAATGATTGCACCAATCTTCTGACAAGTTTAGACCATGATGTTACTTCTCCTATTCTTCCTTCACCTAGAATAAAGGGTTGGTTTCTTGGTTTGTGTTTATTAGTGGTGGTAGTGGTTGGTTGGTTTAGTTTTTGTTTTGTTTTAGTTTTGTCCATATAAAAATATACCCCAAACAACAAGATACTATCTACTTGATTTAAAAAAAATAAAAAAAATTAAGTCCTGGGCTCTCAGATACAAGTTTAGCTGTAAGTAGCTTTCTTCAGTTTAAACTAGCTTCTTTGTCAGTTATGCTGATGCAACTACTTTTAAGGAACACCTCAGTTAGAGAGATGACTAGAGAAAAAAAAGTTAAGCATTTGGTAGAAATGTGTAGCAGAGATTTTTTGCTGCCATCCCGTGGCCATTTTGAGTCATGTTTTTGTCTAGTTTTGTTACTTCAGTATTTCCAAATGTTTGAATAATTGAGTTTATTGTCACAAAAAGGGAAGGATTGCACTGTCTGTAGAGCCAGTGATCTCATAAACCAAGAACATTGCATTGAGTATAATGAAGCCCCAGTGGACTGTCCGACCTCGCTAGAACCAGCCCTTCTGAGCTGTTAATCTGCGGTTCATAGTCCCAGGATACCTAAATGCTCCTTGCTGGAACTTCAAATGAAAATTAATTCTCACCAGTTTTAGTCTTCACTGGTTTTCCATGCTTTTCAAGCAATTGACCACGGGGTACTATTGAACCAGTTTCAAATTATAGCATTGGTAGAAACAGAGGGTGCCTTTGCTGTTAACACATGTTTTGAGAGAGCACAAAAGTAATATTGGAAAATTATTCACCTCAATCTGAGAGCTCTCTGTGGATTTCTGTTTCACTGACTGGAGCATGTACTGCTAAGCTAGTGTTAGGGAAACATGGAATGCAGTCACTTCAGCAATTAAATCAGTACTCTGTGTTTTGTTCTGTTTCTGACAGACTGGCTGTGCTAGGTGCTGGAGTGGTACTGACTCAGCTCAGCTCTGACTCACTGTGAAGAGGAGAAATATTTTTTACCTTGCATGTGCCAGCTCTTGAGTTTAGTACCAAACCTGTAGAACTGAAAAACTAACACTTATTCACTCATGCCAGGTACTTATGGCAAACTGTATTCTTCCACAAGGTGTTTCAGTTTTGGCTGTTGCTCAGCTGGTGTTACCTCCCAGAGAGGAGGTATGTGAGAGCCATTTCCTTCACCCTTCAGTACCAGCTGAAAACAAAACCAACAAATCAAGAATAATAGTAAAGTTTAACATGCTAAACTGAAAACTATGAGGTTAAGCAAAATGTATGACAATGTTTATGAAAGTCTAAAAGATTTGTGTAAGTGGCAATGTTTTACTGTATGTAGGATATATGACTGATATGATATTGTGTGAATTACTGTTGTGTTTTCCTTAACTATATCTACATTATTCAGCATGCTTATCATGTGCACTATTTTGACCAACTGCGTGTTTATGACCATGAGTAACCCTCCAGACTGGACAAAGAATGTAGAGTAAGTTGCACATTATTTAAATATATCTTTGGCTGTTCCTCTAGAAGTCAGCATGCCAATAACTGCTTGCACACCTTAAGATGTTAGTGCTTCAGACAGTATCCAGTAACTTATCTCCACGACTTACTCAGTTAACAGTAATGTTAGTGTTGCATATTTTTAAACTCACTAATAGATTTTTAATATATGTTATCTGGGGTTTTTTATTTATTTATTTTGATTTATGTGCAAGACCAGCACTGCTGTACTTCGACACCAGGTCACAACTAATGCATGTAAATACACAAGTACCTATCATGAACACAATGGATTTTAGAAGAAAGTGCTTATTTACTTTATTTCTTCTGCAGTTTTGAAATAAAAAACTCTTTCATTTGATCATCACGTTTCTGCCAGAATATCAGTGTAAAATGTTGCTACTTATTTTGATTAAATTTTTCCTTTATTTTTCAGGTATACGTTCACTGGAATTTACACATTTGAGTCACTAATAAAAATCATTGCAAGGGGCTTTTGCTTAGAAGATTTTACTTTTCTTCGAGATCCATGGAACTGGCTTGATTTCACTGTCATTACCTTTGCGTAAGTTTTTGTTTTTTGCTTTTTGGAAGTGAAGAGCAAAAAGGGCATGAAATTAGTATCAATACATATCAATTTTGTTAAATGGAAAATCTTATATGAATTTACTGTTGTCTAAAACAATTTTTACGTTCTAAAATGCATATTTTGATGTAAACATAAATACTGCAGAAGCCATTAGTACAGCTAGTATTAGTGAGGCTAATTTCATGTCCTGCTTTTTTTTCTTTTTCTGAGCAGAAAAGGAGCTTCCCTTTGACTTAGTTCTCCAAACTTACCAATCTAGTCTAGATAAATTTTAGGCTTTCAAAGTAAAATCAGTGTAATTCACTTCAGAGACATTTAATTTAGCTGAAGGCTCTGAAAGTGTATTAATGCAAGGCAAACTGCAGTGAAAGGTAAACCTCTGACTGTTGCTATTTAAAGTTTTTGCTAAAAACGCCAAAGCGGTCTTGATGAAAGACCCAAGTAAGTAGCATAAACTTTGCCTAAATTCTGAATAACTGTGATTTAATCCTACAGGTATGTAACAGAATTTGTAAACCTAGGCAATCTTTCAGCTCTTCGAACTTTCAGAGTATTGAGAGCTTTGAAAACTATTTCTGTAATTCCAGGTAAGAAGTAACTGGTGTAAGGTGTTAGGCCCCTTGTACCTCCCAACTGTTCCTTTTTATCCTGTCATTGTGTTTGTGTGTGAACTCCCCTATTGCAGATATGTGACAGAGTTTGTGGACCTGGGCAATGTCTCAGCGTTGAGAACATTCAGAGTTCTCCGAGCTTTGAAAACAATATCAGTCATTCCAGGTGAGAGAGAGGTTAAACACTGAGGCTGACTTTAATTCATTGAAATGGAATTCATATTTATTTAAACATAAATCTTTCCACCAAAAAAAGCAGGAATCAGAAGATATCAGAATTCACTGAAATCTCTGATTATTTGCTTTTTAACATGAGCACTTCCCTTTTGAAATCAGCCTTTGAGTTTAACAGATTCTTGCATGAGACATTGCAGTACACAGTGTGTGTGGTTTGCATCGTATGATGTCAAGCTTTCTCCTCCACATTCAACGAATAGCAGTATCCTTGAAGATTTTTTACCCATGTGTATCCTACCTACATGATGTTATGTGGTATTTGTTGTGAATATTTGTGTGTACAAAATAGAACTGTCTGAAATGTTGACTTAGTAAGAAGACGAAGGAATAAGATAATAAAGACTAGCATGGGCATTGCATGGGGGATTTATTATCTTAAAAATCTAAAATTTTCCAAACCATTTCCAGTTTTATAGCATTCAATTTTAATCCCATTTATTGTTGAACAGGCTTTTTACTACTGTCTTCTAAATCTAGTATGTTATAAAACTGATAGTAGCAAAGGTTTGGAGCAAGAGGTATTGACAAATGAAAAGTTAGAAGACTTTTATGTGAGATTCATGTACAGCATGAAAAAAATAGTTGCTTGTTTTATCATTAAAACAAGTGTTTTGAAATATATGCAACTCATTCCATTCACAGTTTCAAATGAACATAAATGTCAGCTATTTATTCATTTTCACAAGTGAAAAAGCTCTTCACAAAAATGTTATTTCACAGACATTACAATCATTTATTTGGGCTTATGCATGAAATCTGTGACTTTACTGGGAAACACTGTCATTTTTATGCTTTGAAAAAGTTTCCAACATCAGAATAAAAATTCCTTTCCGTTTGCAGGCTTGAAGACTATCGTGGGAGCCCTAATTCAGTCTGTGAAGAAGCTCTCAGATGTGATGATCCTGACTGTGTTTTGTCTGAGTGTATTTGCACTGATAGGGCTGCAACTGTTCATGGGCAACTTGAGGAATAAATGCCTGCAGTGGCCTCCGGAAAACTTTACTTTGGAAACAAATATAACTTCCCAGCTTAACAGCACCATAGGTGAAAATGGTACACTGGTTAATTCAACGGTGCCTCCGTTTGACTGGAAGGGCTACATTGAAGATGAAAGTAAGTATTGTCTGCAGATTTGTCACTGTTTGTGGCTGACCCAGTTCTTAGAAGTAAGGAGGGGAAGGGATAATACATTTAGTTAAGACAGAGCAGGAGAAGTGTTCTCTCTCTCTCTCTCTCTCTCTTATAGGTCTGCTCCAAAGGCCTGTGTGGAAGAGGGAACATGGGCCATGGTCTCACTACTTGATATAGCTCTTTTTCTCAGCTCCTTCTGCCAAATTCACATCTTCCCTGGAACAGAAAGGAGTTCAAAGAAGTCTTAAAATTACTTAATACTCTTAGACATTTTCCTTTCCGATACTCCAAAGCAAGATCAACAGCAGCATGCTGTGTCATTTCTGACACATATCAGAGACTTCTGACATAAAGTGAGAAGTCCAGTGATGAAGTCCTCAGCATTTTCATCATCCATCCATTCTTGTGCTTCATTATCATTATTATTAGAAAGGGAATTTTTTGAACTCCAACAGATTTTCCTTCTAAAATTTATGCTTAAAATTTATTGATAAGAACTTGTTGTTCTTATCAACTGCAACAAAAGCATCAAAGCCAAATTATTCCCTCCTATTAATCCCTGCCTCTGAAGTATTTAGAGACTATTCTTATGTTTCCATGCTGTTCTCTCCTCTTTCAGTCTTCTTTTATTTTAAACAACCCAGATCATGAAACGTTTTCTCCTACAATGTATTTTCTAGATGTTGATCTCTCATCTGGATTCTTTCTTGTTCATAAACATCCTTTTTAAAGTACAGTACCCACATCTAGGTATTTCTCCTCCACACAAGGAGTCCTAAGCAGGGAAGAAGGATGATGTGATAGCATAGTGACTTATACTTCTGTTTTATATATCCTATATAGCTTGCTGTTATTTACAGCTGTAGCATTGTTCAGCTTGTCATCTACCTGTTCCTGAATCTTTCGCAGATTCCTACCTCATTGAGTTTTCACTTTGTGTTTGTACAGTTCATTGTTCCTGCCTGAACAGCACCCTATCTTTTCAGACCATCTCTCCAACTGTCCTGGACCTTTTAGATTGTAATTGTTTTCTCAAACTGACAACCATCCTTATCAGATCAGTATCATTTGTAAATTTGTTAAGCGTTCTTCAATAATCTAGATTAGTTAAAACCTTAAATAGGAGCAATCTTAGAGCAATGCCTTCAGAAGTTGTTTTGATGCATCTTTCCACTTCGATAATTTCCTGAAGTATGATTTTCCACAGTTTTGCTGATACAGAGCAGTTTGGCAAACTGAGAGTAAATAAAAAAAAGCATCTCAGTGCAGTTAAACGTGAGAGGACAAACCTAAGCTCCCTATCCTATATATCAGTGCAGTTCTCTTGGGAGAGGTTTGCATGCATAGAGACTGTAGCTGATGGCATATGTAATCTCTAACAGTGAAAGTTACTTTTGATGTAAATTAAGAACTAAAGAGGGGAGAGGGACAGAAAAGGGAAGAGGAAAGGGAGAACTGACCACAGTGACCAGCTGCAAAAGAAGTGGTGGGATTCCGTGGTAGGTCTTCTCCCTTGGGTATCCTTTTTAGTGCAGCAGTGATCACTCCACAATACTTTTCCCATAGCAACTGTGAGTTTTTCATTAGCATCTCCTCAAATTCCGTACAGCTCTCTCCTTCTTACAGTGCTATTAGCACTAATTGGAATGCACTTTGATCAGAGTGGGTGCTGCATGTCTCCTTGGTTTTGAAGCTCGTAGATGCATGTTATTAGGTCATAATATAAACCAAAAGCTACAAGCAAGGAGTAGGAAAATAGGGGAGAAAGAGGGGTGAATCTCAAACCAGTAACAATTGCTTCCTGCTGCAGCAATAGTGTGTTTGCAAGTGTAATGTCACAAGAATAAAAATTACGTGAAAAACAGCATGAGAACATAGGAAAAATAGTGCCACAGAGGCTCTGGAAAACAATTCCACAGCAGTTTATGTGTAAGGCTGCAGAGCAACAGAGAGACAGGATACAGAAATGCAGTTGGAAGGCCCTTAATAATAGAGAAGCTGAGGCACCTAAGGCACTGTGGAGCAGCCAGGGCTGACAAATTAAGGCTAAAACTCTGCAGCCAAAAAGCTAAATAATATCCTGTTCTCATAAATAAATTATTGGCTGGGAAGGCAGAATTACCCCTGTATTTAGCATTACTGCATTTGCTACTGGAATACTATATAAAGTTCAATTTAGTTAGAATGTTGAAAAAATGGAGGATGTTCAGAAAAGAGCAGAATGATTAAAGGGTTGGAAAACATTCTTTATACCAAGATAGACGAGGAGCTCAGCCTACTTAGCATATCAAAGAGAAGGTTTAAGGGGTGATTTGATCACAGTTGAAAAAAAACCTCATGGGGAACAGAAATTTCATTCTAGACATATCTTTGATCTAGCAGGCAAAGATATAACAGGTTCGATAGCTGCAAGTCAAAGCCAGACAAATTCTGAAGAGAAGTAAGACAGCTTCTAACTGTGATCATGCAGCTGAGCAATGACTATGATGGATTTCCAGTTGAATTTCTTAAATCAGTTTTTTTGTGAAACTTAATTTACTTGAACATGTGAATTCATGGAGATCCCATTCCATGGGGTTTAATGAAGTCTAAGCAGTCTCCTAGTGAAGACCTAGACTCCAAGCCCTAACTTTATTTCCTCACTTTTTAACACAGAATGTATAAATTCAGGTTCTGATTTCATTTGATTTAAAAAAGACCTGAAGCTCCCTGAAAACAAAGCTGAATTGAATTAGTTACAGAAAGTACTTTATTGAATGGCTACGTGAGCCTTTGGTAGATTCAGACAGGATTTCATATGTATTATGAAATTTATTATTAAATTATGAGTCTTATTATAAAGTTATTAAGCTTATCCTTGCTTACCAGCAGTTTCAAGGGGAAAACTTATCTTCTTATGGCTTCCTGCTCTCTTTTTGCAGGTGGGCAGACAGGATACAGAAACCAGCTGCATCACAGGGCAGTAGGGGGCTTACCTGCAGCTCAGAGCAGTGCTATGGCACTGTATTTTGTAGGAATTGTAGGAGTATTTATGGTATTAGTTGTGTATACTATGTGAAGAAGGCAGGTAAGACCTAATTTTGCCACTGAGCTCATTTTTGAAGATGCCATTTAGAGGGTCTTTATGTAAGCATTCCTGTCATTAGCGAGTCAAGCACTCTTTTTTTCCTCTTTTTCCAAGATAGAAAATCTGATAAACTTAGTCCTGGATATGCTGAAGTTTATTTTGGCAAGCTTTCCATAAACATTTCTTTTTCTGGGGAAAAAAAAAATCTCACGATCTGTTTTGAGAAATAACAGTTATTCTCAGTCATTTCCATATGCTTACCTGAACAACTATAAATCCCCTTGAAGTGCTCACCTACCACAGATTTCCCATATCCCGATCAATTAAAAGGGAGGCAAACATATACCTCTTATATAGTCAGAGATTTTTCACATTACTTTGGTAAAACACAGTTCAAAGTTTTGCACCTAGTTCAGGATGCATGCTTATGCTGCTCAGCTTGTGTGTTAGAAGAACTTTCCTATCATGATAATATTGTGAGCACTTGTCCTGGTTGTATCAGTGTACTCAGAGAAAGCCTGAATGGCTCTTGTTTCCTGTGGAGCTGGCAAGTACAGCACGCTCCCAGAGCACATCTTGTCTGAAGCACAGAACTTGAATGCAGACCCTGTTGTAGCAGTTCAGCTCAGCTGGTGCAGTACTGATGATGAGTGACTGCTCCATGCACACTATATCAAGGCAGGTTTGCATTCTTCCCATCAGCTGCTGTGTTCCAGCATGTTTTAATCATGATTAGCTGACATAATGCAGAATAAGATTTGCTTCCTAAGGGTCAGTTGTGGGCAGCATCCTGTCAGCTTACTGTTTATAGCTGTGTTTCAGCACAGGGCACTTTGCAATGCACACCAGCCCAGAGGGACAGCGGCTGCACACAGGGCTGTGCACTTCACACAGCACAGGAGATTGTTCTCTCTAAGATGCATATATATCATCAGACACTGAAAATAAGTCCTTCACAGAGTGTCAGAACAAGGTCTACGTGCAGCTTAAAGCGCAATTTTTCCAAATAGTGAATTTTGTTCACAGGATGGAAAGATGCAGCTGGCCCAGGTACAATGTCCCTCCTGCAACAAATCAATGTGCTCAACCAGCAGCTTGTTACACCTCCTCAGACTCAGAATTCATTAATGTGTGTAGTAACCTGGCTTGGGCAGCTCAGTCAGCACAGCCAGAGTCAAGTTTAAACTCAGCTGTGCTGGTAGCATTTCAAATGAGATCATTTTAAGGGAATCCAACAGGACAGTCCAATGGAAAAGAAATCCTATGTGGACTTAAAATCTTCTCAGGGAGCAAAACAGGTACCAACTTAATTCTGAAGCTGCTGTGCTACTGAAGTTTTGGAGCTGAGAAGGTGCTCAGAGGAGCATCACCATGTCCCTGCCCTGTCCTTACAGACAGCCTGAGGCAATGTTTTCTGTCTCCATCAAAAATAGAATACTGGGCAATGTGGTCTGACCCTGTATAAATTTTGTCCTTAAGCCTGTGACCAAGTGGGACATCATTACTACAGGAGGAAGCTCCTCCTGTGATAATTCTTCCAAAAATCAAGAGTTTAGCAATTGTAGGCATGTGCTTTAAAGGGGAAAAACTCTTCTCAAGGATACAGTCAAAATGAATCTTACTAAGCATGAAGTTTTAATCATTTCTTTATTCTTCTAAGAAGAGATAGGTAAATGTCTTTCTTATTTAAAACATCTAAAATGTCCTTTAACAACAGGATTACTCTACAGACTGTGGGATGGTTGGTTACAGGGTGATTTGGCGGAACTTACCCAATATTTTTTCCTAAGGTTTTCAATAATTTTATCATGTACTCTTAAAATCCTACCTACACAAGTGGGTGACTGCTGTAGTAATTCTGTCTGAGTTAAATGTAGGTGTATAGCAGGACCCTCCTACCAGCAGGCTACCTGCACATGTTAGAGCCACTGGCAGCTGGCTGGATTTTTTCAGAGTTTACCTATTAGATAACTGTCACAAGTGTTTTGTAAGTGACAAATTGGAATCCTTGGCAATATGGATTGGAAAGTTTAGTTCAGTGATCAGATGGAATGGAGAATCTACATTCAGAAGCATTTGACAGAATTTTTAGGACATTTTGACATTTTAACAGTAAGTGCTGTGAGTGATAGTGCTTACTGAAATTCATAAACTCATTTACCCTCAAGTTACGGTCCTGCTGAAAAAATAACACTGCTTGTTTAAAATTGCATCTGAAATCACCTTAACACTTGTAGAGTGGAGATGTTTATTGCGTGGAGCTTTAAGTTGACTCATATTTGGAATTCTATAACTTTTTAAAAATTCTTTCCTAAACAGGTCATTTTTATTTTCTGGAAGGCCAAAACGATGCTTTGCTTTGTGGAAATAGTTCTGATGCTGGGTAAGACCAAATTTCATTATCTTACTGCACTGTGTACAAATTAGATTCACGTTCCGTAGCTGTGCAGTTGAAGGGGGGCTTTATTTTGAGTGACCACTTCCTTTCACATAAGAAATACTAGGATTTTATACTGTACATAGCATAGTGGATTGGTTAGATGAACTTGGAGTGAATGAATGAGTATTTCTGTATTAGCCTGGTTGAAAAGTAATTGGAACAGCTATGGGAAAATGCATGTTATTTTGCAGTTCCGGCTGCGTATATGAAAGCATCAACATCCAAATGATAATATTAAAATTACTAAATAGGTAATATCCAGTTTGTCTTTGTAGGCAGTGCCCAGAAGGATATACATGTGTGAAAGCTGGTAGAAACCCCAATTATGGGTACACAAGTTTTGACACCTTCAGCTGGGCTTTCTTGTCACTATTTCGCTTGATGACTCAAGACTTCTGGGAAAACCTTTATCAGTTGGTGAGAAATTTTTAATTAAAAATACACTGAATATGTTTGTATCAGTAATGCAAGAGAGCTAGAGTAAATTTTCTTATCTTAATTTTTAACAACATGAAAAATAGAACTTCTGTTAACCTATTCTTGCTTATAAATGTATTATTATTTCCAGACCCTGCGTGCTGCTGGGAAGACATACATGATATTTTTTGTTCTGGTGATTTTTCTGGGCTCTTTCTATCTGATCAACTTGATCCTGGCTGTTGTTGCCATGGCCTATGAAGAACAGAATCAGGCAACCTTGGAAGAAGCAGAGCAGAAAGAGGCAGAATTTCAGCAGATGCTGGAGCAACTGAAGAAGCAACAAGAAGCAGCTCAGGTATAATTTCTGGTGTAGTAATGCAGAAGTGTATGGAAGTAATTTTACTAGGACTATTCACCATCTGCTTTCTGAATTTGGAGATTTAAAACACCCTACTGGTCTTTCAGCAACAGAGTTAGCTCACAGGTTTTCTGTTCTGCACTGAAGACATTGTATTGTGAATGATTCAGCCATCAAGAAGGAATATTCAAGACTAGATATACATTATCCACTATGTTTTTCTAGTCCAGTGTAATTAATACAGTCTGTTGGATTTCTGCATTTAAAATCTACCCAGGAAGAGCGGAAGAAGGTTATGACCAACACATATCTTGAGTCAACTGAGTAATAATAATTATTAAAAAAAAAATAGGGAAAGGATATCCTACAGAAAGTGTTAAGACCCATGACATTTGGACTAAAAATTATGTATAAGTAAATTTAAAAAATTATATTATGGTTTGCTTGGTGACATAAATTCTTTCTGCATCATGGCAGGCAGCAGCAGTGGCAGCAGCAGCAGTAACAGCATCTGCAGAGTCCAGGGAGCCCAGTGCTGGAGGAGAAGCAGGAGGGCTCTCCGAAAGTTCCTCAGACGCATCAAAATTGAGTTCAAAGAGTGCAAAAGAGAGGAGAAACAGAAGGAAAAAAAGAAAACAGAAAGAACAGTCTGGAGGAGAGGAAAAGGATGAGGATGAATTTCACAAGTCTGAGTCAGAAGACAGCATCAGAAGGAAAGGTTTCCGATTGTCTATTGAAGGCAATAGACTGACATACGAAAAGAAGTATTCTTCTCCACATCAGGTATTGCATACAGTTATATTTAGTAAAACCATATATTGAAACCATCATATACTGTTGCAAAACTACTTTAGTCTTCCTGCTACTGCTGCCTAAACAAAGGAAGCACTAAGATTTTTATTAAGCTTTATTAGTATTGCTAGTTCTTGAGAGCAAGTGCCCTAGCTGCCTGGTAAAAAAAACCCCAGAATTAAATGTAACCTCATGTCTCTATTCTTCTAATAGGATTATTTAAAAATCATATTAAAATATTCTCTGATTGATTCTGTGAGTTTCTTTTTTAGCGTGATTATGTATTACCTAGACTTATTAAAATGCCACAGTATATTTCCATTATGATAGACTAATATTTTCCTCCTGCTTCAATGAAATTTGAACCAGTATTTGTTCACTATGGGCAAGATGCTGCATACAGGAAATAATGTGAATGTATGGATTTCTCTTTTGTCTTGGTGGCCATTATGTAACTAATCTGTTCAGCAGCTCTAGCTGAGAAAGGAGTGCTCAACACTGGTTTTGTCTTAAGAACCCATGAACAGTGATATTTCTGTCTGCAATATATATATATATATAATGAGTTACATTAAAAAAATGTCACAGCAGCATTTAACTTCTGGGTAAAATGGTTACTCTTATATAAGAAAAAAAGGAAACCTATGCTAACCTAACAACAGGGCTAAGTTTGAGGATTTCAGCAAATAATCACATATTTTGTTTCCCTACAGTCTTTGCTGAGCATTCGTGGCTCCCTGTTCTCCCCAAGGCGCAACAGCAGAACAAGTCTTTTCAGCTTCAGAGGTCGAGCAAAGGATGTCGGATCAGAAAATGACTTTGCTGATGATGAGCACAGCACTTTTGAAGACAACGACAGCAGAAGAGACTCTCTCTTTGTGCCGCGCAGACACGGGGAACGGCGCAACAGTAACATTAGTCAGGCCAGTAGGTCATCCAGGATGCTGGCAGTGTTTCCAGTGAACGGGAAGATGCACAGCACTGTGGATTGCAATGGGGTGGTTTCCCTGGTTGGTGGACCATCTGTTCCTACATCGCCTGTTGGACAGCTTCTGCCAGAGGTGATAATAGATAAACCAGCTACTGATGACAATGTAAGAAAGTTTTAAATAGCTTAGGCATGGTGGCCTTTTCTTACTGCACCAGCCAGTGTTTTCTACAGAATGGAACCCTTGGCAATGCTCCCTGGTTGGTCAAGCTGTGAATGCTCCTGCATCTTGTAAAATCTTTAGTAGATAAAAGAGCTTAGATAGGTTTGCAACCTAAGCATCTACTTACAAAGATTCTCATAACTAACAAATGCAATTTGCAGTTTCCAAGTAATACAATATTAACTAACATATTCATAAAAATGCTATGCTTTACTGTGTTACTCTGCCACACTTTCCTTTAGCTAATCTAAAGGTCCATCTAGTAATCATAGTTGGCATACAATTGAAATCATTATGAAAAATTGATATATAATTGCAATCAATATGGTACTGCTATTACCATTATCAAAATTAGCATTATTAGTTAATTTTGATAACATTCTTCCTTATCAACCTGGTTAAAAATGTAAGGAAGTTGTCAATTCTTTATTATCATTTATTTCTTATTCCTCTATACTTTCCATCCCTATCTGGTGGAGTTCTGTACAATAGATAACAAATAGTTCACTGGAAGATCACAGTTCAATACACACTTCCAAAAATACAATTGTCTGTGTGAACATATGTGCAGCACGTATTGCTGCCGTTCTCTTAGCAAAAACAAGGTAAGAGAAGCCTAAAATAAATTTCTTGCTTAGTTCAAATTTGTCCACTCACATTGCTAAAAAATACTAGCATGAGGAAGCATGAGGAAGTCAGACTTTTCTTACTTGCTACAGTTTGCTTAGGGGAAAAGATTGCTGTGTTACAAATCCCAGAATATTCTGTCAGCAGGAGTAAGGAAAAAAATTACAGTTTGCAAAATTTTATGCAATATTTTGAACTCAATGCTTTTCCATTTCTTTTAATGGTTTCTCATATTTTGAAGGAAAGAAATGCAAAAGTGAATAAACTCTCTCAATCTTGAACAATAGATAACGATGGCCAAATGCCTTTTTAAAATTACTTAAAAGATACTAAAAAGTAATAAAAGTCCGACATGATAAAAAATTAAGAGCACGAAGCACGTATCCAAGCTAAGATATTAATAACAGGGTTATATAGTGTTTGCTTTTCTTATTGTTTCTTCAAGATGGTCTCACCTTCTGTTGTTCTCTGTACAGGGCACCACGACAGAAACAGAAATGAGAAAGAGAATATCAGGTTCTTTTCACGTTTCTATGGACTTCCTGGAAGATCCAGCTTTAAGGGAAAGAGCCATGAGTATTGCTAGCATCCTCACAAACACCGTGGAAGGTGTGTCCCATGCATAGCTTAATATTTAACATCTGTTTTCCCATGGAGTTCCGAAAATTTGCGTTGAAACGTAAAAACTGATTTAAAATAGATTAAGTAACAGATAACATCCCAGAAACTGGAACATAGTTATTAGCAAACTCAAAGGGTTTTATTTATTAAGGTTATTAAATTAGCAAGCATTAAAGTTATTACATATGTAAGCATTTCTGTCTCACAATTTTGCCACCATCTAACTCATGTAGATGGTCATAACTGAGTGGATGCTTATGCATATGCATAGTAATTAAAATATATTCTTGGACAAAAAAAGGCAACTGAAAATTTTTCGAATGTTCAAATATGAAACTATTGTTAAAATATATATGTATTTTAGCAGCTACATTTATTCAGTTACTCTTTAAAGAAGTGCTATTCTAGGTGAACAAAATGGGTTTTTCTTGAACTAGGAATGAAAATTTTTACCTAAATTTTACAAATTTCAAAATAAAAATATTTACATACCAGAACAGTAGGTGGAAAAAACAGGCTGAAGAATAATCAAGGAAAAGTTAAATACATAATACAAATTGATGCATAAATTGATGCTGATTGGCATAGTGATAGGCTTTGAACAAAGTAAATATATTTGATAGTAATTTTTAAATACTTTTTTGAAAAGCCCTGTAGAAAGGGGGCTGGCTTATGGGAGGTTAATTCCTACTGGTACAGATTCACAACTTGACTGGTACAATTCATATAGGGGTGAGGAGGGTTAGAGCAATCACAATTTAAAAATTACCTTTTTAAACTTTCTTTTGCCACAGAACTCGAAGAATCAAGACAGAAATGTCCACCATGTTGGTATAAATTTGCAAATATTTTCTTGATCTGGGACTGCAGTCCACATTGGCTAAAAGTAAAACATATTGTCAACTTAGTGGTAATGGACCCATTTGTTGACCTGGCTATTACAATTTGCATTGTTTTAAATACACTCTTTATGGCCATGGAACATTATCCAATGACCGACGAATTCAATAATGTGCTTTCAGTTGGAAATCTGGTAAGTCTGCTGCGTTTTTATGCCATGATTTGTAAGGAAATATGTCTGAAAAAAAACTGAAAGAAGGAATTTTAACAGTTGGGGGGGTTATTAACTCTTCATAAAGTGTAGTTATTGTATATTTATTCATCTCTGGATATAACTATCAGAGCATTTTTTGAAATTTCACCACCAACCCTGATTCATGTAGCTTAGGATACTGTAAAATCAATATATTGCAGTGTTCTGCAAAATCAAATTAAAAATTTAAAAGTTGTCTCCAATGCTACATTAAGTGCAGTCCATCTTAAATAGAAGTTGATTTGTGTAACTACTAAAGCATTGATTCCATGAAAAATACACTATCTAAATAAATGTAGTGTTAATTTCTCAATCAATACAATACAAATCTTTAAATTATGAATGTGTTTTTAATTGCTATTTCCTGAGCAAAAGTTTACAACAGCTAAAATGTCAACTTAAAAGCATTTCTAGAGTTGTCTTCTGTAAACAATTTTTTATGTGGATAATGGATTTTCTTTATATGCTTTATGTGAAAAATATCCTGCAGTACTTTTTCCTCTTACATTTTTATTGTTTTTATCCTCAGATAATTAGTAAGATTTTTTTTTCCTCATGTTGTCAACTATATTTTCTCCCTTCTACTTCAAAAAGATAAATTATTAAAGATTTCAGGAGTTAACTTTTTGTAGCTCTCATGCTTTTGAACTGACAGGTTTGATCACATAAAAGTATCTGCAGCTGCAGTCCTACTTTATTTCTTATTTTAAGAATTGATTTCTTATAGTGGGATTTTTAATAATCCTTGTTTTGTGATGAGGAAAAAAATATCTCAGATCATGTAAATAACTGCAGGACTTAGGAGGGAGAAATAATAGATAATTGTATAGCTGATTTTCATATACTTGAAAAAAATTCCCTATAAATATTAATGTACATCTGACTATGAAGGGCGTGTGAGAGGACCTGGCTATAAGCACCATGCTCTTCCATTTTTGGGCTCCCTGACATAAACCCCTCCTGCAATACAGAGGCTCTCAAGGGTTGCATGAAACTCCTTGAGAACCTTCCTGTCCTCATTGTTAGGAACCTTAGTCAGCATTTCAAACTGTATTTATCATTCCTATGTCTTCCTCAGGGATTCCAGTCCTGTAGCTTAAAAATTTGTGACCTTTCCCTCTCTGGTGTCTGCATATAGAATGTATTTAAAGACTGTAACAAAATCTATCTTGAGTATTGGTGTTCCTAGGCAGAGCAAGTCAGACACTTCTTTCCCATCTCCTGATTATCCCAGTTAGGTTATTCTCTTTAGCTGTCCCATTTTCTGTTTAGCTTGCTAGAAAACAGGTTATTGAAACCAAAAAAAGAAAGCATTTCAGAGCAGCGCTTGAGCAGTCTTTAACTGTGGCTTTAGTACATTCCTCTCCTACAGGAAATTCTCCCAAGACTTCTCTCAAAGCTACTCAGGGTCATTACCTTGGCTCTTAAATATGATTCCTACTTCATTCAGCATAGCATCCCATGATGAGAAGCCATTACCAGCAACACCCTGTTTAAAATGCATTCTTAAATGCTCTTGCATTCCTGATATCAAAGACATTGAGCCAACAAGCTTCACTGAACTTACTGGCAACACCCAGGTAGAAGTTACTCAGCTTCAGCAAACTGTTGTATCTCAGTATATTATAATGTATCTCAGTGTCTCTGTCAACTGAGATAGGTTATAATGTACCATTTATTCATCTGGTATAAAAAAATCAAAGCTTTGTTAAACTGAATGGCAGGTTATAGCAGCAAAGAAGCTGCCCCTCTGGAGTCTTAGATTTGGCTTAATTTGTAATTCCTATACCAAAAAAGATGTTATACCATGTAATTTCTTGGAAATCATTCTGGTTTATATTCTGAAAATCAAATTTGGGATATTGTTTGTACAGCACACGAGGAAGTCCATATCCTGACAGAGTTGAAATGGGATTATAAATGCTGTTTATGTAATTTGTGTAGTATAAAACTTAATTAATTGAAAAATTACGTGGTTTGTATGGTACTTGTTAAGAGAAGGTGGGCATAATAAATCAGTAAACATAACTATTCTTAAGTATCAGTTTTGGATAAGACATTGCAGACATGTATCTTGAATTAAAAACCTAGACAACAGCTAAATCTGTAGTAGTATATTTCACAATGAAGTAACAAACTGCACTTTGAACACAGGTCTTCACTGGAATCTTCACAGCAGAAATGTTTCTCAAGATAATTGCAATGGATCCTTACTATTATTTCCAGGAAGGCTGGAATATTTTTGATGGTTTTATTGTAACCCTTAGCTTGGTTGAACTTGGTCTTGCAGATGTGGAAGGATTATCAGTTCTTCGATCATTCAGATTGGTAAATATACATCAATTGCACTGATTTTTCAATGGGGCTTCATTAAAATGATTTTATTTTTCCCTTAAAATTGTTTTCTTGATGTCTCCCATGATACTGATCCTGATGTCACTTTCATTAGTGCAAATCCTTATTAATTGCAGTATCTTACAGTCTTCAGTGGGAATTTATAGAGATGCAGACAGACAGCAGTGGGTGCCCTGGGCCTATTTCCAATGTATCTATTGCACATACATACTTTAAACGTCCTGCTATGCAGAAATAAATTGACTCTCTAAATATATTGTGCTCTGATTTGCATTGTGGGAATAGATATGCTCCACAAATACCAGTTGAAAAATGGCCCAGATGATTTTAACAGATGTACCCTAGATTTTAAGTTTTAACTAATATGACAAGTGGTATCTTTGGACTTCAACAAACACTTGCTTTGAGGGTATCAAACACCAACTCTACAAAGTTTTCTCAAGGGAACCTTCTATCTTCATGCTTTTAGACAAGATGATTCCATCTGAACAGTCATACTCAGGGCATATTTTGCAGTAATATCCTTCCACAAATTAATTTTAAAATATCCTTGTGTCTTTCTGATTGTCCTAACAGTATTTTTCTTTTCTTCCAGTTGCGAGTTTTCAAATTGGCAAAATCTTGGCCAACTCTAAATATGCTGATAAAAATTATCGGTAATTCTGTGGGAGCTCTGGGGAATCTGACCCTGGTGCTGGCCATCATTGTGTTCATTTTTGCTGTGGTCGGGATGCAGCTGTTTGGGAAAAACTACAAGGAATGTGTCTGCAAAATAGCAAGTGACTGTGTCCTTCCACGCTGGCACATGCAAGATTTTTTCCACTCTTTCCTGATTGTATTCCGAGTGCTGTGTGGAGAGTGGATAGAAACAATGTGGGACTGCATGGAGGTTGCAGGCCAAGCCATGTGCCTTACAGTCTTCATGATGGTCATGGTGATTGGAAACCTGGTGGTATGTAATCAAAACGTTAGCAAAAACGTATTTGGCAATAGAGTGGTCTCAGTCCTGAAGTGAACTAAGTGCTCTGGCTCTGCTTCAAAAAAGCACTTAAGGAGGTGGTTTCAAACAATGCTTAAAGTTAAGCTTAAGAGCTTTTTTGGATAGAGAACAAAGTATTCTGGAATATCAAAATCCTAAGAATGTTAGAGTGAACACTTAAAAATGTGACTAATTTGTCTTTTGGCTCTTTGTAAATATTTTGTGCTACAAATAATTTTAGTTTATCCACTCTTTATAACCTGTTTGCTGTGGATTTTTTTATTATTTATCCCATATGATTAGTCAACTAAATAATCTAATTTCTACTGTATGATGGAATAGATTAAACTTTTTAATTATGTTGAATAGCAAATCTGATCTCTCCATTTTTAGATTATAAGACTTGGCACCAAAATATTTATTTACTGTGAGGATTTAAAGACACATTTATCGATATTAGTTGTAGGAATATTACCTGAGCTAAATTAAATAAGCTTGGGTTTTTGTGGAGAAGAGAAAAAATTTTGATGGTGCTTTTATGTTTATGGTGAATTATAGGGATTTCAGTCTCTGAAGTTACTAATATGACATTTCTAATAAAATAAATGTTATTTGTTGGGATAAAGTCTAGAACATCCCTTTTTTTTTTTTTTTTTTTAATCTTCCTGCAGGTACTGAACCTATTTTTGGCCTTGCTCCTAAGTTCATTTAGTGCGGACAACCTTGCTGTGACAGACGATGATAACGAAATGAATAATCTCCAAATTGCTGTAGCAAGAATGCAGAAAGGCGTAGATTATGTGAAAAGAAAAGCACGTGAATTCATCCAAAAAGCTTTTGTTAAAAAACAAAAAGCTTTAGATGAAATCAAGCCACTTGAAGATCTGAACAACAAAAATAGCTGTATTTCTAACCATACAACTGTGGAACTGAGCAAGGACCATGATTATAATAAAGACCCGAATGGAACCACCAGTGGTATAGGCACAGGCAGCAGTGTGGAAAAATACATAATTGATGAAAGTGATTACATGTCATTCATAAACAACCCAAGCCTCACTGTGACAGTGCCCATTGCTGTGGGTGAATCCGACTTTGAAAATCTAAACACAGAGGAGTTTAGTAGTGAGTCAGACCTCGAAGAAAGCAAAGAGGTATTTGGATATGTGCATTTCTCTCTAATCTTTTAAGGGGTTTTATTTTGAGGGAGGAGGAGGGGGGTTGGTTTGTTTGTTGAGGGTTTTTTTTGTTTTGTTTTTCATAAGCCAGTGTATTCAATTCTTGATCATTTATTATTTTTACACTTCTTCGTAGATGGGCATAAAAGAACGTATAAAGGAGGGTTTAATTCTTGATGAACAAAAGTGTGAGAAAGGATTAAAAAAATATAACCTCCAAGAGGGGATAAGAGGCCAGGCAGTGGGAGACCAAACTAATCCATAAAAACTGTTTATGGTCCATAAGGTAGTTGCAACAGCTAGTAGAAGGCAGCGCCTTCGCTACAGTGTCATTCTACCAGAAACTTTTGTTTGCCTCCTGTAACAAGGGTCCAGTGAGGGGTGTCATACACCTCTCGGCCACTTAAAAAACACCCCTCTATGGAATTTTATTTCTGAGCAGATATAAACCAGAAAACATAAAAATAATTTATGTATGTCCTTTAGACACAGGAATTCTTTTAGATTTTAAAATTGGCAGCTCTTCTAGACCTAGATTCCCATAAATAAAGTCTTAATCATAGACTCTTCCATATGCTTCAAATTTACTTGTTAAAACTGAAAAATATCAACAGATGAAAATATGTAGTGTTTCTAAAGGAATGCCAAAGCAGGCTATAGATGTAAAACCTTTATGGGAACTGTAAATTTAAAAAACATATTGAGGCTATACCTGTTCCATTATGTGACTTTTTGTCTGAGGCTATTTTAACAAAATAATTTAAATTGATTCAATAATAAAATTTGTAAGACGACAACCTCAGTGACTGAGTTTGTTGATATTTTAGTCACATGATAAAACTACCTTTCCAGACACTTAATAATATTAATTTTCTGGCTTGAGGAATTTCAACTTTGAACTAGCTCATTTCCATTCTGGTAGCAACGCAATTTCTTTATAGGATAGTTCATCTTCCCCCCTCCCTCCCACTGTCATATTACTAGCAGTAATTCAGATGCCTAATTTTAGGGTAGCTGAATTCTTTACTACTGTCCCTTCAGTGTGCATAAGCCCTCTAGTGCTCTCAACAAAAACCCAGTGTTAAGCCAAGTGCAATCTTCAGATCCTCCCCCAAGAAAGGAGACCTGTTGAAAACAGCCTTTTCCCCCAGCAAACTATTTCAGAGACAGCATTGTTCTCATTTTCAATTAATATCTGAAACGTTAATAATTCTTTTCCTGTTAACTATAACCAAAACTTCTATGATTTGGCTTTGACTCACATTTCTGAACTGCTGTTACAACAGAGGTTCTAAAAATTTATTTGAGCACACTATGAACTTGTCCCATCATAAAGAATTTCAAAATAAAACATTTAAGCAAAGATTCTTTGGAGAAAATAATGGTTAATCATCTACTCTCCCCACAATTACCTTAATGCTAGTCAGTCCAGTCTTCCAAACCATCATAGAGTAGGCAGTCAAATAGAGTGACGCAAGTTGGTTCATGACTGACCAATGGAGAATTGATTCCTTTTGGAAATAAATTCAGTTTAGAAAAGCTTTCTGTCGATGTGCTGCTACATGTGGGAACAGGGCTACCTTTTATCCCATTGAAAAAGTACTATCACGCTTTTGACTTACTACTAACCCCGCTTTAGTAAGAGTTTAGTTGTTACTTACCTCTGAAGTATGGCCTTCTCTGCTTTTTTGCCCTCATTCCTCTGAGCTCCCATCTCATTTATGTAGTTATTTTTAGACTCTTACCTGATTTTTCAGTAGATGTTACAGATTCCTGTGTAATTATTTAAGCTTCATTATTTCTGTGTAGGTCAAGACATCATTACCATTTTTGGCTTGTTGTGCTCATAAATCTTTGCAAGTTCAGCATTACCACCCATATTTTTCAGTTTAAAGCATAATTTTGTTTAAAGTCTTGTCTATCACTGATACACATTCCATTTAATACATCCATACAATGTAGAAGGAAAACCAAAGACTGTGCGCACAAAGTTTCACAGATGTTTATCAGCAATTTACCTATGTTGAATTCTAGAACATTCAAAAACATTGCCTAAGTGTTTACTTATCCCAGAATCAAATAATATTTGCCTTAGAATTATTGACCATGAATTTGTGGTGCTTCTTTCCTTTACAGAAGTTAAATTCATCTAGTTCATCTGAAGGTAGCACAGTTGATATTGGACTTCCTGCAGAAGAACAACCAGAAGCTGAACCTGAAGAAGCCCAGGAGCCAGAAGCCTGCTTCACAGAAGGTGTTTGGAACAAAAATACTAATAATTCTTATTAAGAGAATAATGAATAATTTTCTATTTAAATTAAGTATTAAGATGTATGGATCATATTGCTCTTTTGTTAATGTTTAAACTTTGATTATTAGCAGTAGTACTTTTAATCTGTAATATATCACATGGATACTGAGACTGCAATTATACTATATATCAGGTAAACAATTAAGAAAACATTTTATCAGAAATGTATCACTATTTTTAAAATACAAAAAATACATTATTGAAAGTTTTATTTTGGTATGAGTTACTGCACTTTGAGTTCAGTTACAGTCTCTTAGATAACAATACTATTTTTAAAATGTTCTTCATAGATACCTATCAAAGTGCTTTATAAAGTATACATAACTGATACAGCTGTTCAATGATAAATAAAAACTGCACCTAGATAGTCTTGTGCAAAACACTAAATAAATCTTCTGCAAATTGACAAAAGAAGAAGGAAGAGCCTTGTGTGCCACCTGGGGCAAAAAGAGTCTTACCTGGTGGACTCCTTCACCTTTCATTCTTCCTTCTATTGGCCCACAGTTCAATAAAACCAAAATTCAAAAATTCAGAATCTGGTCATAAATGTTTTTCCAATGACATTTGCTTTTGAGAAACCTTATGGATGTGTGCATGTGAAGAAGGTAGGGAAAGAAATATGTTTAAAACAGTAATGTAATGACAGAAATGCCATTTCTGGTGTCTGTAGGTAACAGTTAGATTTAGATACTGGAGCATAAATGCTACTGCCCTGTTGGGTTATTTCTGGATATGATAACAGATCATTCTTTAGAAATTTGTATTGAACTTGCAAGTCTAGAATTTGGCAAGGAAAATACCATTATTGTTAACTAGTATTTTTCTACATAAAAGAAAGAAGAAACAAAAGTCAGGAGGAAATCATAAAAGCTTAAATAAATTGGGGCCACAAGTTTGAGAAGTTAGCTGGTACAGAAAAGCCCAGAACTCAGCTAAGAGGCTTAGATTTTTTTCATTAAATGAATGCAACACTGTCTGAATTGAGCATCCTGAACAAAAGAGGGTACAATTTAATATCATTTGCCCATATCTTACTACATAAACCTACTTGATATTTGGATGAGAAGGTCGTCTAGCTGAAAATCTATTTGGTTTTTATTAAAAGCACAGCTTCTGTAAAATAGCACTGTATAATTACCAAAATGCATAAGCAAAATTAATGCAAGTCAACAAAAATCTCTTTTTTCTCTCTCTCATTACATACACTGTTCTAAAGGCTGTGTAAGAAGGTTCAAGTGCTGTCAAGTAAGTATAGAAGAAGGGAGAGGAAAGCAGTGGTGGAACCTTAGAAAAACCTGCTTCAGGATTGTCGAACACAACTGGTTTGAGACTTTCATTGTTTTTATGATTCTCCTCAGCAGTGGAGCTCTGGTAAGTAAAACATGAACAGAATGTCTCAATGTTGTCAGAAAACTCCTTAGAAGTTGTTCTAACTTTACACAATTACGTCTTAAAATGACAGAACTAAATTTTAGTCAGGTTTTTGAAAAAAAAAAGGCAAAAAAGTCTCTTCTCAGCAATATGTAGTAAAAAAGAATGGGTGTAAGTGATTAGAGAAAGCCTAAGTCCATTACTGAAGGTGACCATGCTACACCTGAGGCAGAGGGAGGAACCACATGTGAAGAAGAGAACATTTTTAACTTTGTTATTTGCGTTTCCTCTCTCTTTTCACTGGTGTTTACTGGTGTAACTCAGGAGAAAGAACTGTCACTGTTGAAGAATTTGGAACTAACTGTAATGGCACAAACAGTTCACCATAGCTTTCAAGAGCCAGGGCTGGCTTATGCAGTCTTATAAATGTTACGTGCTAGAACAGAAAGAAAGATTAAGACCGTGTATTTTTAATGATTCCTTTCTAAGACGAAGAATTTCTTACTTAGGCTTGCAGTTCAGCTTTTACTGACTCATACTCATGCAGACTAGAGGGACATCTGTAAGAACATGAATTTGCTTTAGCAAACATGTAAGGGCAGAAGAAAAAGAAACCATCCATAATATAAATCTGTTACAGCAAATGAAACAAAACATAGCAATAATACATGATTTCAAAAATAAAAATAATGAAAAAGAGTAAAGCAATTGGAGATGGATTGTGAAATATAGGTGAGCCTGGATGTATACTAAGGTAACGTTTCTTAGGCAAACTACTTGCTCTGAGATAACGTGGAGTATATCCAGCATCTACCCTAGTAGATGCAATTACCCTTTGGCAAGTTACTGAAGTTCCTACATAATAAAAATATTGTTTTGCAATATTGTATTATAAGCTCTTTAGACCATACCTAGCACTTTAAACTACTGTTGATGGTTAGCAGTTTATGATTATACCTATCACTAGTTCCAGTTACATCTCTAAGAATTATTCTGCTTTTGTTTGGTCTAATATCAATGCATCCAACAAAAACACAACTCTTACTCAACACCACGTGACACTTTCCCTGTCATTTAAAGCCATCCAAATAATAAAAAATTCAAGCCTACACTACTGAATTTTGGTTCATGTAACCAAGTGGAGAAAATCTTCACTGACAAGAATTTAAATGAGAGAAAAGTACTAGAAAGAGATCTGATAAAGGTGAATTTCTGTCACTGTATTTAGAGGAAGTTTGAGATGAGATCCCATGGTGTTAGCACCTCGTGTTTGTGAACCTAAGGTGTGTCATCCACAAAACCTTTATTTTGTGAAAAGGCTTTGCAGACCATGGATTAGCCCAAGTCTCTGCAGATGTGAGACCCAGCTCTCCCTTCAAATTCTTTTGTGATAGTGAAAAGGTCTCTGGATCTGCCACTACTGTATCCCAGTGTTCACCCCAAGGCTGTGCTCCAGGCAAATCTCACTGTCACCACAGCCAGGAAATCCGGCAGACACAGGCAGGCTGCAAACTGCCTCCAAACCCCCACCCCAGGGGCACTCGGGAGCCAACATAGTTCCAGCTGCCAGGAGCACTGCTGGCTCAGCCTCTGGCACACCCACCTATACAAGGGAAATGATATCTGTTGACTTCCCAGTTCTGTGAGATAATGTTTTCAGTGAACACATATGAGTGTCAGGTACCCTAGTGCCTGATCTGAGTATCCAGAATTACTGGTACACAGTTGTTAGCTTGATGACTGATATACAAGCATTAATCATTTGAACTGATAGATGTAAAGTTATTCAAAAGCAGGCTGAGTAAAAATAAATGTCAGTACCAATAAATATCCAAATCTTTGCAAGCTGGCATATTGTTCCAGCTCTTTCAGTCTGATGAAACCAGTCATTCTCCATAACAAATAACAGTGTAATTGAAATTTGAAAGAAATTAAAGGAAAAATATTTTGGAGACAGAAAAAACTTATGAAAATCAGAAGCTATTTGTTTTTTCAAATGCCTGAAAAAATGCCACAAAAAGTATAAATAACATTGCACGGAGCTCAGAAATTTTATGCATCTCATAAAATGAGAATAATACAGTAAAGCTGGTATTTGATTTAAATAATTTCTTTTAAGAAAGGAAGAAGTTATTCTATGATTTATAACTTAAAATTTTTGAAAAGCAACAGAACTTAAAAACAAAAGGTCAATTGACTTTCTGTCCTGAAAATTTAAATAGCTATGACCCTGGATTTTGAAATTGGATCTACCTACATACAAACCAAATGATCTGAGTAGAATTCAGTTCAGGCACAACATGCAGAATCAATGCTATTTTTCAGTACAGAAAATGATCTGAGAAGAATAATTCACCATCAGCAATAAATAAATAAATAAAAATCCCTGCCCAGTGGAGTGGTTGCTGTGTAATATCTGCTTCTTCCTCCTGTGAGCTGGAAATACAGTTCCATAGGGTGAAACAGGTATATACTGAGGTTAGCAGAAAAAGAAACATTGGATAGAAGCAACATATCCATGCCTTTTCTTGAAGATCGTTTCCTTTTTTTGTTGCCTTTTTTTGGTTTGTTTTGTTGCAACCAAAAGTATGTGTGGTAACAAAAAATAACATGTCTTTGAATATTTATACTCACAGGCTTTTGAAGACATATATATTGAACAACGAAAAACTATCAAGACCATGCTGGAATATGCTGACAAGGTCTTCACTTACATCTTCATACTGGAAATGCTGCTGAAGTGGGTGGCCTATGGCTACCAAACATACTTTACTAATGCCTGGTGCTGGCTGGACTTCCTGATTGTCGATGTATGTAGTGTATTTCCTAGGTGATACTTTTATATTTATCTGATTATTTTTAAAATTAATCTCTTTGCAGCCATGATATCTATTAATGCCAACTAGTTTACTTTTTTATTTAAAAAGTAAGGTAGCTAGAAAAATTCCATACTACTCTGTCTTTCACTTAATACTTGCAGCACTGCCTTGTTATACCACAGAGTTAGGAAAGACTGAAAGTTCTCCTGCTAACAGCAGGACCTGACTTGGTCACCCCACAAGCAGTTAAAGGGTTTATCCCAACACTGCTGTTGAAAGAAGCCATGCTGTCCTCCATTCTGGCCTGGGCTGCTCATTCCACCTTCAGACCCACCATCCCTCCTGCTGTGGTCTAAGCTGAATGCAGCATTTAGATGGATGTCTGATCCACCAGACATCCAACACATGTCTGAATCTAAACTCCTCTGGCAAGAAGACAAACATCACGTCTCCAAATTTCAGCATATGGATAAATTATGGTTTTACAAGGAAAGCAAGATGTATCTTTAGCATTGGTAGTGCAGCTTGCTTAGTATTAAAGTCCAGTAAATATTACTGAACTTGTAGTCTTCACAGCCATGTTTGAAATTAGGCTCAATAATCTTTGCTGCAAGGGTTATCTGATAGTTCTAACTCTACTGTGCTGTGCTGTGAAATGGGAGAGAACTTTTCTTAATGCATTTATACTATTATGGAGAATTCAACACTACCCTAAGTATACCCTTTTGAGAAAGCCTCCAATGCTCAGGAATGCAAGTACCATGTTTTACATAGTTACAAACCCACAGCCAGTCACTATATTTTTAAGACAGTAATTTCTGGCAAAACATACACAAACCCCAAATACTGAACAAGCTTTGTTTTAAAATTAAGATTCTTCTTGTCCTGGTTTCAGTGAATTAGAAACAGAGACTGAACAGGTAAAAAGTGAACTTTATAAGCACTTATTATCCCGAGGAATTGCCAAAAATCCAGAAGTTTCTGATAGTGTTCCCACCATAGAAGGGCTAATCAGAGCAACTGATTTAGTTCAGTTTTGTTTTGTGATGGGTGTCTACAACCTTTTTGATATGTGTACATTATGGTTTAAATATATCTAGGATTCAACCCCACATATAGAGCTACAGATGTTCATACAATGAAAGTACCCACTCTTGGGTTCTTTAGTACTGAAATTCTTCTCAAAATGGCACCTACAACAAAAAAGCTTGAAGAAGCATGCGAGCAGAAGCAGCTGTTCCTTTTCTAAACTAATTTTCTCTAATATTTGACCTTATTTAAATCATAATATTGCAAACGGCCATCTTGTGAATGTGAAAATTTGAATACATCGTGTGAAGGTATAGTACGTATTCAAGTGTCTCAGTAAGCTCGTGATCAAATCTTGGATTTACGCATCTTTTACAAAGATGTTTAATTTTGTTTCAGACCATGGCAGCTTAAAAGTTTTTAGTAGTATGAGGAGTGCTGGAGAAAGAAATTCAGATATCCTAAGAACCTAGATTTGTGGGTTGCTAGAGCTCAGGATTGTCAAGTACAGAAAAGCTAAAGATTTCAAAGCTAAAGATTGGTTTTAAATATGGTTCATAAAAAGCACTGTCCTAGAGTTCTCTTTATCTAATATATTTGTTCTTATAATGAAAGAGTACATGAGAACATTATGCTATTTTTAGCCAAATAAATAGTTAAGGAATTAGAACAGCATAATGAAGGAACATTTAGGGGAAATGGGAAACAAACAGAAGGTAATATTTTGGACAGGAGCCGTAGCAAATGTGGAGAATGTGGTATTTTGCACGGAGGTAATGTAGGGACATGGAATATTTAAAGGCCTTTCAAGTTCGGCCACCTATAGAACTGTTCTTATAATGTTTTAGAAACAACATAATCCAGGTCAATGTCAAGCTTGAAAAACACATAAATTCAGCAGTCAGGCAAAAGAATTAGTCAGTGTAACTGATTATAGAAAAATTAGTCCTTTCTACCAATTTCCAAAGGAGGAATAGTGCTCTGTGACCCATCTGTTAGTTCAACCTAAACTTCAATCACTTTCCTCTCAGTTGTAGGCAATCAAATTGATATTATCAACCATAATTATTGATCCCAAGAGAAATGTAAAACAAAGAAAAAGTGAGAGCAATACCTAAATTGGTAAAAAGGAGATATTAATTTAATTTGCTTTTTGTTGTTTTAAATGCCCACAAATCACTAGCAAAATATGAAATTCAGAAATATTAATGTTTCCAGATATTAGTTATCTTATGCTATTTTTTTATTTACCTCTTCTTCTTTCATACTACTTTTTTCTTCTTTTTTTTTTTTTTTCATTTGAAAGACTCCCTATTCCTGAAGAAAGTGGTCCAAAGTTAGAATCTTCTAAAGAAGTGTATATCTCACATCTATGGTACGTAAAGTAGTGTGTACAATATAATAATTTTTACTTTCCTGTTTTCATATAGGTCTCTTTGGTTAGCTTAACAGCAAATGCATTGGGTTACTCTGAACTTGGTGCCATTAAGTCCCTTAGGACACTAAGAGCTTTGAGACCTCTAAGAGCTTTGTCACGATTTGAAGGCATGAGGGTAAGACAACATGAAAGAATCTGAAACTATGCATGCATAGAAGGAATACATGCATGCAGAATAAGGAATGAAAAGTCCATGCAGAAAGGCTGCACTATCTTTTTATCGCATATCTTTTACTAACAGATAAGCAAAAAGCTTCATCAATTCACCTAAATCCATATGCAGTGTCACACAGAAGTTACATTCATTAAGGTTACTTTACTTTCTAGCCAATCTCAGGAGTTTTTCATATAAGTCTTTGAAATTACCAACTACAAACTCACTTAACAGACTCTTAATAATGAAACAAATGTAACAAAATTATATGAATTTTTTTACTGGTAAACATACTACAATATTGATACAGGAATCTAATTTAGCATCAGTTAAAGATACTGTCTGTTAAAATTTGAATTTTTTTTCATTTTTCTTTATATTTGATAAACCCCCTTAAGTCTAACCCCGCTGGATTTTACTAGGTGGTATTACAGATACATCCATTAGTGGTTTAAATCTATTTCTGAGTTTGGCTGACTTAAAAAAGCAAATCAAGTTATTTGATTTCTCTATGAAATTATTCTCTTTTTTTTTTTGTTTCAAATAATCTCTATTCGATATTCAATACAATGTACATAAGGTCATTTCTTACTACTCTGAGTAATTTAGAGGCCCTGCTTTCTATTCATCTCACTCAAGAAGGCATTTTAACTTATTTTTTCATTTGTTTATACCTTCTGTTCCTTAAAGCCACTGAATACAAACTAACTCTATATGCATGTCAGTGAAATATGTTTTAAGAGAATGCTTTTTCCTGCTTCATGGAAACATAAGAGGAAACCATGCAATAATGAATTTCTAGTCAATTATAAACCAGTGGAATAGGCTGGAATATACTGTATTCAGAAAGAAATCTAAGCTTAATGAAGTCCAATTGAAGCTTCAAATTCTTTTCCTTGAACTGTGCTCAGTAGACGACGTCAGAATGCAGCAGAAAATATATCACTAACCAATGATTACTAGATTAATAAATTTCAGCTTCATACAGCAAATTGAATTTTAACAGTTTTCTGCTTATTTGAAACTCATGAATTCAGCAGGGTAAGAGCTGGTCAAGTGCTACAGGGTGTACAACTATTTGATTTAGCCACTTTCTCTTTGTCTCTCTTTGTACATACTGTTCATGAACATTCAGAAAAATGTATGTGGTTTTGTGCAGAGAAATGTCATAAAACTGCTGTCAGCTTTACTTTTTTAAGAACGTTCTGGTCAGCTGCAGGAGGACTGGGAGACCAGTATAGACATTACACAGGAAGGAAAAAAAGCAGCTCTAAAAATTATATTGGATAAAAAGGTCATTTCTAGAAAGATAATATCAAATTTAATTGCCATATGTTTTATTCAATTTTTCTGTATCCTTACATAATTGCCTTAGTAAACCTTCCTCTTAAAAAATTTAGGATATTCATGCTCAAAGAAAAGTACCTGTTATCAGAAATCTGTTTACTGCTATCCCTTATTTCTCACTGAATAACTATTAAATTATGCCAGAAGCCCAATCATATAATAGAATTTCAGCTACAGAACATGAATAATATATGAGCAATTTCCTGTGCAGGAATCACAGACAAGCTTGGAAAAGCAAAACGGTTTCAGCTCTGTCCTCCAATATTAATGACAGTCAATGAAGTGCCTGATTCCCATCACTTAGCAAATTTGACTGGCCAATTATATAGGCCTTATATTTACTATTAGTTACATGAACTTCTGAAAATGTTTTTTTTTTTTCCAAAGTACTTGGCAAGTATTCATAACAGCTCACTGACAGTTGTTGGCATTACTTTATGAATGACTCACGAACAGTAAAAAGATTCAAATAATAAATAATTGACCAGCTCATGGTAAGACTATAGTCAGATTGTGGTCTTCTCAGAAACTGAGTTCATTGCATAAGAATTAATAAAAAGAGATTTTTTTTCTCTGCCTGCAGAAAATAAAAATAAATTATCCCTCTTTGTTTTCTTATCTTGCCCATACCTACACTGAGCTGTGATAAAACAAGCTGACTTTTTATTCAGCATGTATTTAAATTTTAATGTTTACCCCATGTTAAGAACTGTGCAAATTTTGCCTTGAAAATATAAAATATCTTATGTATTCCACAGAAGTCCGTGTATATAAAAAGCTCTGCATTATTTTATAAAACAATCTGCCAAGTTCTCAACTACTTTAAATCAACTAATGTTTTTCTTATATAAGTTTACCCTTCTGGGGAATTGGAAGAACACAGCTTTTTACACAGTCAGTAAATACTAATGACTATTCTGTTATCCCAAAATATGAAATATAATTCACATTTTAAGTTACATTCTTAGAAGTCTACAGCTATCCTCTGCAGTTACAGCTTAATTACATAATTATGCTTCATAAATGGGATAAATTCTCTTTCCTAAGTTAATATAAGATATGAATCTCTTGCACCAAAAAAGGGTACAAGTGATCTGTAGCCTGTGCTTGGCTTAAGCACTGAAGTGAATTTTGCCATATTAAAACCATTTAGTATATCTCCAGTATACTGAAGTCTAAAATATTTTAATACTTTCTATAGTGAATCTCAAAACCAACTCCATCCAGATGCTGGAAGGCAAAGTAAAGAATTGCTTTAATTTAATTTAAATTTCTGTCCTAGGGTTTATATTCTCATCTCAATTAGTGTATGCACTAAGCAGAAGTAGCTGCAAACTGAGATTTGAATATACCCGTCGCTTTTTGTTTAGCTTTCTAGTACTTGCAATATAATGCTTTTGCGCTAGGCCTGAATTGGTATGCTACCTGTAAATGTAGAATACTGAGTATACATTGCTTTGCTGAGTTAGAGAATTAAGTGACAATAAAGCATGCATTTGTGTCTAATTTCACAAAATAAAGCATGTCATGCCGTGCTTGATTTATTTATTAGAGAAATAGTAGAAGGCAGCAAACAATCTGAAATCCACTTGCACTTTCAGTTTTGCATGCCTTATGCATATTTCTGGCTGATGGCTTTAAACATTTACTGTATTTCAAATTTCCAGTCCAATTTCATAACTTGTAAAACTAGAGTATCTGTTGTCTTAAATATCCTGTAAAATTTAATGGCTATTCCTTACATTTCCTTACAAGGAAAATGATAACGAGGCATTTTCAAGAGTACTCAAACCTTCATTAGTATAAAAGAAACATTTCTCATATAGTTGAGTTATAAAACATAACATCAAGTGTCTGTCATTACAGATTCACAACTAATAACAGGCTATATATTTCTATTTCATATAGGATAACCTTTCAGCTTGGATGGGGTGGACCGCTGGTTCCTCCCCTTATCTGTATTGTGGGTACAGTATTTCCCCTTTTCTACCCTTAATGAGTACAGTCTGACTAATCACTACATTGTATATTTTAGGGTTAGAAGGAAAGACAATCATATTTGAGAATCCCAGAACCAGCAAAGTAATATTATATTCACCCTACACTCCTTCTAAATCACTTCAAGTCTTTGGAAATAATGCTTTGAAATTTTTAATGTTACAGAAACAACATGAAAACTTTTGAGCAAATCAGTATTGTTATTTAGAGTTCATCGAGTTCTTTTTGCAGGAGAAGGTACCTCAGTTATTTTAATATTTTTAATTGCTTTTTTAACTGAGATAAAAATTGGCTTTCTTAAAAAATTTAAATCTGGCTTTTATATTGTTTTGGAAAGATCCATGCTTTACCCTCTTACTCAATTTATAGCTATATATATTTAAAAATATCCTGTAGAAAGTTTTGCACATTATTCCTAATAAATTAAGCCCACACCAAAACACTGTGATCTGAATAGTCACAACTATAGATATTTATATAATTGCAGTATACATTTTTACATAATTTTAAACCCCCTATATGTTACATTAAGTAAATCATTCCAAGTGTATACAGACAACATGAAACAACATATATATAATCCTTTCGTGGAATCTGAATTTAGTATTCTTTGGCCTGTGTTGGAAACTAGTTTCTGTAATTTTGATAAAATGCCAATAACAGTATTATCTTCCTTAGAGTTTAGAAACATCCTGCAGGAGACATGTCAGTGATGTAAAAAATTTGCATTCATTATAATCATCAGAAAAATCCACTTCTTAGAACTACAACCCTTGCAAGCGCCAGCTGTAAGAAGGTATCATTAGTGCAGGAGTTTTTATAGCTTCAGTGTAAATGATGTATCAGCATAAACTGCCTTCAGTGTAAATTTATCATCTTATCTCACAGTTAAGGATTATGTATTCACTCTCAAGAAAGTGTATTCACTATTTTCTGCAAGTTTCTCTTGATTTTGAACTTCCAGGGATTTTTTGAGGACTGTGATCTTATTCATTACCTTTGAGTTTTAAGGAGTCTCCTGAAAGACAATTAAAAGCTTTACAATCTTTGGTGTCAGAAGCCTCTGTGTGTAGGTGTTCATAAATCATACAGGAAATATCCTAGCATCTTTTTAGATTACAATTCTACAATTAGAAGAGGACTATTGAAGAAGTATATGATATAATTGAAACCGATAGGACTTTTTTCCAGATTTGTATTTGTTGTATCTTAAAGAAAATTCTTACTTTTAGAATCAAAATTTAATGAAATTTGAATGGGATACATAATATAGTTTGCATTGTAATTGGGAATGTTACAGGACATGTAAAGGTCAATAACATTAATGCAACAAGAAGGGCAAAAAGTTGGCGTATGTTCACTGCATTCTGTGAAATACAAACATACTGTTTCCACATCAAGTAATTATTCTATTTTCATTCACATGTTTCTTCACAATATTTACCGGCTCTCCTCAGACAAATGGAGTCATGTGATTTATTGCTTGGCAGATAATTATTGTATTTTATCATTCAGTATGTTAAATTTTGTCTTTTCTTCTGTATTTTCTTCAAAAGTACTTTGCTGTATACTTGATTTCTAGTGAAAAACAGAATCAGGCTGCTCCAGAACCTCCAGTCTTTTGTTAAATCCAACAGCGTAGCTTGCCTTTAATAGGCTGTTATGTGATAACAAATGCTCGTGTTGCTACTTTAACCAAGTTATATTTTCTTATAAAAGCTAGAACAGAACTGCAGAATCTAGCTGAACTTATCTGCATACAGCTGTAGCATTCCAAGATATAAACTCACCACCCAATAGCATGAAATTTCTCCAGCACAAAGTGTTATAAAAATAATTTGTGCGTTAAATGTTTGAGGAAGTATTTTGCTTTCTCTGAAGATAAAATTCACTATCAGGAGCATTCTTCAGTCAGATTGTACAGTACTGATTATAGAAAAGTACAAAATACAGTAATTTGCTTGTTAAGGGAGTGATTTTCTTTTTATTTGAGATTTTTTTTATGTCTTACTTCATCTTTATTTGTTCATTAATGTTCAGATTAAGATTTACTTGTAACTCCTTGTCAGGTCTCTTTGGTTCTTTCCACCCGCCTGCCTTTGCATACTCAGTTAAATCCAACTTTTTCTTTACAATCACTGCTTTAAATTGTAGTTTTCAAATAATCTTGTGTATTCCTAATGCAATCTTCGTTTTACTAAAAAAAATGAAGACCTGGTCATAAATAATTTTTTAAAAATTGATTCATATGAGATGCTTCTCATGCCAGTTTTAAAACTGACAAAATGCATTTATTATTTATTTCAGGATACTATTTTTTGTGCATTTTTAAAAAATTAATTTAAAGAATGGTATAGTCCTATAATAATTTACTTCTACAAGCTTTCAATTTACTACTTTTCAGTGATCATGACTTAAGGCTAAACATTAGTTTGCTAGAAAAATATTTTAGAGGGTTTTTTTTCTATTTTCTTATAACTTTTCTAAACATTTTTCTAAATGTTATTTAATTCTGGCCTTACATAATCATAGATCATGTAGTTAAGAATAAATTTTATATATTTACATAGCATTAAGGTAAACTGTGTAGCAAAGGTGGCAACTAGTTCTTTTACTATGCACTTCTTAAAGGCAAATCCATAAAATTACTCTAATTTTGGTTGGAAGATAGATAAAAGACAAAGCCAGACTCTTCTTAGATATGCCCAGTGGTAACAAGACAACAGACATAAGTTGGGTTGTGGGAAATTCTAATTTGATATAAGGGGTTTTAAGGAGGTTTGTGTTTTTATGTTTTTAATTTGGAGGAGTGGGGGCATTTGATTTTCATTTTGGTGGGCTTTTTTTTGTTTGGGTTGGGAATTTTATTTTTGCAGTGAGACAAATACTGAAACAATGGAATATAATTAGTGGATTATAGATCACACATTCATACCAACACGGTCTACCACCCTGATTTCTGTTTGTGGGACAAAGTTATGGAAGTTAGTTTCTTGCAAGAAATCCATCAGGATAAAATAAAGAGGAGTAATTAATTGAAAATGAGAATGTTTGAATTACTTGGATTAATCTACATTTTTAGACTCCTAGAATCTAAAAATTCTCCTGGTCCCTCCCTAGAATCATTAATCTAGGAAGGAATTTTCATGTCAAGTTGGTTGCCCTTTCTCTCACAGACGTATTTAATTCTCATCCTCTGTTGCCTCTACAGACAGTTCATAGCTGGTAGAGCATATGCAGCATACTTCTTCCAGTGTACCCATTCCAAGCTACTCAATGAGAAAATATGTAGTTTAGAGGTAAAAGAATTATTTGCTATCTTTCCTCCTTTCCCATTCTGTCATCATCTGCTAGACTGCACTGTCACATGTATTTTATTACCTGTTATACACATTGACAAAACAGGATAAATTTTCTTTATTATTTATGAATAAAAGTTCCCATCTACATTACTGCTGTGTCAGTGCACATACACTTTATCGTTTCAGCATAATGAACTTTTAATCCTTATATAGCCATATCTGGCATCCCTCTTCCGTCAAACCCCATGTATACACTCAGATGAGACAGGGTATCTCATGGGGGAATATTTTTCTTGAATTGCATCTTCAGTTATCATCCTTCATGGGTACCTCCAAAACTCACACTAAGCAACTGTGGCAGAGGTCCCAGAGCCTCTCCTGAGGATCAGTCTTAACCCTGTGCACTGGGCAGTGTTTGTATTCAGTCTGCTGGCCCACAGGTCCAGTACCTCCCTTGCTTCTGTGACAGAAACATTTTCAATGGACGTAGCTACTCCTAAATTAAGCCTCATAACTATTTCCTCCAATCCCACTTACTCTCTGCTGTGTTATGATTTGTAGAGGAGGCTCCTCTAACTTCAGAGAAAGGCAGCTTCCATCATCACTTTTATAGTACCAGGGAGAACAGGAAGCCATTATTACAGCATCATTACCCATAGTGGTAATCTTTTTGATTCAGGGATGGGCTTTCTTCATGGTCTGCCTCAGATGCTCCTTTGATCCCCTGACTGGGAAACTTACTGTATTCTTTAGGTCTTTTGCTCCCTTGCCTCAGCTCTTCCACACTAAAAGAGAATACACCTGTCTGTTTCTCGATACCCACTTAGTCAAATCAGTGTGGTTTCAGCAGCTTCTAGCCTTCCTTGTGTGTTGTCCTCCAAGTCTCCAAGCTAGCTATGAGAACATGCTGAACTCAGGCCATGTATATCACCTGCGCCTCCATTCCTGTCCACTCACGGCTCACCTCCTGCTCATTCCAGCAATCTTACTGATGTGATGTACCAAGAATCTAAACCAATGTCTACTTGTTCACTTCTTCATCTTTCAGTGCAAATGGTCTTTCTGGCAGCTCTTTGGGAACTTTTCCTGTTTAAGCATAAAATTATGAAGGTGATACCTTCCAAAGTGGAGGCAGCTTTTCATTTTAAGTGGAAAGAATGTTCCGGACACAATCCTATAATCTCCCCTTCCATCCCAAAGATGGTAACTTCCTCCTCATTTATACCAGAAACACAGTTTGGAACTTCTTCACAGAGTCTGAAAAAGTTATGGGGAATGTGGATAAGTAGATTTTTCATGGCTTTTTACAGATTTCAGGAGGCCCTGATATATCCATTACTCAGCTCCAAGGTTGCTGTGGCTGCTGAGGTGCCAGGATCTATGGAAAATATTTTGCTGTGGGAACTAAAGTACATTATATCTCACTATGTGTTCAGCTATGTCTCCCACAGCAAGGCTGAATCTAGTAAAGCTTCCTAATATCCTACTCATACAGCAGGGATAAGCTGGTGTTTTGCAGAATCCTCATTCTATACAGATGAACAGGTCTGATAGAAAAACTGACTTTTTTTTTTATTTTATTGTTTTCTTTGGAGAGTTGTCCATAAAAAGATACAAACAGCAATAAAAAAGAACTGGTCTACTACTTTGTCTTGACATAAAGTCATATCAGCCAGAAGATAGGACAATTAGTATTGCAGTAATTATTTTATCTTATGTATAAATCTGATGTTGGAAGATAAATATTATGAAAATGTAGGCATGAAAATTTGTGTTTATATATGAAATACTGCTTTGTTCTAAAGGAGACATAGTTTCCCATGACAATTTTTTATTCGTGGATGAATATCAACTGAAATGAAAAATAGTCTAGAGACCCTTTGTCTTTGTAGGTATCAGGTGTTGTTTCTCACTTGCTCTTATTGCTGTTCCACCTACCTGAAGCTATAGGAAGGTGAACAAGCAGAATCAACCTGGGCTTTTGCAGATTGCTTACTGGAGTCAGCCTGACCAACAACATCCCAGCCTTGAGGAAATATGTAGGTAATCTACAAAACCAAACAAACAATTATGCAAACATCTTTTTCCAGTTTACTGGCATAATATTCTGTAAGAAGAACAGAAAATAGGTCCAAGAAAACAGACTCTTTTGAAATAAAAAATTCATTTTGAATCACATATATCTGATCTAGACTTAAGGAACTAGCAAAAATAAGAGCTGTAGTTGCCAACATTTTCCTTTAATTTTCTACAGACTCTTCCCAACAAGATGAGAATGACAATTTTCATTTCCTAAATTAACTCATTAAGAAATGCTAATTGATCTCTTTTCTGCATTCAGTTCACTTTTCGATTGGTTCTCCCTTTCTTCTGTCCATTTGCTGTAACTTATGTGTGTAGGTGTTGTCTGTGTATGTATGGGTGCTATCTTGGATATATATTATATAAGTTAATGTCACGGTTGTCCTGACATCCTCAGCCAATTCCCAAAGCAAATAAAAAAAAAAGTAAACCAGAAAAATGCTGTTAAAGCAATTACCTCCAAATGTATTGAAGAAATTAAAGACTTCTTCCTAAGGTGGACTTTACAGTCAGCCCAGCATCTGACCAGAGTGTAAAAATGCAGCTTTACATTATAAATATGACAGGGGAAAGGCTCAACACTGGTGGGGAGAAAAACGTCAAACAAAACCAAGATGCAAACAGGAAACAACTTCTGAAAGTTTTAATTTTCTTTTCTTCTTTTCTTAAAAAACCTTCCAGGGGGACTGGATAGCTCAAGGGGTTGGTAATAGGATACAGAGCCTTTCATCTCTAGGTCACCAGTTCGCATCCAGGCCAGGTCAGTAGTGACCACAAATTGTTACCATTTGATGGGTTTTCAGTGACCTATATGAAATAAGTTGTTGGAAGCACTGTTGGAACATTTGCTGGAATCTGTTCCTTTTTATCCAAGAAGATGTGGCTGATCTTCTCATAGTCTCAGTGGTGAGACTGCGTTACCCGTTCATCTAAAGATGCAAGACACACTGATGGCATTTTGTAGAAATCTTTCTTTCTACAACTATTACCAATTCATAGTTGTTGTAACAATTACTGTAGTTGTTAGTGTGCTGCGTGTTCTGGATCTGTGCCGTGGTCCAGTGGATCTCAGAGTTGCTATAAAAGTAATTGCTACAGGCACGCAATTCATGCAAAACCATTCTTTGTGTGAGCACAGGTAACCATAATATGTTTAAGTTACAGAACTAAATCCTCATCTTTCTTTCTTGACATCTTTATTTTCAGGTTTTTCACAAGATTAAACAGAGGAATTCAATCAGTGTAACACATCCGGAACATTTTTATGAGTGGAAAAAAAAAAGATAAGACAAAACCTAGATGGCTTAGAATTTCAAAGCAGCAATAGCATAATACAGTATCATAGACCAGGTCAGACTTGGAATAAATTCCAGAATTTCTAATTCCATTTCTAATTTTTATGTTGTTCTCAGTTCCATCAAGCTAAGTATCAACAGATTTATGTTCAGAATATTACTGGGACCTATTTAGCTTTTTTAAACACTTCTCAAAATGGCTAGCTTTTGCATACATTACCTAGATACTTCACATTTTCTAAGAAATCTCAAGAAGCAAGAATGCTTCCTTTAAAGCTCTCATCAAAAATAGAAGCTACCAAAAAAAAAAAAAAAAGGAAAAAGCTAAAATCATGGTTTTATAAAAGATAAGGATTATTCTCCATTACAGAAAGGTCCCATTCCTACTGTCTCGCAGTGGAGGAGACCCTTCTAAATGAGAAGAAAATATGCCCTGAAAATAACATTTCTACCTCAGATCTCTAAACAGGTCCTAATTCCTGGCCATAACATTTGGGAGGAGGAGGGTGTGCTGAGTGGCGAATAACACAACCACAATATTCCTCTTCCAAAGGCCTTCAAGAGGCTGTGAAATACAGGTAGTAAGACTGAGCAGTTCTGAGCTTCCTCAGAACTATTTTGGTAGTGGGAAGGATGGATCTATATTGCAGGGAACAAAGATGGACTAAGACAATACGTTCCAAGTATCCATGCCAATCCTTTCCTGCCTCATTGCAGGACTTGGATCCCTGACAATCAGAGCCCTACTGTATATTTTACTTTACCTTCATACAAGGTTCCAAAAGGTTACAAAGAAAAAAGAATTAAAATAAAATATAATTTTTAAATGAGAATATGGTATTGGATACTTAAGGAGAAATAACTGCCCATCACAAAAATTTTGGTAGCTCTGACAGACACATGTGATTAATTACAGTATATATGACAAAATTACACTTTTTATTGACATAAGGTTTATTGATATCTTGCCTGCAAATGGCTGAGAAGGCAACTGGCCAAAAGTAATTTAAAATGCAAAATCAAAAGCTCTAAATATGTCCTTCTTTAGATAAATGAAGGGTGTTGCTGACTTAATACATGAAACAATAAGACTGGAGCTTGAAATAAATTATGTTGATTCAAGTAGACATATTGCAAACTGTCTTGCTTTTCTATACAAAGAAATTAATCTTTGTTATAATCTTGCATGGAACAATAAGGCAATAAAGATACGTATTTAATTTGTGCATAATCCTTTTAATGTAGAGCTTAGTTTCTAGATTCATGGCGTTTGTGTTTTCAGCTTAAATTTCAAAGCTATGTTGATCAAATCTACAGGTTGCTATTTTTCTTTAGACATTTTTAAGCTATAATTTGATGCATTTTTAGAATTTCATTATGTCTGTATTTTCATTCAACACATTTTTCTTTTTTAGCTAGAAGACATCAGTGTTAGGCTTCCTCTTATTACCACCAGGTCTTCTCATTTGTTTTTCTATTAATTATTTTCATTTTCTTGCTTATTTTCCTTTCATTACCTTTCATTACATGTACTAATGTTAATAATTTAAAAAAACCGTGCAATGCTACAGTTATTAATGTACTGCTTTAAAATTTATCGCATTAGTTTCTGAACAAGGGTTTATTAAGCATTGGTGAAACAGTATACAAAACTTTATTGCTGTAAATATGCTTATACTCTTTTCTCTTTCCCCCTGTATTTGTGTACTAGGTGGTTGTGAATGCCCTTTTAGGAGCAATTCCATCCATCATGAACGTGCTTCTCGTTTGTCTTATATTCTGGCTAATTTTCAGCATCATGGGAGTAAATCTGTTTGCTGGGAAGTTCTACTACTGTGTTAACACCACAACTGATGAAAGGTTTGAAGTCGACCAAATCAACAATTTTAGTCAGTGCGAGGAACTCATAAAAAACAATCAAAGTGCCCGATGGAAAAACGTGAAAGTAAACTTTGATAATGTAGGATTTGGGTATCTTTCTTTACTTCAAGTAGTAAGTGATCACTCTTTATATACCTTTTACTGTTTCTATGTAATAGTGAAAAGCAATTCTAGTAACAAAGAGAGAAAACATTTACCTGATTATTTTTATCTGTGACTTAGTAATACCACTGCACTGGTAATTGATTACTCTTTTCATCATAAGCAGCAAGTAGAGCCTTCTAGGATGAATAGAGAATTTTTAGGACATCTAAAGAAAGAAGTGCTGTTCTCCACATTTATAGCTCCCCTAGACCTCCAGCCCCTTCCAACTTTTAAAGTTTCTAGAAGTACCTAGGAATGATATTCAGCTACCTGAATATTTTAAGTTTTCCTGTTGCTGAAAAACAAACACCTGCATTGGTGTGATTAAGTCACAGAGAAGAATTCCAGGTGGTAAATCTCATCTCAATCATGTGGCTGCCACAAGTGCAGACTTTGGTGATCAAAGAAGCAATTTCTCATTCAGGAGAGCAATAAGAAAAGAAAAATATCACTGAATACCATAATCTATGAAATATTTTCCCTGATATTTCTGTGCATAAGCACCTATGCAGTTTATTTAGCCAAAACCAAGGGAAGAATTAAGAAAATATATGCAGAAAGATACTATAAGATTATGCATTCACTATCAAAAATTGTGTCCTCACAAAACTATCTGTCTTTGTATTTTGAAGTAGCTAACAGGCTGATCCAGCTTTAATCAAGAAAATTCAGAACTCTAGCATATGTCGTGTTCTTCAGCAATCTGTATGGCTTTTTTTAGGTTGCTGTCTAATTCTGTAGTGTCTTAGGTTTCATTTTTTTAGCTTTTAAAAAAGTTTCTAGCTTTTATGCTGGCATATGAAATCTCAATAATACAAATCATTAACATGATGAAGTTGTATCGACATGGTCCTGCACAAAGTTTAAAACAGTAGTTCTGAGCAATGTGAACTGCCTCTCCCAGATATCATCTTACCTGTGTGACTGATAACTCTGACAATTTACGTAATCATTTCATTATGATTATTTACTTCACTGTCACATCAGGAAAGAGTGGAGAGGGACCAACAGTATTAAAGAAATAAACTACTGAATACAACTTGGTTTTGATAACAAAATTTTTTTGTAATAGAAAGACTTTAAATTCTTATTTTCTTTGCCTTATTTATGAAATCCACTGACCCAGAGGGCAGAATGTTTTATTACACATGTTCAGGATAAACAAGACATCAACAAAATTCAAAAATGATGGAGGTTTTTTTTTGCATAAGTAGAATGTCCAGGTATTGCTAAAATGCCTCTAAAAGCATGAAAGGTTTTTTTGTTTGACATACCAGAAAAAAAAGGGACACTTCTTTCATTACACAAAACAGACACTTGACCCTGCATCTTTTAAGGTTTGGTAAGTAAGCCACCAGTAATAATTTTTCAGTTATGGAATGATAAGAGCTCTAGGGCAAAGAAAGAAAAATATCAGCTTGATTTTCAATTAATGTGTTATAATGTGCAGAATCTATGTTTTTTTCACCTTCAAAACACAATTCATAAATGTTTGAGATTCTAACATTGCTTTCTCAATCAAGGAAGACAGTTATAAGGTGATTTTCTATTTGATGTATAAAGTACTTGGAATGACTCTAGAACAGGACTACAAAGCCATCATGCCCAAAAGAAAATTGAATAGATATGTCTTTGTCCTTGATTTACCTACCCTTCCTAAACAGCTTGCAGCAATAGTAAAGATGATTAAATACTAAGGTATTACTCAAAGAGAGGTATACCTTACTACGTCAGAAAGAAAGATAAAGCTATTGAAACTTTAATATTTTGCCTGAAATAAGATACTGAGCCTGAAAAATCTGATTATAAAATCATAGTTGCAAATGGATATGCTTTTTGTGAACCTAATGTGAACATAACTGGCCTTTTTAAAACGTCTTCATGATTAGTTGAAAAGTCTACTGAAGTCATTTGGTTCTCCACCTTAACAACTTCTGGCATAGACTATTGTTAGGTTGTGATGGACCTGAGAAAATAACCCCATAGAGGCCAATGTCATCGTTCTGATGACAATCTTTGCGATAAGTATCAATGCATGAATTACTAGTACAAGGTCCCTATCTTCAGGAGTCTAGAAACTAACTACAGAAAGCTTCCTCTTATTCCCCGGTATTATTTCCATTCTCCGTTCCCCCTCGGACTCGTGCCTTTTGCATGAGTTAAAGAATGTTGTGAATCCCTTCAGCTTTTCTGGGTTACCATAACAGTAGTGTTACTTTCTGTATCACTATCTGGAGTGAATACTACTGGAAATAGTACCATTTTAATGACAAAAAGTGGAAATGAAACCAAGTCGAAAGAACTCCAAAACTCCAAACCTGGGCACTGAGGACTCTACTATTCTGGGGAAGACATAAATGAGTCCCTCTAAAAATTTTTTTTTTTTATATTTCTGGTGGTACATGGGTCTGTTCAACCCAGAAAACCCTTCTTTTTTGTAAGAGTTATATAGAAAAGAAACACAGATATTTCACACAGAAGCATTCAAAAACTGTGGGATAATTTCAGAAGTATTTTGGGCTCGAAAAATAGAAATGTGTCATAGCATTTTAAGCAAAAATAACTCTCTGATAAGCTCTTTCTTGAGTTTACTTGGTAGTGCTGGCAAATGAATTTCCAGAATGAGGGGCCTAAGAAAACAACATAACCTAATTTCTTGTTGGCATTTGTTTTTTTGTGGTTTTTTTTTTTTTTCTTTCGGGGGACAGATGTGTGTGGAAAATCTTTAGTATTATAGCAATGTTACAATTCTTACTGCCCAAAAATACAGGCTGACCATATATGTCATTGATAAAACCAAGTTTTATATACTTTGTTGATGAGACTATTTTCCAGAATTCTTACAGAATTTGAAGTTGGAGTATAAGTACTTGCGCCATCAGTCACATAAGTTCACATTTTCTCTGTAAGAATTTTTTTCTTCTATGGTGCAGCATAGATCATGTTGGTTTGTGTCGATCTTCAAGCTTCTTTTTTGATTTCTTGGTCTGAACTTGCTTGAGTATTTCTCTGTCCCTAAAGAGAAGCATCAAAGCAGAGACAGATATGCTGGAGAAATTCCTTTCACAATTGGCATGCATCAATGAGTGAAGAGGAGGAGGTTGGTGTACACAGAGATGTGGCATCTGCCCTGATAATTTTATGGCCTTATGCCTTTTAACTTGAACCTAGTGTTTGGATTCTTTGGTAAGTAAATCTCACAGAGGCCTGATTTTATCCTGCTAGTAAGCATATACCCTGCTTACCAGGATAAAATGTGGCAAACCAGTGGGTCTCAAAGCACAATATTGTATTATACTGCTGTTACTAATGTCGGTAAGAAAATACATCTTGTGAAGTGTAGGGTAAAAAAAGCAGAAGTTGAATTCTACGTCTAGAAGTTTAGGATACCTCTAACATTCCAGCAGGTCAGTGTTATAAAAGCAAGAAGCTATTGTATCTCCAAAAGGGAATCTTCCTGGTGGTTATTTCTGGTAAAGAAATTGAGTAGTGAAACTCCAGCATGACTTACAACTTCATTAAAAATTATTTATCAGGGAAAAAAAAGTCTGTGTATTTTTACCAATACTAAAGGAGAAGGGAGATTTTTGTTCTGTTGTTTTTTCCACCTACATTTGAATCTGCATTTGAATATGTGTCATCGAAATTTCCTTGGGGGAAAAAAATTTGGAACAGATGCTGATTTCAGTTATACTGCTGTAATCTCTGAAATCAATGAATTACTCCTGATTTACCGTCACTGAAAATATACAATATATTTTACATAGTAATATGCAAAAAGGAAACTAATAATTTGATCTGTCATTTTCTGTGTTGTTTTCTATTCAGTATGCACAAATACTAAAATGATATCTTATTTCTGATACAGAAACCATATTGCAGATAAATATAAGCAGGCCTACACATCTACAGTAGAAGTAACGCTATCACTAAATGTGATGCCTTGACTTTATTTCTTAATTCCTTCAATAATTGTGACATCTTACAGTTTTGTGAAACTCATTGTGGAAAACACAAGATAGTAATGTGTTATACTGCTATTTTTCCATGCTCACACTCTTTTCAAGTTTCCTTTTTAACAACAACAACAATAATAAAGCTCAGTTCTTCAGTTTTCTAGCACTAGCTGAAAGGTCCTGTCTGTTTATAGTGCAGTACTTTACTGATCATGGTGAAGCTTAATGTTTTAAAATTAGTCTATTTTTTTTCATTCACTCTACTCTAGGTTACACTAATAAATTTACAAAAACCCAGTAATAATTCCATTTTGCCTGGAAGATGATACACAAAGATCATCATGTGTCTGAAACTGAGGCAACAGCACACACTTTGCAGAAGTGCCACTCCATCATTTGCATCATCTTTCTGATGTAAAAGTATGGCAATTATTTGCATTTAGTGTTTCAGGCTGAAGTGCTGATTTCAAGTTATGACATTCCAAAAAAATGCAAATAGTGTACCAAGACAAAAACAAAAGTAGCTCTGTAAGACATGAAGTAATCATCCTGCCCTATTTAGACCTCGTCAGATGAAATACCGAGTCCCGTTTTGGTTGTCATTTCAAGAGATGAACTAGTGTAAGAGAGCTCACAGGAGAATAATAAGAATGATCTGAGGTCTGGAAAACAAGATCTATGTGGGAAGACTGAAGGAAGAGTGATCCCTGCCTAAAGAAGAAAGGCAACGACAATCAGTTTCCGAATAAGTAAAAGATGCTGTATGAAGGTGATTAATACTTTTCTCCAGATATCTAATGACCATGACAAGTGACAGTTTCAAATGGCAACAGAAAGATGTAAGTATTAAGAAACAATATAAGCAAGTACTGGAATAAATATTTTTATATGGTTATGGAGTGTTCACCATTATAAGCCTTTGAAAACAAGTTAAACATATATTAGTAATTACATAAATAAAGATGATCTACTTCTCCTAATCCCTTGCAGTCCAAGTATTCCAAAAGGACTTTAAATTCTTCAGCTGAGACTTCTACTTTTTCAGATTTATTGATTTATTGACCCTCTGATACTACACTTCGATTTCACCATTGCCTGAACTTCATATTTTCTGTGTTGACCCCACGATGTGAAAATTGATGCATATTGAATTTGCATCTAAGGATAATCATGGTCTTTTCAATATTCCACTGTTTCAAAAGTGTGTAAGGGACTTCTTTTCCTACAGGAGAATGATTTCTTCTTGTTTTAAGTTCACTTCAGGATGATGCCAAACTGCTGCATAAGCAAAGGGTTTTTGAAACTTCCACTAGAAATTAAACTTCAAGATGACGGTGATACAGCAATAACTATGGATGAAGAGTGTTCCACTCCTGATTCCGTTCTGTAACTGCTCTCTATGGCAAGAAATATGAAGGAACCAATGATCTGCAGCGTTGTTTAGCAAAATTATAATGAGGATTGAATGACAGAGAACTGTCTACTTCTTTGCTTTATTTTGAGCACAACTGGATTAAAAAATGAGTGATTTTTATTTGGAGATGTTGTCTAGTTAAAAGATAATTGCTACAACAGAGAAAATTACTTTCTGTTTGAACTCTCAGATTCAGCAATTTACACTTAACCATCAAATATAAAAATTTACGGATTTTGGGCAGAGGAAATAGCTATAAAATTTCACTAAATGCTGTCATCTATGAGGCATATTAAGTATTGAATGCACATAAAACACTTGTGAAAATAGAAGTATTAAATCAGGTATAATCTTTCTAAGTATAGAAAAATCTAAATTCTGGTTGATAGGAAAATACCTCTTTTGAACTGATCAAATGTTTGGTTCCCTTTCGTTGCCACCTTTTGAATTGAGAGGGAGGAGCTACATATCAGTCTTCATTGGTGGCAACTCAGTTACATAAGGCTACTTCTCAGTCTTTGCAGTTGACATGATTTGATGAACTAAAATGGTACTGCCTTGCATGATTTTTGATAATCAGAAATAAGTTGATTACACTTACTGCTTAAAATTATCATATAGAGACAAAGTAGGGGGATACACAGCAGTATATCTGATGAGCAGCTCTGTAGAAAGTCAAGAGACAAAGTTCTCAGAAATATAATATTTTGCTAATTATTCCTGGTGCTGTACTGAGTTGCTGGAAATTATTAAATGAGTTTTCTTCAAGCTCTATGCTTAAACAGGTGTGTACTGTTTACAGGCTACATTTAAAGGCTGGATGGATATTATGTACGCAGCTATTGACTCGAGAGACGTAAGTACTGCAAATATTTCAAATTACCTTTTTTTCTTGAGGTCTGTCTATCAGCAAGTGTTTTACATAAGCAATTAAATATCCACACAAAAGAATGAAAAAATAAATTATTTAGTATGAGGTTCTATCGTAAAAAAATGTGGAATGCTGAATGCAAACTGCCAGATGCTCTCAGCTACAGTGATGGAATGGACAGAATATGTTGATAAATGTGATACGAGTATTGTCCAAACACAAAATATTGGTGACATGTTATGCAAGGTTACCACTTGTTCAGTTGAAGTTTTCAAACAAAATCTTAGGAATGGTATTTCACTTTTTTTTTCCTTAGGTATTACAGCAACCCAAGTATGAAGACAACCTGTACATGTATTTGTATTTTGTCATCTTTATTATTTTTGGGTCTTTTTTCACCCTGAACTTGTTCATTGGTGTCATTATTGATAACTTCAATCAGCAAAAAAAGAAGATAAGTATTGTTTCATTTCCCTTCTAAAGATATTCAAAAATATTGCATTTTTGCAGGTGCATGATGTATGGAAAGTACACCTACAGTTTGTTTAAAACGGAAAAAGCTGAAGTATATTAGGATGTAAAATCATACCTCTAGTAGGCATTAATATCGTAAGATTTTTCACTGTAGTGAATAGGACAGATCCTTCTGTTGTCAGTGTCCAGTTTAGTTCTTTCTCAAGTCATCTGCTTTTCTACGCCTAAACTTCATGAAATCTCCTTGCATGATCAAACCCCTGACTTAGGTCTCTACATCAAAGCACTCATCATTTCTTGAATTTTTTTTCTTCTTGATTTGTAGTTATTCTATCAGCACACAAAAAAATAACTAGCTGGTCATGAAACATAAAGCATTATTTTATCACATAACTTCATGTGCTGTTTTAATGGTCACTACAGATGCTGTTTTAATGAACCCAAGTATTCAAGTTCTATTTTGTGGCACTGAACAATCTTAACCACTTGTGGCAGGAGTGGTTTGTAACTCTTTTAGGGCCTTTTTTTTTTTGTTTCACAGTGCAGATGTAGATAATCTCACTGGTATAGATGGTCTGAGTATAAATGCTCATCTTTAAAATTATTTTTCTATAAATAGATAAAGCAATGAAAGCTAAACAGCTATTAATTACTCGTTTACTTTTGCTTTACTGGACTGCATCACTTTCTTCAGGTTTATATTAACAATGAGAGATGCTAAGTAAGATTTTGGAAGCTGTACATGGTAGAGACCTAGAGGTATGTGGTAAGAGAGCCTGTCCAGCTTGGAGTCCATGCAATCCCATGTCTTCAAGCTTCCCATGCACTCATCCACAAAGGGCTGTATCCAGTCCCATACATGCATTGACATTCCTGGAATCAGACGTCTGCAAGTATCTTTTATCAAGGAAAAATTTTCTTCAAGAGGTATGGGAAGTCTGATAGGTTTTCATTTGAGCTGTCCCTGAAAGGAGGTTACTATGGATTTTGCCTAGGTTGCCATGAAAGACCCGTAGTTCTCTCTTTACTGTTACTGTCAAACCCCAAATGCCTTTTCAGGCTTTTGCTAAACTGAACTGCATTGAACATGGAAGCTAACCAAGATAAAAGACTTAAAACAACATTTGACTCTTAACAGTATCAAGAGTGCTTCAATCTTTAGCTAAGTTTCTCGAAAGTCTGATAATCCATCTTCTCAAAAACCTTGAAGACTTTGAGTTCCAATGCTAATATTATGATTGCTAGAAATACCTAAAGCACTAACACATTCATGTACTGAAAACCTGACTTTGTCTACTTCATTTCACTAAAATTGAAGAAGGGACAGTACTAAGCAGTCCAGACTATTTGAGCTTCTCTCAAATACTATTTACTGTATCTCTTCCTACCAAAGAGGTACTGAAAATGATTTCTTGGAGTTCAAGGAAAATAACTGTAGAGAAATGTTGCATTGCTTTTTGTTTTTGTGAAATGCAGTACTGGATGCCCAGACAACTTCTAGACTAAATGTTTATATTGGACAGACAGCTGCATTTGCTAGCTAAGAGATTTTTCCCAATTCAGTGTTCTTGATTTTCATTAAATCAGTCAATCAGTCATATTTTTCTATGAGTTTTTTCAGCACTGCATATGAATGTGATTATAACCAGTTTTGATTTCATGTTTTTACTTTGGAGGTCAAGACATATTTATGACAGAAGAGCAGAAGAAATACTACAATGCAATGAAAAAGCTGGGATCCAAAAAACCACAAAAACCTATACCAAGACCAGGGGTAAAATTATTTATACACATCAGACCAATAGCTATTTACAAAGAGTTTTTACTGATACAGAGAGAGCAGAAATATGCCCATGTGAAAATTACCATTAACTGTGTATTAGTCAGCAGAAATGGAAAATAAAAACACAGAAAAAAATATTTTCCCTGACAACCATTTTATGTATGAATATGCAACTGAGGAGGCTGAACTAAGCCATCGTATTGGAGTATTCAAGGCCACTAGTCCTAAGTACCACTAGACCACATTTTTATTGAAGTCTCATAGGCCTCACTGCATGTGTTTTTCTACTTTCTTCTAACAGGAAAAGAAAAAAATTACAGTTTGTATTGAATGTTTCTTTTTTACTTTCTTCCTCAGAATAAATTCCAAGGCATGGTCTTTGATTTTGTGACACAGCAAGTATTTGACATCAGCATCATGATTCTTATTTGTCTTAACATGGTTACCATGATGGTAGAAACTGATGACCAGAGTAAAGAAATGGAAAATATTTTATACTGGATAAACCTGGTGTTCATTGTCCTTTTCACTGGAGAATGTGTCCTGAAATTAATTTCACTTCGCCATTACTACTTCACTATAGGCTGGAACATTTTTGATTTTGTGGTTGTCATTCTCTCAATAGTAGGTAAGTCTTGTTTATTAAAGTAAAAAGAAGGTGAAATGAGTATGAGTTGAACTTTTGCTTGAATAGACCTTATATGGTTAGCTTTTGCCTTTCCAAGATTTATCAACCAAGGCATTCAACTTTTTGTTTTATCTCATAATTTAGCTAAACCAGCCATCAAAACTGTTATAATCATTCAACATATATTGCACCTGCAACTATTAACTTCTATAACAGAAACTATTCAAGTGGAATCTACACAATATCTTTGATTGCTACATAGAACTGACAATTTTAAAATTATTTTTCTAAATTTCTATTGTGATACGGAGATAAAGCGATAACGTGTCTTGGTTTTCTTCTTTCCTTTTTTAGGAATGTTTTTAGCTGAGATGATTGAGAAGTACTTCGTGTCCCCCACACTATTCAGAGTCATCCGACTTGCCAGAATCGGTCGAATCCTGCGCCTCATTAAAGGCGCCAAGGGAATCCGCACTCTGCT
>JAYRBT010000181.1:18810154-18829810 GCA_036023395.1 Myiotriccus ornatus | reverse complement strand
CTTTCACAAAGCGTGTTTTGGGGGAGAGTGGAGAGATGGATGCCCTCAGAATACAGATGGAAGATCGGTTTATGGCATCCAATCCTTCAAAAGCTTCCTATGAACCAATTACGACTACATTAAAAAGAAAACAGGAGGAAGTATCTGCTGTTATTATCCAGCGTGCTTTCAGACGTCACCTTTTAAAACGAACAGTAAAACAAGCCTCCTTTATCTATAATAAAAACAAAGCCGAAGGAGGGGCTGGTCAGGGTATGAAAGACGAAATCCTTATTGACAAGTTAAATGAAAACTCATTTACAGAGAAAACTGATATAACTGCATCAACAGCAGTTTGTCCACCTTCTTATGATCGTGTAATGAGGCCAGTCAAAGAAAAGCATGAAAAAGAAGATAAAGATGGTCAGAAATAAAAATCATATATGTGCAAAATAGTTCATAGCCTGTAAGGATCATGTGTTTGTGTCAACAGGACTCCTGAAGGAGGTCTATGCCAAACTGACAATTTTTACAAATATACTGTACATTAAAGGTCAGTGCCTATTAAAAGACAGTGACCCCTTGTCAGTGACTGTGACTGTGATAAGAGGAAACAACCGTGACAGGAGGTTACTGTTCTCACTACCAGCTGACACTGCTGAAGAGGAGAGAAAAAATGGCTACACAGACTGTAGGGACCAGTTAAAGGGGTGCAAAACCAAGTCTTTGTGTGTTTAGCATAAAACAATATGGTAACTGTATCCACTGTTCGCATTTCAACTGCCACATACTTCATATTTTTACAAAATCTGTGTTGGTGGATTCATCTTGTTTTTATTCATATGTTGTTTATTATATGTGACTATTTTTGTAAATGGGGCTTCTGTTGGGGAAGGGGATTAAGTACACCTTTACAGGTACAAGGGCCAGATGTTCTATTATACGACTAATATACACAAAGAAATTATCTGCATGAAGGCATGCTGCACTTATAGATCATGCATGAAAATAACATTAAGTCACAAAGAAAACCAGGTTTTTTTAGCACAGTGTTTTCGGAAAGGAATAACAGATTTTGAGGTGCTTAATTAATGTATTCATGTTGTATCATCTCCAAACAAGTCTTGGTATGCCTGTAAAGTCCCCTACAACTCACAAGAATAGTAGAGATGGTTTATTTTTTGCACAAACCATTAAGTTTCAAACCGTGCAAACTTCTTTCTAGGTCTGGAGTCACAGATTTTGTCTTAGTCAAATGTCTTTCTGCATACAAATACTAAATGAATCTGCCTCAGCCCTCCAAATTGATCAAAAGGAGCCCTTTATAAAGTTGTTCTGCTTTATCCTGCAGTATTGTTTAGCCATCTTCAGCTCTCAGTAAGGTTGATGTTGTTGTACACGTTAATGAAAAGCCCTCTGCTATGTAAATAGTAATTTTTAACCTGTGGTGCATGTTTGAGCAAACAGATAATGACTTCAGCACATTTATTGCATCAAATATGTACCACAATAAGTGTAGTGTGCAAGCATTCAACAGGTAAAATTACGTATTATCTACCATTATAGATAGTTTGGATGCAATCAATGCATGTTTATATTGCCTATGCTGCTGTTCCTTTGACTGTCCAGGATTCTTAAACATGGAAAGCCATACATCAGAGCTAAGTGAAATAAACTACTCAACAAGACCTCATTCCTCCATACCATTAAGCAATATTTTGCAGCTATTTAGGAGCTTATTTGTTTTACATTTCTGAATTTTCAGTGAAAAGCATATAGTGTATATCCAAACTGTACAGACATGTTGAAAATTACTAAACCTGTTGAAAATAATGTTAGGATTTTATAAGCAAATATAAATACTGTAAAAATCATTTTATTTTATTTTTCAGCATTATGTACATAAAACAAGAACTGAATTTTATCTTCAGGTTGATGTCACACCATTTTTGTTACTTTTTGTCCATAACATTTTTTCACCGAAGAACTCCAGAGAACAAGATACAACTAAGTGAATGGATAGCTGTAGGTTCTTATTTTTACAGTATTTGCCAACATGTCAATACTTTCTGCGAAGTAAGTTCATAATTTGCTTCTAAAAATCTAAGATTTTTTGCAGTTGGGAAATGGTCTAAAGTTCAAATTGAATGTCTAAGCAGTGCCTGCATTCATAAGTTTTCAGATACAACCTTTCTTTCACAGAATCCTCAATCTTTTCTCATAGTTACTCACAGATTTTCTTTTTTATTCATGCTGCACTAGAACAGCTTAAAATGTTATCTAGGGTCCACAATATTTTTTCACAAAGAGAAAGTAGCAAAATTGTATAATCCAACACATCAGGACATTTTATGTTTCTTACACAGGAAAATTAAATATAGATTACTTTTATTAAAATTATTGACTAACTCTGTATTAGTGAACTGCATGCAGGAAAATGCTACTATTACCCTAACTGATGCTAAAGAACATTATTAATGCGCCAAAATAATAAAGATTACATTTTTTATTGTATGTTGCTTTTCTCTTTATTATCTGACATTAATATAAAACCCATGGAATGAGAGGGTACTGAAAACCTTTACAGCCATACTGTTCTTTCACAAGCAAATCCTTAGGACTTGCTTGGCTTGTTAGTCACCAACTAGGAATTTCTACTTCAGTGTATGTTAGACAATAAGCATGATGATTCTGCATGTATCAGTGGCTCTGCCCTGAGTGACCTCATGACTTCATGCAGCACCCCCATGCAGTGGGGTTCGACAGCTGTGCTGAGTGTGTCCCATGAGGCTCACAGCATTTACAGAAATGAGAACTGAGAATCACGAGTATGCAAAGAGAAAATGTGTATTGAAAATACTACTAGATACATGACATTCCCCAACATGGATTAAGAACCAGTTCATTCTTGATGGCTGCTGTTCACAAACAGGCTACAGAACATCTTGTACTCAAGTGCATTTCTGAAGAAGGTGAAACGGAGTTGGGATGAATAACCACTGGTCTTTTCCTCAGAAATTTTAAGAATCTGTCTTAAAGTACCATGTTCCTAGAAGCAATCATTTCTAGATACTGATAGGGAAAAATGCAAATGCTGCTGGAAATTGAGGTTCCTGGTTGTTCTTTATCAGTCGCTTCAGTGAACTTCTGAAAACATTAATTTTAATGTTTACATCATTTTATATTGCATTTCCCTACAACTTACAATGAAAACATCAAAGGTGAATACTGAAGTTAGTATAAAACCAGTTTATGAGCAATTGCAGTCTATAAGCTTGCTCAGCGACTAATGCAGATATAAAATTTCATAGCATCTTCCCTGAAATTCAGCAAAAGTCATTTGAGAAGGGAAACCTTTCTCCTTCAAATTCTTAAATGCATTATGAAAAAAAAAGGTCTAAGACTTCGATAGAAAAGCCTAAGTATCAAAATAAAAAGGTAAGTATTTTCAGATTAATATGTAGACAAAATATGTCTTAAAAGTTTACCTTTAAAACTATGTAAAACCCTTATTTCTCATGCCACTTTTAGGTTTTAAATGTTACCAAAATGTTGCTTCAGAACAAGTCAAGCATAACTTAAACAAAAAAATTCACAGGTTTGTCTGGGCCAGCAAGGAAACCAAATATGCTTACACGGTGCTGCTTTGTCTCCTTGCTGATGAGGGGATAAGATGTGTGTGATGGAGGAGTGACAGGCGGGGTGGACTTGCTAGGAAAGCTCACTGAGCGCTCTCTGCTGGAAGAGTCAGCTGCTCCTGCAGACTGAGTGCAGGATGGGTTCTGCCCTTGTACTGGGTGGCGTTCCTGACGGCTTTCCTGGTGGACGGAAGGCGCACCCGTTCCAAAGGAACGCCGTTCAGCAACTTCTGTTCCTGGTGTCCAGAAATTATGCCTGAGGATGCTTTCACCTCCAGAGGAAAATCTGGATTTTACTAGTCTTTGCACCTCTGTAATTCTCAAGGAGGAACGAAAGGGGGAGGAGGGGAAAGCGAGCTTTCTGTGTCGGATTTTATCCTATTGCTATTTTATTTCTAAGAGAAGTGTCACGTAACTCGGATTGCTCAGGGTTGAGTCACATTATGAAACCTATGGAGGGTGGGCCACTTAGTCGTATGTTCAGCCCAGAAAAGCAAGAAAACAATCAAATTCCCGAAGCTCCCCTCCGGCATTCCGGCTGTGACGGTTCCCGAGGGACAGGCGGCGGCCCGGCCCGCCCGCCGACAAGGGGCGCAATGGACACATTCCGCCGGCCTCCACAAGTTTTCCTTCCCGTGCCTCTCCCGCCTCCCTCCCGTCGAGGCCAATGGCAGCGCGCTGCCCCCGCCCTTCCGGAGCCGCCCCGCGCCGCCGCTGGGTAACCATGGACGCCGAGGTGCAGCAGGTCGGTGCCGACCTGCCCTGCCCCGCCCCGGGGGAAGGAGCGGCTGGGAATGAGGGATGGAGCGGGGGCGGCCGGGGGAGCCGGGGCAGGAGGGCGAGCGGCCGGCTGGGGCTGGGGCTGGGGCGGGACCGGGCGGTCGGCGCGGTGTCCCCGGGGCTGTCGCGGGTGAAACGATCGCACGAGTGACCCGCGGCCGCTCCCCCCGCAGGCGCTGCTCAATTACTACTGCCAGGAGGGGCGATTCCAGCACGTCCGGGCCGCGGCGGACGAGGCTCTGGGGCGGCTGGGCAGCGACCCCGTGCTGCTCTTCTACCGGGCTTACGGCGCGCTGAGGGCAGGTAATGCGGGGTGCGGCCGCCGCCGCCCAAAACGCTGGTCGTCCTCGCCTCACAAAACCCAGTCTTTAGTCAGCTGCACAGGGAAAAGCAGCGTTACGGAGTCTGAGTGTTTTCCGTGCTGAGGAAATCACCGGTGTGTCGTGATCTATCACCGCTTCTCCCCAGTTGGAATGAAATTGATCTAGATCACATAGTACCAAAGGGAAATATACGGAGTATTTTTCTTTTTAGTGGCTACGTGAACATGGATCACGTAAATGGGTTCCCTGAAGGGAATTTAAGTCCTGCCCAAACGCATACAGCATTCGATCACAGAGTCATTCCCGTGTCCCAGCTAATAGCTCTTCCTTCAAAGCAGCTGTATCTAATTCTCTTGTATTTGCCTCGGGGGAGCTGACAGCTAATACCTACTGGGGAAATTTTTGTGTACGTTAAACTCTTTGAGATGTTTATTTAGCTATATTTGTATTTCAAGGATGTCACAGAATAGTAACAAATAACCCAAAGTGGCAGGGTCTAGGAAGGTGTGTTGATTTTGAGGTACTGTATCTGTTCCCAAACTCACAGATGTTTTTTATTTGTGTTACAATCATATAATTTTCCAAGATATTGTCTATCTTATTGGTGTTCAAAATATTCACACAAGCAGAACAAAAATCCTGGTTATATAAAGAAACAGGACCAGAAAGAGCTGCTCAATGCCCTGTATGAAGCAAATAATAAATATGATTTTCATCTTTATGGCAGTTGGCAGAACTAGCACATAACTCCTTTCAAGTTCTCTGCATTGAGATGCTATTTTCTTTCTTGTGTCTGTTTGAAAGACTTGCACAAAGAAGTGAAAGTGGATGTTTGAATAATGAACAAAAGCATGGAATTAAAAATAGAGAGGAAAATTTAAGTCAGATTGATGTTTGATATTGATATTCTTTGTCTTGAAAAGTGTTACAGCTTGTTCTGCAATTGTTTTCCCTAGGTGATGTCCAAGAGGGTATTCGACAGTTGGAGTCACTTAGAAACAAACCGGACGTGTCACTTTGTACAGTGATGGCTCTGATTTATGCTCATAAAAAGAGCCCTAATCCAGGTATGCTCCCTAAAACATGCTGCTTCATGTTTTAAACAGCTCTGTGTTAAGGCCTGAGAGTTGCAGGGTAATTCTGCCTAATTTAAAAAGGTGTACTCCAGCTTTGCATTTGTCATAGGATTTTCTGCTGAATTGAGGGACACTTACAAGATGGTAAACAAAAATCAAACCACAAAACTCTGAAGAGTAAGAGTGAATGTTAAAATAACACACACACACAGGACTGATTTATCCACCGTGGTGAAAAAATCTTTGAAGGAAAAGAAAGAGTCAAGGTTCTTGTGATTCTTGTTCACTCATGTCTGATACTGATACCTTTGAGCAGAACTGCAGTTTAAGAAGTCTTTAAAGCTATACCATTTCTATCTTTCAAGTTTTCCTGACCATGCAAATGGAAAAAAAGAACTTTGTGAACCTTGGTATTTCTTTCTTCAATCTAAAAACTGGGACTTCCCCTTCCCATCAGCTGTGTTGATGGGAACCCTCTTCTGCCTTTTCCGTCTGTAACTGATAAATATTTTTAATTGGTAGGTATTGCCAGTGTGTTTATCGATGTACAATAAAGAAAACAGTGTTTGCTTAGGAAGACCTTGGCTTATGTGCTGCTCTTTTGTAATATTTTGAGGGGCTATCAATAAGAGCTTTGAATAAAACCTTTTCAGATCGAGATGCTATTCTCGAGTTGGATGCAAAATTGAAGGAGCAGCGTAAAACAGCAGGACAGAAGGCTCTCTACTATGCTGGCTTGTTTTTGTGGCATCTTGGTCGTGAGGACAAAGCCCGGGAATATGTTGATAGAATGATCAAAATTTCTGGTGGTGGTAAAGAGGTAACTGTTTCTTTCCTATGTAAAATATTGATAGGTGTATACTGTGAAGCTTGACTTAATGCATTAATGCTATTTGAAGGTTAACTATTTTCTGTTCTAGTAATTTCTTAATTAATGTCATAAATTCATTTGACACAGCTGAGTAAGTTCCCATAATAATTTTCTTGTCCGCCAAGTATTTGTTTTTACTTAGTAAATAATAAATAATGGCTTAATAAATGGAAAAAAATAATTTAATAAATGGAAATAATAACCACTTAAGCCAGTATTGTTACTTGATACTGAGCATCATGATTCCTAGCAAAAAAATAAGCATGATAATCTCACTAGAGGGAGACAATCTGTTTTGAATCTGAAGACTCAAAAATACCCAGAGGATTGGGGATTTAAATTTTCAGCAGTTGTTAAAGGCTGACTTTGCCTAGGGTTCTACTGATTTTTTTAAAAAGAAATCTGTATAACTGTTGTATGTAGCAATGTCTTCTGCATTTATATACAGACATCAAAATTCACTAGAATCTTTAATCTCTAAAGTGGTTTTTGAAAACTTACAGTGTTTTTTTTTTTAAGGAGGTGTCAGCTTTAGCTCAAGCACAGAAACAAAAAATTGGGAAGTTTTGCTAGTCCAGCATCTTTGAGGCAGAGCTGTCAGAACTGAGTGCATAATGTCCTCCTAGGACACTAGTATTAAACACAAATGTTGTTTGTGAGTTGCCCCACTGTGTGGTTCATTACGTTGCTCAATTTGTAATTTATAGTTTTATGGTTGATACAGGATTACATGGGTTAGAAATCTGCAACTATTCTAAACATTAATTTGTGACATTATGGATTAAGTAATGGCTTAGCTTTTCAACTAACACTGGTTATTAATTACAGTTGGAAGTTATTTTAAATTACTGACTAATTTATACTAATTAATAAATAATTTAATAATAATGAAGAAATAATTAAGGACACCACAAAGCATTAATATGTTAATTTCTAAAGAGACTAAGGATAGGTCATTTTGGTGAAATAGGAGTAGTTATGACTTTGCTTATTGAACTCATAGTAGTTGGTTTTTGTTCTTAAGAATTTGGCAATGTTGCTTAGCAGTAAATATTTCCAACTGAAGTATTTAATAATATTTGAATTTGGTAATTTATTTTTTATAGATTAAAAAGTACATTAATATTTAAATATATAGTAAAATAGTTTTCCTCTTTTTTCTGTTCAGTTATGCTTATCTCTTTTTCTAGTTTGATAGTACAAAGTTATGTGTACTTCAGATTTTTTCAGAGGTTGTTCAGGGTGCTTAAGCTTGGTGAAATATGATTTGCTTAGTATATACAGTTTATTTTGATAAGATACTCTGTGTACTCCTTGTATAAAAGTATGATAACTGCCTTTCTTTAAAAGGATGCTCAAGTATATGTAGTTCAGAAGGTTTCTGTTGCATAACAAAATCATGACCCTGAATGTTAGCAGTTACAAAATCGGCTCTTCCGCTAACCTTTGAGTTTCAAATACAAGACTCACTTCTTTAAGTTACACAATAGCTAGTGATATTTTATATTTTAAATTTTTGTTTTGATGTCAGTTATAATGTGGTTAAAGAATTCAGCAATTCAAAATAGATTTGACTTACTTAAGCTACATTTAGTGTCTGGAACACATAAGAGAAATAAAATTCACAATTACAAGTAAAATTTCTTGAATGAAAAGATGCATTTGACCTTTAAAAGTTCTATTTTTAATTTTTTTTTAGTAATACTGTTGAAGATTTTGGAAATGTCAGATTTTTGACCTTCATGCACAAGCTTTTCTTTTTAGTAAAAAAGTAGAAGAAAACCCCCAAGTTTCTTTTTTTCAGCACCCGTATGTTTCTCTGTGTTTCATATAAGCAAAATCTTAAGAAAACATTGAACAGAAACGTTTGCAGAAGATATTCTGCCTAATGTGATCACTTCTGTAAGGTTTTGTTCTGTCTGCTGAGCATGTTAGACTAGTTCAGTGCCTTCGGTGGTTTTTTTAATCCTGTAAGTAAATACACTATATGTTTAATTTAACATTGGAATGAATTACTAACATTTTAGGTTATGCTGTAGACTGATTATAATTATATATATTCTAAATAATGTTCATTGATACTCTTAAATCCTGTTTTATATTTAGGTCACTTCTGTTTATTATATCTAGGATAATTTTTTTACTGCCTATTTAGTGAAGAATTCCAATTTATATTTTGTTTACAGGGGTTAATTTTGAAAGCTTGGCTTGATCTCACCTGTGGGAAGGAAACTCATATTAAAAAAGCTGTGAAATACTTTGATGAAGCACTGCAGGAGGGCAATGATGTTTTTGCACTGCTTGGTAAAGTAAGTTTACTTCATGATTTTAACTCTTCTTAAATGTCATATTAGTCTTGTAGAGTGATTAGAAAGATGTTGAGAAGAGTTGCCTATAGTGAGCTTGTCCAAGATATAGAAATATAGCTCAGATCGTAATAGGTGCTTCAGAGTCCATTAGACACCAGTGTGAAAAAGAAAGGTATAGATTAAATACAGTCAGTCTAAATGTATCTTGAGGTTATGAATTAACTATGTACACAAGAAAACCTTTTTATTCTTGTATTTATATGTACAAAATGAGGTTTCAAATCACCTGAAAATGTAAAAATATTTGTGATCTCTTCCTTTTTGCATGGTACACCTGTGCACATTACAGAATTGCTGTGAGCCGTGGCAAAGAAGTAGTAATTAAACACTGTGGTGTGATCTTTTGTGAACATTGTTACCACTCTTTTTTTAGTTGTCATTAATCTGTTTCAAGTGTTTATTTTGATTATATTTCCTTAAAGGAGGGGTATGAATTGTCTTCTTCACATACTTTTCTGTTTCAGAGCATATTAGTTTGTTTATATCATCAGTGTTACTCATTGACATAATGTTTGTTTTGTATTCTAAAGCTAAATGCAGAAAAAAATTGTTGAACAAATATGAAAAGGATAAAGTTTAGGAGAGCATGCACAATGGTATCTAGTCAGGTGTGTGTGTTTGGCTGCATGTGGACCATTGAATTAAATGAACAGTATATGTGAAATTTAGTTACTACAATTAGATTTTAGACAGACAGCTATCTTTCTAGGGCTTAAGAAATTAACTCTTAGAACTACTGTGTTTGCACCATTTCTGTCTTAAAAAGATGAAATAAAATGGCACCAATGGAACATGGTAAGTAAATTTAAAGCATCAAGACAAAACAGAGTTGAAGTCCTGATTTCTACTTGACATGAAGTACTTTTGTATTTAGAGCACCCTGTAAATCGCTTTACAGTTTAAAAATTGTTAATTCTGGCAACAACAACAGTTCCCTGCTGAGTGTGGGTTTTTACAGGGTACATACCTCAGGGCTTGAAAAAATGTTTCATTAGTGGGTTGTGTTAAATATCATGAAATTTTGAGACACTTAATATTAAGTTGTTTGAAAACTACTAAAACAATTTTTGGCTTCAGCTGCATCTGTGTTTTTCTTGCTTACAGCTGACTAGTGTGTTGTGAATGCTGCAGTTACCTGTTGGAGAGTGCTTACCACACACACACCCCCCAGGCTTTGCACATCAGCTTTTGCTACTGGATTCGTGCAGTATGTCTAGTTGTGGTGGATATTGAGGCAAAGCTATTACTTAAGCAAAGATTTCTCTCTCACTAGCTCTTTTTCCTGATTTCTGTGTGAAAGAATCTTCTCAGCTGTTGTTGAGTGTACAGGTTGTTGATACAGGTTCCCTTCCTTCCATTAGGCACAGTATTTTGAGGTCCGACAGAATTATTCAGGAGCTCTGGAAATTGTGAACCAGATAATTGCAAACTTCCCAAACTTCATTCCCGCTTTCATAAAGAAAATGAAGCTACAACTAGCCTTGCAGGACTGGGAGCAGACAGTTGAAACAGCACACAGGTTGAGTATGAAGTAGCACACCACTAAATTGTTTTCTTGCCGTGTTTACACTCACTCTAAGGACTCTTGGAAATGAAAGTAGATAGGTTTTCTTTCATTTTTAATGAATATGAATTAGTTAAATCAGTTTTTTCAAATAAATTTTAAGTAAATTAGGTTTTATTAGAACCCAGCCTTCCTATCTGTGAGGATACTACATCAATACATGAATCGATTTGGGATGGAAAAGGGACTTCCTTGAGATAGGCATGAAGTAAAACTGTCCTTTCAGTTGAGAGCCACGATGTAAAATGACTACACATTACAAGTTATCTGTTCTCATTTTAGGATAAAATAGATGATTGAGTAAAAGGTTTTGTTTTGGTTTCTTCACATTCACTTTTTATTTGGCTTTAGACTACTGCAGAAAGATGCCCTCAATTTAGAAGCCATAAGAATGGAGGCCCTGCATTATCTGTGCAGGGAAGGAAATATAACTGAGGTGAGTCTTCATATTTAGCAGAATGTTGAGCACAACACAGCTTTTGTAGGGACTAGATGTGACATACGCTGTCTTCTTTAGGTCTTCTCCTCATGTACTTTTGTCTGGTCCTGGGCTTCTGGTCCTACACTTCTTATCTGCAGAAGGACTATTTACCTATTCTGACTTGAATGGCTGCTCTAGCTTATCCTTGGGGTGTTTTCTGGATGCCAAGGAAAAGAAAATTCTTAACCCCATCTTTCCAGAAAATACGTGTCAAGCCAAACAGAAGTCTCCACTAGACAGTTAATTGAATCATGTTGATTTGAATCAAAGCAATCTTTTTTGATAAGTTCATAAGTTATTGTAAGTCTTCCATTATTTTTAAGTATTTTATTAATTGAAATAAGGGAAATAATGAGGTCTTCTAGTGATAGAATTTTGGAAGCAGGTCATGATTAGTTATCAACAGTCTGTGATGTTAAGCTGTATGCCCTGTGTTTTTTTCACCATTTTTTGACAATTACTGTTTGTTTTTTTCAGCTCTAAGAATTCTACAGAACTTCCTTCTACTCACAAGATCCTTTTTTTTTTTTTTTTGCACAGGGCCATTGCATGTATTTTGTACATATGGTGCTTGTGCCATTTTTCTGTAAATTTTAAAACACTTGATCTAAATTGTCACCAAAAAAAACATTCAATATGTTTTCTTGTTATGCAAAAAATACTGGTATAATTTACATGGAGATTTAGCAAAAAATGTGTTTTCAGTGTGTGGTAGGAGTTTTCAAGTTCTAGAAGAAAAGGTATTTTAGGTTGTTTAACACATTTTCAGTTATTTAAAGAACCCTGTAGTTTGTTTATTTATAATCAAGTTTTACTTATGCAGTCATGTGAAATGTGGACAAACATTAAGTAAGAATTGCCAACTCCAGTGAATCTGTCCAGGAAAGAAACTTGCTGGACATAGTAGAGTGTAAGCTAAGGATTCTGGTGTAAAATGTCACATGAGACTAAGAGCCACATCTGAGGAAAAATTACAAGGCCTGATTAGATTTAAACATGGTTCAGGTGCCTGCATCTAAAATCATATTAAAAAATTCTGTGTACCTTATTATTGTAAGCCCAGAAAATCACCTTAGGTGTTTTGAGAAACTGATGCTAAGAGTCTGAGCACCTGGAAGTGCTTTGTTTTTGAGCATGTGTGTCCATATCACAGCAAAGCCCAGACAGGATTCACTGGTCGGATTTCTCTGACTGTCTTCCTTTACGGGTCTCTCGTTTTATATCAGACTTAGCTCAAGTCTTTCACTTTTTTTAGAGCATGGCTAGAGGACACATGATCTGATTTATTGTTACTTTACTACTCCAGAGTATTTTCTTGGGAATTCTAAAGTCTTAACTCCTGGTCCTGAAAACCTCTGAATTTAAATTTCAGTGTATTATTCCATAGTAAAAATGTGGCTAGTTTTTAGTGAAAGCTGTTCAATTGTCCTAATCTGTTAATTCTTTCTATTACTTATTTATATTTCCTTTCTCTTCAAGGCTTCAGCAAGACTGGGAGACCTAATTAAAGCACTGGATAGGTTAGAACCACATAATTCTCAGCTCTTCTGTAAAATGTCTTTAGCTTTCAGTAGAACGGTGAGTATGTTGTTTTTGTTTCTCCCTAAGCAGCATGCAACTATCTACATATCCTGGTTTCTGTTTTATTTTCTGGTAGGCAGATGTTAAATGTCTACTAAAAAGTAGAAGATTGCAGACAAATGCAGTAGATTAACTGATGTAGCCTTTGGTAACCACATTCAGTATGAATTACAATACTGAAGCCATCTCATTCCAAAAATGGTTTTACTGCCTGCTTTTAAATTAGAAACAGGTTTCCAATGAAAATATTCAGATGTCTACCAACGATGTTCTTTATGTAGGAAAGTGACAATGTCAGTCACATAGCCTTGAAATTGAAGGTTTCTTTAGTCTCTCTGTTTATCAGAAATGCTGTTAAGGAAGCCTTCAAAGCAACTATTAACTATTCTTTATTGTATAGTATTGTATATTTATGTTTGCATCCATCCACCACTTTAATGTCACTGTTTTCATAGAATTACTACAGATCATATTATTTTTGTATGAGATGATGTTGTCTCGACTGCTACAGTATGATCAGTGTTTTTCTAATTGAATCCGAAAATTAAGAAGAGCTTAAGATTTAAAGATTGTTTTTACCATTAGTGTGGCCGGAACCAGGTCATCCTTCAACATACAAAAACCTTAGTTGAAAGAGCATTTGATTTGGAATCTAACAATGCAGAATTTGCTACTGAACTTGGCTACCAAATGATTTTACAAGAGAAAGTGAAGGAAGCTTTAAAATGGTACCAGACCGCTATGACACTTGATGAAACAAGTGTTTCTGCACTAACTGGTAAGGTCTTACACTTTATTTTACTGACAATGCTTTTTTGATCAAGTTTTCCTATTGCTGCTGCTAGGAAAATCCAGATCTATTAGAACAGGAGCACTGGGCTGTACTTTCAGATTCATGTTGTGCTGTCTTCCCTGTAGAAATAGTTTCTTCTCACTGTATCTGTCTTTTGATCTTCCTTTTTGAAAAGGGAAACTCTTCTGACAGAACTCTCAAAGTAGTGTTAGGAACCGACGTGTGTCTGTATTTTATTTGTTTATTTTATTTCTGTAGTTCCTAGAAACTAGAGAAATCTTAGGCACTACAAAAATTAAAAAATCAAGGGCAGTTGATAGAACAGCCTGTCCATATCTACATTCGTAGATGTCCAAATTAGATTGAAAAACATAAAGTCAAAGCATCATACTTCAGATGCATGTTACATGAAAAAAACAAACCACTTTGTAAAAAGAAAATGGAAAACAAAATATGTTGTATACTGTATGAGTATGCCATTGCCTTAAACAGTATGAAAAATTTAGATGGTAGGAGTGGTTTGTGTGTGTGGTTGGAGGTGTGTCTGTGTTTTCCTTCTTATACTTGTTCTGAATGTAGAAGCTAAACTTTATGGTGCTTCTGCTTAGTCTAGAACCAGTTGAACATTTACTATTTCAAACTGCTTTATAGCATTTGGTGTATTAATGTATCAATCATGTATCATCTCCCCTAGGTTTTTCTAGGTATGTAAAATTTGCATGACCTTAAGTCTTGATCCATTCTTTCTTCTCCTGTCACCACTTTATGAAGAGGTTGAGGAGAGAAAAAGTTAATTCTAGCAAACAAAGCATGTGCTTGACTAGGAAGATGAATTGGCAATCAAGTCTTTAAATATGTTACAGGAATTATCCGTTGTCAGCTAATACAAGGACAATTAGAAGATGCAGAGCAGCAGTTGGAGTTCCTTAATGAAATTCAACAGTCCATTGGGAAATCTGGGGTAGGAGACATCTTTCTTCATTAAAATACTTTGATTACAATCTCAACTGTGGTCTCCTAGCTATTACATGTTCTGTATTTCAGTCACTCGTGCAGAGCATTCTTAATGGAGTACTGTTAAAGCTAAGTTGCAGTTTTTCTCCCTAAGTAATGTGTTCCCCAACTTTGCAAACCAAGTCTGTTTGCTTGCAGAGCAAAACCATCATTGCTTTCCAGCAGTGCTTAACCTCTGAAGATAAGTTTGAAATGTCAAGGAGGTGGAGATATTAATTATTTTCAGTATTTTGTGCTCAGACAAATGTAGAGGTTCTTGCACAAATTAAAGGAATTAATCGATATCATAATCATCAGTGCCCTTTACAGTGAACATACTTATATGTCTTACAGTATTCCAAAATATAAAGAAATGGTTAACATTAATAATTATTTAGTATTTTATGAGTAACAGATGAATGTATCTGGAATATGGAGAATGTTTGGGGGTTTTCCTGTTGTTTTTTTTCTGTAGGAATTATCTTTCTTGCGTGCTGTCCTTGCTATGAAAAAACATAAGAGACAAGAAGAAGTTATTGCCTTATTGAATGATGTTCTGGATACTCACTTTTCATCTTTGCATGGATTTCCTCTTGGCGTGGAATATTTTGAAAAACTAAACCCTGATTTCTTGCTGGAAATTATGAGAGAATACCTTAACTTTTGCCCAGCACAGGTAAGCAGCTGTAGATCACATCTGTCTGAAAATGGGAATTTTTTCATTTTGAGACCAATTAATCAGGAAGCAAAAATACAGGAAATTTTCCCTCTTAAATTATAAATTTATTTAAAATAAGAGTGTGTTTTAAGATATTTTACCACTATTTAATCAAAGTAATGATAAAAATACATCTCTTGTGATGTGAGCAAGCTGCAGTAATGACAGCTGAGGAAACTTGGAATATTTGTTTCATGCACTCTGTGTGTCTAGTTATGCTTTCTTAGTATCTCTTTAGAAACTCTAACAACACAGTGAATAGAGCTATCTCATTGTGAAACTGCGGTGTTCGCACTGACCACCCTATTCATGAAATATTTTTGTCAGCTTAGGATATCTTTTCAGTATACGTATGTTCTTTCTTCATTTCAGTTCATTTTGTATGTTGGTAAAAATCAGTGGAATATTGCCTTTTTGTATTACTTAGGTGGTTAATTTTCTGTGACTGACTTTGTGTGTGCTAGTTTTGGCAACAAAGGCATGTAGAACTTAATAAATTGAATGGGGACCTGACATCTTTAAAGCAGAAACACATTTAAAATTTCTTTAAATAGTATCTTCCTTAAATGGATTATTCTTCTGAAATAGCTGAGAGCTGACTTTTGTCATTCTGTCATTACTGGATTTCTAACCTAATTATAGAACCTTTCCATAAGTATATTTATGTAGAGTTTTAAAATCTTAACAGGCAAAGAAGTAGCTTTCTATTGTTATCATGTGTCCCACTATCTGTAATAAAATAATAATATTTGAAAGTCTAAAACATCAGTACGATATTTGTTTTTTTTTACTCCTAGCCTGCAAGTCCTGGGCAGTCTCCTTCACCACTTCTCAAGCACTGTGCTTCTGTTCTTGAAACTGTTGTGAAAACTGTGCCTGGTCTTCAACAAGCTGTCTTTTTAATTGCAAAAGTGAAGTACTTGTCAGGTAATAGTTATATGAATGGTTAGTTATCCACCTCTTTATTTTATTAAAGATAAAAAAATAATTTCACACTTTTAAATCATAATGAATATTTTTCTATCACTTCAGAACACTGTGTTACAGCTAAGGGAAGAATATTTGCACTTGTCTTTTTTTTGTAATTTATGAGGGTATCTTAATTGTACAGACACATAAATATAGTATTTTTTTTATCTATTTCTTCCCAAAAAGTTCACTTATTGAATGATTTACAGATGGAACAATGGGAGAATATCATTCCTTTGACCTGTTTTTGATTTCATGTCATAGCCACATAATACTTTGTATATTAATTTAATCACTAAGTAGTGACATTTATTTAAAAAAATTGGTAAATAATAAATGTTTTGTATTTAACCTTTGCATTTCATATCAACTGTTTTTTGCATTTTCTTTTTTACCTTCCTAGGGGATATTGAAGCAGCCTTTAGTAATCTACGTTACTGTCTGGAAAGGAATCCTTCTTATGCAGATGCACACTTACTGATGGCCCAAGTGTATTTGGCTCAGAACAATACTAAACTATGCTCTCAGTCCTTGGAACTTTGTCTAAGCTACAATTTTGAGGTGAGTTGAACAAAAGAATGAAATCAGTTTATTCAGTCAGTCGTCTGAAGTTGTATGGTTTTGGATCTAATAATTTTCAACTGAACTTTTTACGACTTCCACTACAAATTCAGTATCTGAATGTTTATATGAATATGGTGTCTGAATATTTATCAAACAAATGACCATAAGAACAAAACTAATACTATATTACCATATTACAACATGCTGAAATTGCTTTGAAATACAAAAGAAAGAAATGGCAGCTTTTCCTCAAATCCTTACTTAAATATTAAAAACATGTCAACAGAATTTGTAATTTCAGGCTAACCTTGCAACAGTCTTTAGAAGCCAACATAGAAGAACTTGAAGAGTGATCCAGTGTTGTTTCCTGACTTTTTTCACAGATATACATTGCTAATGAAAATATGCACAGATACATGAGGGGATCAGAAGGGGTCTGTAGTTACCTCTTGACAATTCCTGATGCTTAACCCTCTAAGTGTTAAAAGAGTAGCCATGTGCTGTACTGCCTTCCATTAATGTCTCATCTTTGTGCGTTTTTTCTCTCCCTTCAGGAGCAAATTTTGTAAATTGAGCACTTTATTAAAAAACATTCACTGTTTTGCAGTGGTCCTCACCAGTTTTATTTCATGGGCTAATACGCTGTAGTATGGGATTTTTGATTTGTTGACATCAGTGGAACTTTGCGTAGGATTAACACAGAGTTAGAAACACTGTACACACCACCCATTAGGTCAGTTGTGCCAAGCTTCTTGAGACTCCTTAGCTGAAAAGAGACAAACTACTATTTCTTTGCAGGTATATTCCTGTCTTAGTTTCTTCCTCCAAGTGATATAAGAAAGCTGAAGACTAACACCTAATTGGGAGACATTGAGGTGCTTGCCACTTCATGCACAGTTATATTTCCCTTATAGACACTTCCTTTTCATGTGAAGTATGTTTTATGAAGGTGGAGAAATGGCAGGCAGGACTTGGGCCAAATAATGAGTGTATAATTCTTTTAATTAATAGCCTGATAAACAGCAGTGTGGGAGATACTTGGAATCCCATAAAATTCAGTCTAGTTTAAAGTAAAGCTGCAGTGAATGTTTTTCTATCCCGAAGTCTCATCTCATCATGTAATACTTTTTCTTTTTTAATTAAAGACTTACTCAATTGCTACTTTGCATAGCCCTAACATTCTTATATTTTCAAAAGTAAATTATTGAAATTGTATATATTTGGAGAAAAAAAAGGAACGAAGACCAATCTTTAAAAAGATGTCTTGCAAGGGGGTTGAATGCTATACATAAAGTAAAATTTGGAAACTCTTTATCTTACATTTTTTGTAGGTGAGAGAACATCCCATTTATCACTTAATTAAGGCCCAAACGCAGAAGAAGATGGGAGAATTGTCAGAAGCTGTTAAAACCTTACAGATGGCAAAGAACTTGCCTGGAATGAGAAAAACTACTGCTTCCTCAAAAACAAAAGGAAAAAGTATTGAAATTGATGCAAGTGATCGTGTGTCTGTATTCCTGGAGTTGGTAGAAGCTCATCGTTTGAATGGAGAACCGGTAAGATGACAAACTTGTTGAGCTGTAAAACACACTTGAAAGCAGCTTCCTCTTCCCACGGACAGAAGAGTCTATTCTCATTAATTCAGAATAGAAATCCATCACCAAGAAGACTTCCTTAGTAAAATTTCTAGCGTGTGAATATCTGAGTAGAGAACTTGTACCTTAAATTGTACAGAGGAAAAAAAAAAAACACCTGCTTCCAGGTGCTCAATTTTAAGCCTACAAAAATCCTTTAATGTTACACTGTTGATGTTCATTTGCTGGGTTATAGATTTCCTCTTTTGTGATCAGAATGCTATTAGCAATATTTTTGAATCATATCCTTATCTTTGTGTAGCAGCATTCTTACTACCAGCAGTATCTGAATAAACAGTGGAACACCACATAGAGTATAAAAATATAAGAGTATAGAAATGTAAGAGGAACCATACAGCCATGTAGTTTGGAGGTCATCCAAATAATGGGAAATAAATAACGGGAAATAAATTAATTCTATTTTTTTTATTGTTTGCAGCATGAAGCTGCTATAGTACTCCAAGACGCCATTAATGAGTTTTCTGGAACTCCTGATGAGCTAAGAGTTGTGATTGCAAATGCAGATCTGGCAATTGCTCAAGGAGATGTTGAACATGCCTTGACTATGCTCCGAAATATTACACCTGAACAGCCTTACTTTGTACAAGCTAAAGAAAAAATGGCAGATATTTATCTTCAATATAGGAAAAATAAGAAGCTATATGCTGCCTGCTACAGGTAAAAGTTTGTGGTGTGCATATATAGTTTCCTAGGTGTTTCTTGATAGCATGGTGAGCTAATTTTTTCTCTCTACTACAATAAATTAGAATTATTTAGTGACATGAATTCATTTGAGTAAGTGTGATAGCATTTAAAAGGGTTAATTGAATTCTTACTTTGAAAAGATGTTCAGATTTTTTTTTGCTTTATTTTCGGAAATAAAAACTAAAATCTGCAGAGGATAAAATTGTTATGCCCTTCTGTTGTTTAGATACCAGTACTGACATGTTAAATATTGAGCAAAGTTTTGTCTTCTGTTTCCAGTGATCTAGTAGAAAAACTGCCAAGTGCTCATACTTTTCTTCTTCTTGGTGATGCATACATGAATATTCAAGAGGTAAGTGCTTGCAAGAGATGAATGAAGTTTGAGCGTTCATTGACTTTGTCTAATTGAAGCAGTGTGGTGTGCTGACTCGATTGGTAATTGGCAAACAGAAACTGCTTTAGGATGTAAAACAATCAAACAAATTATTGACTAATGTAACTGTTTAAATTCAAAGCAAAACTACTAAAAATGCATTTCTTCTTGTCGTGGTTTTGCCCTGGGTCAATTTGCTTTCACACTCCCCACACAATTACTTTAAGTTGAGAGAAGGTTTATGC
>JAYRBT010000181.1:18798413-18810054 GCA_036023395.1 Myiotriccus ornatus | reverse complement strand
TGGGTTTTGTCCGGAAATCTACTTGGACAAAACCATTCACAGCCCCAGGGACGGGCTGGTGGGAAAAACCACGACACTTCTAGAATCTGACCAGGTGAAAGTCAAGGAGGGAATTTTATCCAGAACTGACTTAACAATTTATCTAGAGTGAGAGCTAAATTAAAATCAGAAAGAGCTGAAGATGTATAGAAGTGTTCTGAAGTTTAGAATAATTCTAGGTAACATAGTTTTCATGTTGATGGTTTTTATTTAAAAGTCTTAAATTATATAGTTCCTATACTTTTTTTACATCCTTTCCTTTCTTGGTGAACTGGAAATGTTCCTTGGTATTTGTAGAAGACCATGTAGTCAAGTAGACACAGCAATTTGAAGGATACAGGTGTAAATTCATATATTAAAAGAACAGATTGAGTTAGGACAAGCAACTGATAATTTAGATTACTAATTTGGGGATCTATAAGTGATTGGTGGTTGTTTATTTATTAGTGTTTCTGTATAATTTTCCCCTTAATGAAGAATTATCACACAAAGTAGAATTTGTTTGATCAGCTCTAACATGGCTAGAGGAGAGGAATGGATGATCATCCAACAGTAATACATTTGCCTTTTGTTAACTAGTGACAAATAATAGTTATAAAATTTCAGTGGAAAAAGAATGAGGTTAATTCAAACTCATTTGGTTGCTAAATTCTCTCAGTATTTTGTTTTAGCATGGAAATATTAATTTACATGGGCTTTATACTTACTGCAATTTTACAGGGACCATTCTTCTCTCAGAAGTATTGTACTTTATAAAACAGTACTAGTTGGCAGTAACTCCTGGAGTTGTTACCAGATTTTGTTTTCTTCATATGCTTTTTGTCTTAATCCTTGATTTATGTGTGTTTATATTTTACTGTTGAAGCCTGATGAAGCCATAGAAGTGTATGAGCAGGCCTTGAAGAAAAATCCAAAAGATCCATCTCTAGCAAGTAAAATTGGAAAAGCCCTAATCAAAACACATAACTACTCAAAGGTATTCTATACGTACTGTATTAGGTTAGTTGGGTGCTGTATCCATTATTGTCAAATGTGGGCTTTGCCTGACAGGTTGGGTAGAAGAAATACTTTACTTCAGAATGCTAAAACAGACATTTTATCCTGAAAATTAGTTTGTAGATCCCCTTCAGATCATCTTGCCAAAGGCACAGTTGGTGGACCCACACATTGGTGGATTCAAATCTGTTCAGTTGTAGTTCTGGTGATGTGCAGTTTCTGTGGGTTTGGACCTGCACTCAAACCCACATTTAATTACTTCTCCATTGACCCAGTTTTGCTACATCTCCTAGCATTAACGCTGAGTAGGAGGGTAGTAATAGAAGCTTTAGCTTCTTATTGTAGGAGAAACAAAAAAAAAATGTTTGGGGAAAACTTGCAGAAGCGAATGATTTTACTTGGGCAACCTCAAGCTACTGGAGAGTTTGTTCAAAGTGTGCTTTGTGTTTGAAGTGTTATCATTTTTACTATCTTCTGTTTAGGTCAGTATGGGGAAAATATTTGTCCTCTGTGCACACTGAAACAGAACTTTATAACTCTAGTCTGACTGGAATTATACAACTTCATCAGCTAATGAAAATGTAGCTTAATTGGCAGTGATCCTGTCTAAGATAGAATGTGATAATGTGGTTAAACTATGTAAATGCATGCTTATCAAAATGTGGGCCCTAGTTATTCTATTTGTCTTTAAATAAGCATTGCATTTTTGGAAGCCTTGAACTTGCAACTAATAGCACTGTTTTAATATGTTTTAATAATTTATTAGAAATAACTTGGCTACGAGAGAAGTAAAGGAAATTCTTAAGCAACATGTCATTAAATACCAAAGTAACAAGGTTGTTGTCTTTAAGGTTTGTCTTTAAATTATACGCAGATTTTTGCGTCTTCCTTTTAGGCAATCAGTTACTATGAGGCTGCACTGAGAAGCGGTGAACAGAATTTCCTTGGCTATGATTTGGCTGAGCTTTTAATGAAACTGAAGCAGTATGAAAAGGCAGAAAAAGTACTTCAGCAAGCTTTAGATCATGAGCCTGGTAGGACTGTTATTAATTCACAGCATAACATACAATTTCTACTGTTATTTGTGTTTTCTGCATGATTCTAAGAAGTAAAAGAGTTCCATGTAAACTTTTTTTTTAATGTTTCAACACAGGAAAGTATTATGTGTTAAGCAATCTAACCTAAATTTCACTTCCATTTAGATGTGTTTTGCCAGGACTTTTAAACTTGGAATGTCTGTGAAAAATGAAGTCAGTAATGAAATAGCAGAGCTCCATACATGCAACGTTCTTTCTCTTCTGTGGTAACAAATGTTCTGATTCTGAATTGATCAAGTGTAGATGAGTCAATCCTGCTGTTAGGCAATGGTTGTTTAGGTGGTAAATACTACTCAGTATCCTGTAGAGCAAAGAGATTGAACTGGTTGAAGATGTTGTTTAGGATCCCCCTCTTACATGTTAGGAATATGAACTTATAAGACATAAACTTCCAGATTTTTTTCCCTTTGTTTTTGTTAAAAGGCAATTAAGAAGTTTTAAGCTGTTTAGTTGAGCTGTAGTGTTAATTAAGGAAATCTTTTTGCAGTGGTTTAATTACATTAGTTAACCTTTGAGGCAATCGGAATACGGAAACAGTATTATCAAGTCTTATTACTCCTTCATTCTGTAAGTTTTTCTTACACCACTATTTTCTGAGTTCTTTCGTGCTTTGCAAGGGAGTGTTGGTTTTCTGCCTTGTTTACTTCTTACTGAAAAAATCCTCCAATTTAATGTTGTATTCCTGTTAAGCCTTTGAGGATCTGGCTAATTTAGTAGTCATGTTCAAGACAGCTTGATTTTCTAGAGTGGAAAGATAATTAGCAGTAAATACAGTTTGCTCCATGTACTTTAAAATCTTCTCTTCCATCTTAAAATGAAGCAAAAAGTACATAAGCCAATACCCTTTTTGTACGTCTTTTGATATACACAAATTCTGTATGTGAAAATTGTTTATCTTGGCTGATTGGGAAAATTATTTAACAGTTTAATATTTTTTTTTTTTTTTTAATGCTAAAATATCCTTAGTTTGTGAAAGAAAAATAAATTACAGGAAATGTACTCGAGGGAATGATCTTACATTGTTGTCTCCACGGTCTAATCTCTGATTTAGAATAGCATGTCACAATTACAGCACCTCGAAGACTAATTTGTTAATAGAGTGTAGCTCTACATACTTATTTTTTTAATTTTAATAAAGACAAAACATAGATTTCCATGGCTTTTATATTTTTATGTGGAACTGTGCTCAAGATACCATTTTGTCAATAGATTAAAATAAATATAAGCCAGGGAGAACTTGTATTCTTCAAATATTAATTTATGTGTATACATTTTAACTATTATTCAAAAGTAGCTTGCTGCTTTGTAAGTAGATACTGAAATATTTAGTTAAAATAACTTTGTATTCATGCCTGATTCAGCATCTAGCAAAAGAAACTTGAGATCTGACTAGAAATTTCATCAGTCATGCTTTTTGCATGTACAGTAACACAATGAATCAATTTGGGCATTTTTCATTGACTTTGAAGAGGATTTAGACAAGAAATGTCAGGAATGGCTTTATTTCCTGTCCATTTAAATCAAAATATTTTCTTTCCTATTTCTGAGAATGCAAATAGACTAGAGAGTCTCAATTTTTTTGTATTCCTTTTTCATCTTTCAATATCTTTGGCCTTAAGTTTCACGTTGTTGGTAGTGTGTAATGTTTACTCTGCTCACTACCAACATACTCTGCCCACTATCAAAACACTGCCTCAAATCACAGTCCAGAGTAGGTAAGATGGAGCTGTGAGTTTTTCATGTAAGCTCTTGCCCGGAGTATGTGGAGAGCTTCATCTTTCTTTGACTTTACAAGGATCAGGTCTTTCAAGAATAACGTTTTTTTAATGTAATTGTTACAGTTAATGAATTGTCTTCGCTGATGGAAGATGTACGTTACCAGGTGCTTCTGGCAAAAATTTACAGCAACATGGAGAAGATTGACAATGCTATTGCTTCACTACAACAGGTAAAAGACAGACAAGAAATACCTGTAAAAGCTTGCAATGTCCTCATGTTTATCCTTGGTTTCACTTTTATCCCAGATTTGAACCGTAATATTCCTGTGAATGTGGGAATGCCTGTATGCCAGGGGTAAAGCACCAGTGACTGTGCAACATTTGAAATACATAAGGGACTAGAAAGTCTAAGCTTTTTGCAAGCAGTATTACGTGAATTTTAGATCGGAGTGCAAGCTTTTACTGGAAGCCTGCAGTTGTACTATGCCTTCATTTGTGTGTGGAGCATCGTTTTAGCAGAGCAGGTGACAATAAAATTGGCCGTGGGGACAGCTGTGTTACATGTCTTTAGCTCGGCATTGAACACCATTCATAGAGCAATCTGCAACAGCTTTCAGTGGCTACCTGTCATCTTGTTGTACTGCTGTTTATTTTAAATAGCAATAATAAGATCTGTTCATTCTGGAGTTGAACATTATCACTCAGATTAGAAGGGACAAAGTTGGAAGCTAGAGATTTAGTCCCTAAGCAGACGCTTTCTCAACACAAAGGTTGAGCAAGAGGTTGAGTCAGTAGATTCTATTCATTATACCTCCACTCTGTGAAAGTGAAGGTAACAGAAATGGTAAGCCTTGGTATAATCTTCTGACCAGCAAGAAAATGAATGTGTTTATATTGGTTAGAAAGGTAATTGTGTGTAAGAATTAAAAGCCAACTGATACTGGTATTTAATCTGTTGTTAAATTCTTACTTCTTTTTTCCTTATAGTGCACCATTTTCTTTCACAAAGTTGACTTTTTTCAACCGAATTCTCCTTTAGTAAAATTCCTCCTGGAGCAATCTCATTCTCTTATCTTTTCTTCACTTTTTTAGTTCTTCCAGGTTTCTCACTATATCAAACTATAAAAAAACTTTGTCTCTCTCCTTTTGTTGTTGCTGTTTCTGTTACTGCCCTCAAAACTGTCCTTCCTACTACCCATTCTCTTTGAAATATTTCACTGTCCCATTTCCTTTTGATACCATGTTCATTTACACAAAACCACACCTGTATTTTGATCATTTTAGGAGAACTAACTGCTCAGTCATGTTACTGCCTCTTAAACTGGTTTATTCCCTTGGTTTTAGAAGCTCTCCCCAGATTTTACTTTGTGTTTTTGTTCTCCTTCTGTGCTAGGCAAAATGGTAGGGTGTATGAAGCAGCAAAATAGTATTAATGCGTCCTTCTCTTAAAAAATTAAGTACATTATTTTCAAGTAGATAATATAAAATTAATTCTTTTGAAAATTTTTGACTGCTCCCTGCTCTCCCCACTCTAGGCTCGGGAGCTACAAGCCAGAGTGCTTAAACAGGCTCAGCTGGATGCAGTTCCTGCACAGAAACAGTTAGCAGCTGAAATTTGTGCTGAGATTGCAAAACATTCTACAGCCCAGCGAAACTATGAAAAAGCAATTAAATTTTACAAAGAAGCCCTTGTTCACTGTGAAACCAATAACAAGGTCAGTTCTCCCTCTGACTATTTTGCATTGTTTTTTCGTTCAGTTTTTAGATCTCGCAATACATTTTTCCAATTATCCACAGAATAGAAGTATATTTGCAATTATTTCTGCTTCATGATATACATAGAGCCTTGAACTTTCTGCCCTACATTGCTTATCATGATAAAATAGTTGTATGTACTAGTAATTTCTGCCTCTTACCCAAACCCCTGACTCAAGTGTTGGTGTGTGAGCACTCCGAGGTCTCCGTTAGGTCATACAGTGACTCTGTCTTCAGGTACCAGTTTAGTGCCTGTAAGGAATGGCAGGGTAATAACGGAGATTATTTCAGTCCTTCTTGTTACCTGTCCTCTGGAATGAACTCCCAGTGATTTTGGTCAGATCAGACAATGTAATTTTTGTTCATTTTCCATTATTTTCTATCATAATTATGTTATATATTTAGTTGTGTGTGAAGATTTCTTATTTTACCGCTTCTTACTGAACAACTGTCACAATCACCAGCTGCTAAATTATCAGCATATCACCTAGTTTTAATACTTGAACTCATGTGTTATGATTTTAAGAATCTAGGCCCTTGCTAAAGATACAACTTCAGCATATTTGAGACAGGCTTTCTTCAAGGCATCTTGTAAGAATGATGATGGAGAAGTGAAATAAATTAGAAGAGGAATAAAAACATCCTTAAGGTAGTGACTTCCCTATTCTACCATTAAGAGCAAGCCTGTCATAGTACAGGTATGGCTGTCGCTTTTGTTATCAGTATCAAAGCCTTAATCTTTTATCAGCATGGCATTTCCCTTCAATTCTTGATAAAATACTATTGAGAGATTCTCATTGTTACCAGATGTGCTGTGCTGCTAGCATTTGTACTGAATATATCTTAGATGCACTTACTGAAGATTTTTGTTTCAATCCTTCTTTGCTAGCAACGCAGAGTACAATGACATCTTAGAAAATAAAAGTCTGAATTTATGATTAATTACTTGTTGCCTGCTTAGCATACTGAAAGCAAAATACTTTGTTACCCACAGTTAGTACAAAGGAGTTACCTCAATTTAGTTTTATAGTTTCAGTAGATTTGAACTTGTTTGCATCCCTTCATTTTTAAAAAACATTGCTAGTAGAAGATTGGAATTGAATTCTTTTAGGTTGCAAAATATGATTTTGAGCTCCTAAACATTCCCCTGTTTCTTGATGTCTGCAGAGTTTACTTTCCTTAAAATTGTATGTGGAAATAATGGAAATTCCTTTAAAGCTATTTGTACCTTGTTTCATCAGAACAAAATGTCCTGCGTTTTAGCCAAAGTAGCCCCAAATAGATTTGAAATGCCTCCTTTTTGGAAACAAAACACATTTAAAATTAAGCAGGAGTGACATTGCTTACTGTTTGTCTACTGCTAATTTTACTTTGTGATCAGTTTACCTTCTGTTTGCTTCAATGAAAGCTTGATTGAATATACGGTAACTTGTGTTTATAAACTTTCCTGTGGCATTTTATTCCGAATAGTCTGTGATGGCACTGCAGCTTTAAGAATGCATGCTTACGTACATTTCAGTTTGTTAATATTTGCTCTCTGATTGCTTCTCAGAAATGGATCCACACAGAGTCTTAATGTGGTAGGTTTGGAAATGCAAATAAGAAAACTGTTTCTTGCTTGTACTCCAGAACTAATTGGTGACTGTTAATGAGGTATTCATTTCTTTCAATGAATTTAAAACTACTTGCACTTACATTTTTTTCCAAGACCATTATTCATACCAAAATACTGTAGTCTTCAGAGCAATACTGTCTGAGCAGCTCTGTTTTCAATGTACCTCCAGAATATCCCTTGGAAGAAGAAAAGTTTTTTCTGTTCTAAAGGTGAGGAAAGAAAATGAATTAAACTAATTGACTGAAAGCCCATAGGCAACAATAGAGAAGGCTCTCTGTTTAGAAGAGACACAGTTTTTCCCTGAAGCTCAGGTTGATACTCATAGAACTGAACCAACTTTCTTCATCTTGGAATTACATATGGTTAAATATTTTAATGTACAGGCAATGTTGGAACTTGCACGTTTATATCTTGCACAAGATGATACTGATGCCTGTCAGTATCAGTGTTCCTTACTGCTGAAGAATGACCAAGATAATGAAGCAGCAACGATGGTATGTGCTATTATACCAATCCTGAATCATGTTTTTTGAAGTTTGCGTGCCTGTAATATACTGTATTCATAAATTACTACTCTTAAGAAAGCTTGTTATTTCAAAACACATGTGAAAAATCTATTACAACAAAATGTTTTTCTGTTTATGCTGGATAATGTTTCAGTATGAAGTTTCTAGCAATCAAAGCCTTTATTCTATCTCGATACAAAATGTGTCTTTAAAAGTAGAGGAAAATGTAGTAGTAGTAACATTGGCTAAATGCATGTTCTATTAGCAGTTGACTAATGGTCAGGGAAGAAGCTATTTTTCCAGCACAGTAATATTAAAAAAAGTATTTTAAAAAAGTTACAGAAGAAAAGAACTATGTTCTTTAGGTTGTTTTACAGCCTCATCCAACCTTGTTAATCATATTCCTACTTAACAAGTTTTAATCACAGCTGCAGGTTTTCTGTCCAGGGCTTGTATACTTCTTGGCTTAAAAGACATCTCAATAGACTGAGCAACTTTTGATTGAACAGATTAGGAACAAAATTATTTTAAGATGGGAATAATTCATTTTCTTATAGCAGTCTAACATCTGAGATTTATCCTAGTATGGTGCATGAACAGGAGTAATAGCACTCTTAATATATGCTATTAAATCTACTCTGTATTAGCTACCTATCAGTGGGGAGAAGCAGAAATAAAATAATTTCCTTTATTTGCACTGCTGAAGTGGGCTGCTGTCTTTTTTTTTCCCCCTAACTTTAAATTTGCTTTTCCATATGCTTAGTCTGCATTTATGCTAAATAAAATTAGGAGTGAAACTATGCAAGGGAAAACAAACATATTTGAAAGGTACAGCAGATTGCTTAATTATCTTTTAATTCCCACCTTCCATGAAAAATTGAGATATGAGCCTGTACCTGTTTGTTATTACCCTGTGTGTGTGTATATAGTGTTTGTTTTCCAGAGAGTAATGAAAAGTCCGACTCAGTTTACTTCTCGTGCAATTCCTGCAGCACTTTAAAACTATAGTTTTAGCTCCTCACTTCATATAACCGGACTTCATTATTTATAATTTTTATTTTATATTATATTTTATATATATTTTCATGATTTATAATATCTTGGTTTGTTTTCTCTAAATTGTTCAATATTGTAGATGATGGCTGATCTCATGTTCAGGAAACAAGATTATGAACAAGCGGTTTTTCATTTCCAGCAGGTCCTAGAACGCAAACCAGGTGAATATTGAGCAGTGATATTTTTAATTCTTTCTGATATATAGTTCTAACAAGAGAGAGGAATAAATATCTAAAAAAATTTTTGCTTGATTAAAAGGATAGGTCTTAATTGTAATGAACACTAGAGCCAAAAACCATTACTGTATATCAAATTATAAAGATATTGTAGGGGAATATGAGAAAATTATTTGTCATAGATACAATAATTTGCTGCGATGTAATGTGCGTAGTTTACCTTAATCCAAATACAGCTGGGGTGTTATTTACTTTTATGTTACTTATGTAACTATTATGTTAACAGTAAAGCACTTTCTTTTGTCTAAGATGTTAAGTGCACTAATACCCAGGTAGCATTTTATTTCAAGATTAAATAAAGGAAACTTGTCTTGGACAGGAATAAGTTTCTTTTAGCAATTTTCAAATTGTGACCAGAGAGAAAGCTACTAAAACTATTTTAAAATTGTACTATAATGATTGTAAAGCCTTCTCGTGGACTTTGAAAGAAGACGTGAGAGTGCAAAAAATAGTTTTGTTTCTTTTGTCTGTGGTTACTATGTAATATGCCTTATGTATTAAATCATATTTTATTTTTGTATGTGAAAAAATTAAGGCAGGCTCTTCATTTCTTAAGCTATTCATACAGCAGGTAACTATAATTACAGTGTCCTAATTATTTGCATGTTTAGATAACTATGCAACCCTCTCACGATTAATTGATCTGTTAAGAAGAGCTGGAAAACTAGAAGAAGTCCCAAGATTCCTTTTAATGGCTGAAAAACATTCCTCCAGAACAAAGCTTGAACCAGGATTTCACTACTGCAAAGGACTGTATCTTTGGTACTTGCAATTACAATTAAGATAAGGTTTATTTGATTATGTAGTATGCATTTAAATTAGCTTTTTTGTCATCTACTGTCATTTAGAGGTGCTATGTTGATTACTTAAGGTGATAGGTTTTAAGGAAAGGTCTCAGTTTCTCTGAATATCTCAGGATATTCTGCCTGGTTCAATATGTAATACTACTTATCTACACATTTTAGAATTTTGAAGACTATTTTTAGCTTGCAAAAACAAGTTCCTTCCAATAGTATGTGTGCTGTTCAAACCTTGCATTATCAGTGTGTCTAAGTGCTTTGTCTGTTTTTAAATACTTGGGCTCCTTCTTGGCATGTGGTGGGATTTGGAACAGCAAATTTTACTTGACTAGGTTTATATATTTTAATTCTCTGTGTAGGTATATAGGGGAGCCAAATGATGCACTCCGGCATTTTAATAAAGCTCGAAAGGACAGTGACTGGGGACAGAATGCAGTCTACAACATGATTGAAATTTGTTTGAACCCAGATAATGAAACGGTGGGTGGAGAAGTCTTTGAAAATCTGGATGCTGACACAGGGTAGGTGAATTAAATGAATAATGCTTGGGTTCTTCTGTCATCCCTTTCCCCTTCTGCCTGTTGATAATGTGCCTAATTTAAATTGTTAGAAGATTGAGATCATCTAACGCTATGAATATTTTATGTTATTGTGAGAGACCATTCTATTCTGTAGTAATTGAGTCTCAAGCATAAAATGTAGAAGATTTGCTCTGGAATCCTGGTCACTTGCAGGTTACAAGCAGCTTGTTGGGTTAGAACTGCTTTTGTTACAGAAGAGAATCAGTGTAGAATGCCTATATACCAGAGCCATTTTTTATAAAATGGCACGCCTTTAGCATAGAAGCAGTTCTAACTTGTAATTAATTTGTTGTATGTTAAAAAAATAAGCTTTTATGAACACTTTCTTTCTGATAATAGTAATTCAACAGAGAAGCAGGAGTCTGTACAGTTGGCTGTAAGAACAGCAAGAAACCTGCTGAAGGAGCTCAAGCCTCAAACCATTAAGGGTCACATTCAACTGCGAATCATGGAAAATTATTGTCTCATGGCAACCAAACAAAAATCAAATGTTGAACAAGCGCTGAACACTTTCACTGAAATAGTCCTGGATGAGGTTAGTAACCTGTCTCATTTCCTCAGTCTTCCCTTTCATACTTACTACATTTTTTAAACTAGTCTCACAGTTTACAGTCAGCAGTAGGAGTATGTGTTGGTGCTATAAATTCTAAGGATTTTTTTTCCTATTAAAGAATATATAAAATTTGAAAAACATTTATGAAATAGAAGTATATTTTAGAAGTTTTCAGTTGAATTGCATATTTAGAACACAACTGAATGCTAATATTGCCAGTTTCTGAAACGTGAATAGGCTATTTGGTTGCTGGGTTTGTTGCTTTGTCTGATGATAAAGGCTATACAGTGCTTCATGGCAAATGGACAGAATTTAGACTCCAGGACAAGAATATCCATCACCTTAAAATTCATCCTTATGATGGAAATTTTCAGTATTTTATAGCTGCTTGTATTCATGAGTTTTAGGATTAATAATGGATGTTCCTGTTACCAGCAGCTTTTAACAGATTTTATTTAAGCAGGTGTAGACACATTTAGTGCATCAGAATACCAGAAAATCATAGAATCATAGGATTAACTGGGTGGGAAGAGACCTCCGACATCATCAAGTCCAACCCTTGATCCAACCCCACTGTGATTACTAGATCGTGGCACTCAGTGCCACATCCAGGGGACAGTGAATCCACCACCTCTCTGGGCAGGCCATTCCAATGCCTGATCACCCTCTCTGTAAAGAACTTCTTTCTA
>JAYRBT010000181.1:18765550-18798313 GCA_036023395.1 Myiotriccus ornatus | reverse complement strand
CCTGCTGGCCACACTGTTCTTGATGCAGGCCAGGATGCCATTGGCCTTCTTGGCCACCTGGGCACACTGCTGGCTCAGTACTTCAGTTACTACTACCTATTAACTGTGTGCTGAACTGCACCTTGTCTGAGCTGAATATACTGATGCTGATCTCATGTATGAGGCAGTTCTAAGAATCACAAACAAGGTATCTCTTTGCCTTCAGTACTGGCCTCTCAATCCTGCTCAGGACTGATCTGAGGTCCTGTGAATATGGAATGTTTTTCACATTGTGACAGTTCCAGTGAGGAAGAATGCTCCAGTTTATTTAGTTATTTCCTTCTGGGTTGCATAAAATGTATAGCTTTAATCCCTTCAGACTTCTGAGGTTATTGCTCCGTGCTAGATGTCGCTATTGAAGGAGAAGGAGGATGAAGGGATTTTGGTGGGGTCATTTTTTTTTTAACACACTAAGACAAATGTATTTTTGCACAACCCTACAAAGAGATGTAGAGGGAGAATACCAGTAATGAGCCAAGAACACTGAGAGGGAGAAAGAAGCTTTTAAGTTAATTGCTAATAGAACTACTCTCTGCATTTAGGAGCCAGTTTCAGGATGTGAGCCCTATTCTCATCCTTTACTAATAAAGATGGGATGTTAAACATCACACTTGCTCTTGTACTTCTTTTACTACTTGCTTTTAAGGTCTAGCGTAGAATGGTGGCTTGTAAGAATCCTTTTTATTCATCCACAGCTTTTGGATGAATACAATTTAGATTTACATTTCTGGGAGCTGTCCACCTAATAATAGGAATCAGTGTCCTTATCAGACAGGCACTTCTAAAAGTGGAAAATACCAGTTGTAGTGTAACCTCAAGTAAGTTCAGTTTCTATGTGAAGTAATTATTTTTATATAAAAAGGATAGCTCTTAGTGGTATCAGACTTTTTTTCTTGTAAGATGAAATACCTGTGGATGTTTTCAGCATTTCCTTAGCCTGGTGTTTATTATAATTAGTCTTACAGAAATAATTATAGCACTAGGTGGAAAACATGTTTGTAAGATTAGATGTTCTATCTTTATTTCCTGAGATTTAGCTTTTAGTTTAGTTTTCAGATAAAAGTGGTAAAAGTCTTTCTTAAAAAAAATAAAAATACTGAAAGCAAAAGAAACCAGCACTAAGCAGTCACTATACTTACTACTGCAGAAGGATTATATACCAGCACTTTTGGGAATGGCCACGGCCTACATGATCTTGAAGCAGACTCCACGAGCCAGAAATCAGTTAAAACGGATTTCAAAAATGAACTGGAATCTCATTGATGCAGAGGAGTTTGAAAAGAGTTGGCTTCTGCTTGCAGATATATATATTCAATCTGCAAAATACGATATGGCAGGTGAATTATTAAAACGGTGCCTCCGTCATAACAGGGTAAGTGAATGCACATTGAAAGTAACCTATTTGAACTAATCTCAATGTTTAGTTTTTCTCTGAAACAGAATTTTGAAATGTATTTCTTTGTTCAATTGCCTGGTATTTTGCTTAGTAAGGACAAGTAGACCAAAACAAGGCAGGAAACCAGCAACTTCACGCTGGAGGGTAGTAAACAAATATGTGAATGCTGCTGAGTCTTTTTTGTTGTAACTTATGCAAGTTTTAGTTGTGCGGACACTGAAAGCTTGAGGTGTTTATGGAATGTCAGAAATGCACTTTACTGAGTCTCACAGAACTGATGAAGAGAGTTGTAGCCATATAACTTCTGGAGACTTCCTCCATTTATTGAGACCTAATCTTCATCTCTTATATTATGTTTATGTTCATAAGCCTGCTACAGTCTAGGATTATTTTTTTTAATGCTAGTATTAATCCTCTTCTGTGGTGATACTGTCTGGTAGATTGTCTGGAGACAAGCTCTAATGCGTTTACCTCAGGGTTTCTGAGCAGGCAAACTGCACAATACCCTACTTTGAGTATAGGAACAAACACAGATCTTAGTTCTTCTGCTTATTTTTCATTTTGTCCCTTTTTGCTGATCATGATTTTCTGTACGCTTCACTTTCCTTCACATGAGGCAGTTCAGTAGACTGGTCTTGCATAGATCCCATGCTGCACGTTCAGGATACTGTTTATAGAGCACAGATTTGGTTTAGAAAAAGACACAATGCTGTATATTTCCAGTTGTACGTATTTGAAGTATTTTTAGCAATTAAGCTGCTTGTATTATTATATGTAAGCCTACCTAAGTAAAATCTTGAATGAATATTTATGTTTTGCAGTCATGCTGCAAGGCTTATGAATACATGGGATACATAATGGAAAAGGAACAAGCCTATAAGGATGCAGCAATAAATTATGAGATGGCCTGGAAATATGGAAACCAAACAAACCCAACAGTAGGTATGTGTATATATAACCCATAAGTATGATTTTGGGTACTACATAGGAATGAAACAACTACCCCGTACTGGAAAGACTGCTTTTAATTTTCCATAGCGTATCACTGCTTTTCCTCACATAAAAACCACAAATGTTTAAAGGTGTACTGAACAGTCACTTGGAAAGCCTCCATGGCAAGAGATAGCAGCTTTATGATACTTCAGAAGATTCTGCTTTCTGGTTTAGTACAAGGTTTGATCTGAAACAGTTTTAGTTTGCTATTTGTGAACAAATTCTCTATTAGTACAGCATTAATTTTTAATAATGTATTTATAGTAATCTATATGTACTGCCTATATTAGAGAATCTTTTGTAAGACAATACATATATGATGGTGGCAGGTCATTGATTTGATTATTTCATTTTGATAATCAGACAGATTATCTGTTTACATGGATCAGGTTTTATATACATGAGTAAGGATTTAAAAAATAAATTATTTTATATGTCTTTAAATATATCTGTTTTAAAAAAGATGGCCAGTTGAAAACTTGGGACACTAGTCAAGTTCCAGTTTGTATCGTACATTGAAGTTTGCACTAAACTGCCACATATTTAGACTGCTTAAATGTAGGAAACCCATTCTGAAATGGATACATAGGATAAAATGCCCTTTTTTTCTCAACACCTATAGTCTATACATGGGTCCCAAGGCAGGTGGTTGACACAAATTCTGTTCCAGGTTTTGGGATATGTTTATTGCCCCTCAGAAATGCATACTACTTCCAGTCTTTAATCTGTGGTCCTTTTTTGTGCCCTAATTCTTACTAGATGTTTCTCTAGACTGAGCCATGAATATCTAGGCTAAAATATTACAGTTGTTGATCAAATAAAATGTATTAGAACAAAGTTTTAATAGTAAAAAGTTGTGATTTCCAGAGTACTTACTTGGTAGTGAGAATAAGTTCATAAATGAAAGATCTAAAATTTCAGATTTTGGAAATTGCATGCTTATAATGTGGGTTGGTTTTTTTTCCTCAGGCCTGGCCTTTGTCCAGGCTGATAAACTTGAGCTTTACCTCTTAGTTGAAAGTATCAGCCTGGCACGTTGCTATGCGACTTAGCTACTCCATGTGACTTTTTATATCAGTGGTCTGCTGACAGTGGAACAGAATAGCATTTTAAATCCCTAGTTTGTTATCCTGATTCTTTTTCCTTTTGTCCTTTAGTAACGGAATTACCTTTACAGAGGGACAGTGTATTGTAGGTCACAGTGAGAAACTCTGTGGGGTACCGCAGTAATTGAAAGAGGACAACCATTATGCTATTCTCTGTAGTAGCACATGCTCTCCAGAATAATGACTCCTTTTGATTCAGACAGAGCTGTCAGTGTGTAAAGGACTTCTATTTACTACTGGAAGTGACTTTTAGTGGAAATTTTGATCACTACAGGCTTATATGAGACAACACTAGAAAACAAACATACTAACTTCAGAAACACAGGATGACCAAAATGAATTCAAATGTGATGGTTTTGTTACTCTATACAGAAACTGAAACTGTTGCCTTCCTCTCCCCCTGCACCCCTCTCCCCCCCATCTTTACTTACAGGATACAAGCTGGCTTTCAATTACCTGAAAGGGAAGAGATATGTTGATGCAATCCATGTTTGTCATAAGGTAGAATTTGCACACGTACTTCATAGTCTGTCTCCTCTAGTAACGTTCCTTTACATAGCGATCCTTGGTATTTTGTTCAGTTTAAATTTCTAAAATACGTAGCTTAATGACAAAAAGGTGCTGTATTTAATAAGTTTGATTAAATTAAATATCCTCTACATAATCTGCTCTATCCTGAGCTCCATGGTCACCAGATAAGATATAAAAGTGGCTGTCATATGTGAAAGGATATTCAAATGGCACCACGTTCTTTTGGCCACGTGGTTGCAAGTTGGTAAATCCCTACAGAGGTATAGCTGAAAAAGTTCAGTCAAATGTTGGCATCAGAAGACATTGTTGGAAAGTAACATGAAGTATTACCTTTGTATGGTCCAAACTTAAGTAGAGCAGATGCAGAGTAAGAGGAAGGACTACTATTAAAGAAGCAGAGTGAACATTATGAATGAATAATTATTTGTATTAATAATAAAAGAAATCACATTTTTTCTTTTTGGGGCAAATCAAGGTAACTAGAAAGGACATATTGAATGGAAGGATAAGAAAGAAGAGGGAACTGAAGGGAAGAAGATGAAGTAGATATAATATAGTGAGAAAGAGCCTAAGGGAATGAAAACATAAAGGCAGAGAAAGTATATTTAAAACCTCAGAAATGTTTCCAGAGGTCCCTGTTCTGATGTGTTTCAAGCCACCCAGAGGCTTAAGCCTTTGACTTGTGTCTTTCACACCAAGGTGACAGGACAGTGGAAATGGAAGCGAGGTGACTCTGATAGACCTGGTTTTGACCTCTATGTGTGGTGGTCTCTAACCACAATGAAATACTGGTGCATTCTTAAACTGTTGTTTATGTTGTCATGTTGTTATTTTAGTTTTACAATGTGTAAGCTCAGTGATGAGAGTTACGACCAAATACAGAGTTCTTTCCTTTTAGACACAGAACTTTTGGGGGTTTTTGTCTTTTGACAGGTCCTTGGAGCACATCCCAACTATCCAAAGATCAGAAAGGAAATACTTGACAAGGCCCGTGCATCACTAAGAACCTGAATGTTTGAGGTTTTTTATGACTCATGAACTTTTGCTTAATCAGACTTTGGAAGCTATGAATGAAATGCTGCAGTGACAGAGACCATATCAGCACAAAAGTATTGTGAATATGATGAATTTAATTATATTCGAGATCTGTTTTTTTTCAGGAAATTCTGTAACCCTGAAAGAAATCGTATATTTTCTTGTTCAGTAAAGAATTCTACTCCTATGTGTGTTATGTAAAGTGACATCATAAAAAAGTGTTATCAGCATTATAAAATTGTTTTAAAGGATGTATGTTAGTATTTTGGTTTGTTTATTTGAAATAGCACGCAAAATAACAGCCTTATCTAGTGGAGATGCATTGTTAAGATGCTGGATTTCAGTTTGTGTAAACCTTTACTTCATAATTACAGTGTAATCTTTATTCTACAGGTGTATTTCTAAGTTATGGGGGCTTTTTTTCTACATGTAATAAAGTCATGCTTTTTTTTTTTTTAATCTTGAAAACACAGATATGTGTATTGTTCTCAGTGAAATTTACGTTTTTTAATGAAAATGTAATAGTTATAATTAAAATCCTATGTAAATATTCAGTAAAGACTTTTATAGATCATGCAAGTCTTATGTGGCATTTACTTTGCTCACGGTGTCTATTATCATTATCCACCTGTCGGATTTCTATGAAGAGAAATGTCCCTTATTTGCAGTGCTTAGTCTTTCAGCATTGTATGTGTAGACAATACAGTCATATGTGCAGAAATTAGCACTCATTTTGTTTAATCCATATAAAACACCTTTTTAGAGAAGTAATTTTTATTAGAGGGGATTATGATCTTGTCTCACATACAGAATATACCTGTGGATCTTTAAGGGACCAATAGCATGTCATGAATGAGAGGAAGGAGAAGGATCACGTTGTTTTCACTGATGCAGAATTTTTGAAAAAATTAATGTCTAACAAAACCCACTGTTGTACTGCTGTATTTGGTTTTCAAATAGCACTTGTTGTTGTATGTATCTTACTAGAAAAGTAATGTTTTGGCATGAAAAGGGAATTCTTAATGCTAGTGATTAAGTTTCTTTATTTCAGTTTCCTCCTCAGCTGATTTTAGCTTCTCCTGTTGACGTTGTGTAGTCACTTTCAATGGTTTCTTTTTATGACAACTGAATGTTAAGGCTACAAAAGGGAGCCTGTTTACAATCGATTTAATCTTGCTTATCAATACCTGGGTGCTGTATCTTGAGTAACTTTATAGCCTTGTTTCCTGAATACGTGGATGTGCATCACTTACGGAGTGATGCTGCCTGCTGGTGTTTGCAGTTTGTTTACTGTATTCCAGTAACTTTTGAGCTCTTGGGCAGCTAAACTAAAATGAGCAGATGTGTCTCAGGACTGTGACACTTCTATAAGATTTGTGTGAATGTTAGAATTAAGAAAAGAATCAAATAAGTGTCCTCTCCTTCCCTACAGAACCTTGAGAGTTATGGTGTAGCCTGTCCCTGCTGTTTGAGCACTGGCAGTCCCTGTGTACATGACTGTACCAGGCACAGTACAAGCTCCCTGGTTTTTGCCCGTAAGTTTTGCAGCATGGTAGAGCTCAGAGGACAAAGATTTAGTACAGTAGGGAAAAACTGATGGTATTGGAGTGGAAGGAGGAACATGAAAGGATCTAGAAAATCTAAGGCTAGGGGGAACTAAAGAGAGCTGGGCGGTGGGGATCACTGTGCTATGAATTCTTAAATTATGCTCTTTTGCACTTTTCTTTTTTGCCTTACTGAGGCAGTTTCTAGTAAAACAGCATTTCTTTGTACACAGCCTTATTCATGCAGGATCAATGTGGTGTTGCTTCCTGGATAGCATAGGAATTACATTTAGCTGAATTTTAGAATAAAAATAGGTGGGTTTATATTAATAAATGCAAGATGTTTTCAAAAAAGGCAAGACATCTGCATCTATGTTTTTCTCATAAGATGGACATTAGCCCTTCATAAGATGGGTGTGACAGATTAAGTCATGACAGTGATAAGATACAGAAATGAGTTGATAGAAATTGAACTGAGACTTTAAGCTTTCTGTGGCTAACTTCTGGTGAAGAGTTTTATGCATAAACCTGCACGCAGGTAAAAGATTTCTGAATCCCCATTAGCTGTCTTGAGCATATATAGGCACTGGTGTCTTTATAGATGAGGTCTTTAAAAGAAGAGTGTAAATAACACATATCTTTGGATTTCAGTTTAAAAAAAAGGGGGCTCTAAGTAGTCCTTCAGAGAAAATCTTGCTTTAATGTAATATTCTCGGAAGAAATAAATGTCCTTCCATATCCCTTTTGGTTTACATAAGCCAATTTAAGTTTTCCTGTGCTTACATTTTTTTTTTTTTACTTTCTCTGCAGAAGGAGTGGCTTTGTGCCATTTCTCTTTACTCCAACTAATTAAAAGTGTCAATTCAGCTTTCTCTCTGCTTTTACAGTTTCTTATTTTAAAAAATGCATGTTCTGGTGGTTTGATGGGGGGTTTTAGCCCTTTTCTTAATAAATGGGTTTGAATGGAAGAGACTTCTGGGATGGAGGGGAGTCAGTAATGCTAATTTCAAAGCACTGCACTCTTTAGTGTGATGTTGCTTAGCAACCCATCTTCCAGTTTTGCCTTTGATGAATAAAAGAGGAGAGTGAAGCTCTGGTTTCTATTGATTCATTCACTGAAACTGAAAATCTAAGCATCTTGTAACTATGGTAACATAAGCCATAGGTGTCTTTTCCTCTTCTCTCTTGCCCCCCTTTTACTTGCAGGTACAGAAGGCCTAGAATATGTTCTAGAGAGTATGTAAAAATTGTTGGTAACTGTTCTAAATAATAATTCTTTTTTAATTTGGCACTGCTTTTCTCACATTTGTACTAATACCGTAGAGGATGGTCTAGGAAGTATCGTTAGGCAAAATAATTAGTATGAGTAGCTAAAAATAATTAGTAAGACTCTAAAATAAAACTAGAGTAAAAGGAATTTGAAAGTTTTTTCCCATTTTTGGACTAGGTTTGACTTCTGCAAATAATTTCTCAAACATAGTGTAGCTACAGCAATTTTTAGAAAGGCTGTATAATAAACTAAACTTTAATCTTATTTATCCATTAGATGAGTGAGTAGTTTATTTACAAACATAATACTTTTAACAGAGTTTGTAACATTAGAGAATTTGCTGAAAATTTTCTGAACTAATTAGCTTTGAAATTGGTCCAGGAGACATTTCAGGGAAGTCTCAATAGTGGGAGTAGATTCTGGCTCTTCAGAAGGTGATGATCGAGAGCTCATTAGTGTGTTCCATATACAATGCTGAACAGGAAGAAAAGAAATTAAGGAAGTATTTCATTAGCAAGTACTTCTCCATCAGCTTATGACTATGCCACTTTTCAAAGATCACAACAGTGATTTCACTATCTGGCTTTATTTGCTCAGTGGTTTTACCTTTTGCTTCATCTTGCAATGAAATCAGAACCTTTTGTTGTTTGAAACATTGACCTGCCTTAAAATGTTGAGAATTGGACCATTACGGCAAAAATCACATGCTTTTATCTCTGCTCTGTGTTGTTGCTAATTTAGTGACATGGTGCTTGCTAGAAAAGGAGCTAAGTGAACTCTCTGAATCTTGTTCTTTAGTTATTTTTTTTGTTGTTCTTGATGTTTGGTTGGGACTGTTTTGTTTTTGGGTTTTTTTAAGGAGTCAATATTCCTGTTAATGCAGGCTTTATTCTGGAAAACAGCATCTTTTGAAATGTTCACACTAGAAATTTGCCTTAATTTTGTGCTGTGAAAGTTGAATGGCTGTGCGTGTCTCAGGTGATATAGCTACAGTTCAGGCCTCAACTTTCAAACGCGTAAGGAAGGATTTTAACATGCTATAAATGCCAGAACATACTAATTGTGATAGATGCTGGTCTAAATTTTTATTAAGTGTTCCTGGGCAATATTAATTAATTTGTAAAAAACCTGGTGTCAACATGTTTGTTGCTGCTGTAGAATCAGTATAACTACTGCCAACTGTGCATGTAGTTGCTGAGCTTATGTCATGTTACCTGCAGTTCAGCAGTGAGAGAATGAAGCTTTGAAGTCCTGGGCTGGGACAGTGATTTGAGACTAGGAAGAAGGGAAGGCTCTACACTTCATTAAGGGAGTGCAAATAGTACTTTATTCCTTTTTTTTTTTTTCTCCCGTAAATTAAACCATGCTTCAATAGAGAAGAGATTTTGCATCTGTCTCTCAGGGAAAGCGCATTGTGAAGAGAGGGAGCTCAGTGTGATATCCCTTCTCCGATCTGTGATCTCACCTCTGAGGGATTTTGTGTTCTGTTTCCCAGCAACCTGAGCTGGGGAGCGCTTGGTCAACCGCGTCTCGCCCCACATCGCACTTCGGTGGCTGAAGCAAGACCTGCGTCCGTGACGCTCGGACTGCGCTCCGCGGTGCGGACGGTGACGCGCGCACCGCTGCGGGGCGCCTTGTGTCACTGCGCCAAAAGCGCCGCGTCCCGGGGGAGCGGGAGGAGGACAAGGGAGCAGGGAAGGGGCTTCTGGCGGGCGGTCCCCGCACCCCTCACACCGCCCTCGTCCCTCCCGCCCCTCACACCGCCCCCTCCCCGCCGGCGGCGCCTCGCGCACCTGGCGCCAGGTGAGGGCGGGGCGCGGGCGCGCAGGCGCGGGCCGCTGGCGCGCACCTGGCGGGCGCGGGGCGGAAGCCGCAGAGCCCGCCCGGCTCCGGCCTCCCGGGGCTCCCGGTGTTCCCGGTGCCCGCGGCCGCTCGCGCGGCAGCGCCTCCGCCTTCCTCCCGCCGGACGAGGTGAGTGCGGCAGCTGCAGGAGCCCCCGCGCGGCTCCGCTCCCCCTTGGCCTCTCCGCGGGCTGTGGCCGGCGGCGGGGCAGCGCCCGGTGCCGCTTCTCCTCCGTTCGCCGCCGCTCGGGCGGGCGCGGGGCTCGGCGGGCGGGCGGGAGCCGTGACGTGAGGGAGCGGCCCCGGGGCGGGCGCGGGGCTGGGGCTGCCCCGGGGTGCCCCCTCAGGCGCCCCTCGGCGCGCACTCCCCACGCGCGGTGCCCTCGGACCCCCCGAGGCCGCAGCGCCGGGGCCCGTCCCTGGAACGGCACAGCCCAGCCCTGCGAGCCCTGCCCGGGGCCGGGACAGCCCCGCCAGCCCCGCTCCGGGACAGCGGGGAGCGGGCGAGGAGCCCAGGCTGCTCCCTGGGCAAACGGGTCTCCGGGAAGCGCCGGCCGGATGCAGCGAAGGTATTGACCGAGGGAGGTGTCTCCTGCCACGTACGGATCCCGCCCAAGGGTTTGCCCGCAGTACCGCATTCATTCCATAGCAGCAGGGTGGTAGTTTCATTGTGTACATTGCCAGCTAACTCTGGGATAGTTCATCCTACACGAAGCGCTTTTGAAAAGTTACCAGATTGCCTCTTTTCCCCGGCAGTTTGTTAGTCTTCTACACAGTTGGTGACAATACTTCGAGAATATTTTCTGGGCTCTGGAGAACTGACAGGGGAAGCGTATTTTAACATTAATAACCTTAGTGTCATGGATTTTTTTTTTTTTTTAACTTTGTGTAAAGTATTCTTGCACAAAGAAGAATTTACGGATAAACTTTTTTGTTGGTTAAATAAAATATCTTACTATAAATATGAATGTTATATACACATCTCAATAGTACTTTCCATGTTAGTTTTCTGTAACAAAACAAACTCTTTTGTTTAAAAAGCTACAAATTACACTGATTTACTCAATTTTGACTGAAGCCAGTGTTATGCTGCTGAGCTGACAGAGTTAAAGACTGAGACAAAACAGCCAACTTTGTGGGGTTTGGTTTCCTTTTTTAGCTAGGTTTGCTCAGTGGTCTGGTCAGTTTGGCATCTGCTACTGTCATCTAAAGGCTTCTCAATAACAGCAAAGTAAAAATTAAGTTGGTTACAGAGAGCCTGAATTACTGTTTTTGTTGCAGTGTGGGAAGGAGCAGAAGACCAGTTTTTCCTTGTAATTGCTATTGCCACTTAACTTTGCCCCTTTTGGGGGCTGGGTAGTACCAGAGGCAGTCCGGATATCTTGACCTCCGTTAAAATAGGAACAAGATATAATTGCCCTCTCTGTGACATTCCCCCAGAGTCTGTAGCTCCAGGTGACATGCCATGTTGCTTTGAAATGGGTTTTTTTGCTGTGCATAAGTTTGGTGCCTGGTTGATCTGTTCCAAGAGCTTTATCTAGTGCAGGCTTTCCCCTTTCTTTGGAATCAGTGTTGAGAATCACGTTCATGATATGTTCAGTTGCCTGCCAGCACTGATGAGTTTCTCATCCCAATCTGCTCATTGCTGATTTTGATTTGAAAGTGGCTCAAGTTTCTAGACCATGAAGTGCTAGGTTTTGTCCACTCATGTAAAGCATGAATTTATTCACTTGCTGTTACCATTGTCTGATTTTTTTCCTAACACTCACTGATACTATGTGCCATAGGCAATAGTTCTGCTGACAAACAGAGAAATCGTATCACAAAACTACTGACAGTGACTTCACAATTCCATAGTCAAATGATTAACTTGAGGGGACTAAGGTTATTCAGCAGTGAAATGTAGCTGGAAAATAAACATTGAAGTGGGAAGAGCAGGAAAGCAAAGACACTTCTGGGAGATTCTGACAAAGATTAGTTTAGCAGTCACTGACCCAATAAATCTCAGTAAATCTCCCATGAGGAGACTCTCTTTACTTTACACTTATCACTTCGGCAAGAGTTTCAGGCCAGTCAGAAAACTAATTTCAAGACCTGCACTTGATACTCAGATGCTTTTGTTATCTTAAAAGCATTACTACAATCAGGAAAACAAATAAAGTTCCCTTGGTTATGATCCAGGCATTATCTTCTGGTGCTTAAGTGACAGTCAGACACTAATCCTTCCAAGATAAAACAGCACTTTACAGCTGCTATCGTGCTCACTTGTCATCATGGCATTTTTAGGGACAGTCTAAAATTATTTTAACAGAAGACCAAACGAATCTCACTGAGGGAAAAAAAGGCAAGATACAGAGTTGAGTGAAATTTAAATTTACATATCCCAGGTCTTTACCTCATGTACAGTTCCATGTCTGTAAAAATAAGACATAAATATTTTTAGAATATATGGTTACTGTATATTTTTAATATGCTATTGGTTGTCAGAGAGAATTGCCTGACTCTGCCTATCACATACAGTGCTTGGCTGTAGAAAACTAGTATTAGTGCTCATTTTGAAAGAGCATGTGATAGTTTGAGTTTGAAGCACTTCCATTAGAATATATAGAAAGTTTGGTGATGATTTTTTGGTTTTTTTTTCCCCATTTATTTTTTGATCTCAAAGAAACTGCTGAAAGAGATAGTTGACCCACTGGTGTTCCAGCAAATTGTTTCAGTGCTGCTGCTGCTCAGAATTTCTTCAGCCTTCTGTGTGATCATCCATTTACAGCTTCTCATTTCTGTGTAATAATCAGTGAGGCAGATTACATCCAGCATTTGCTAGAATAATTTGTGCCCTTAGTGTTTCTAAAAGAAAGGCTCAGGAACTGAATACATTCAGTATTCCTCTTACAATTTCTTTTGAGGAGGAGAACCACATTTCCAGTGGCTGAGCTTCAAAGAATGTACCCTGAGGAACAGCACCTGGGTTTTGTGAATCTCTGTTTCTTTTAGATATGTGTACCCCTTCTAGGAGTGTGTTCTTAGTGGAACAGATAAGCAATTCTCTTTTGTTGCAATTGTGGAGATAGAAACTAGTCGGGTGATTCTGTTTCTCTTTTTTTCATGTGAAGCTATAGTCTTTCACTTCTGTACAGCTCATTTTATTATTTGTTTATTTAAGTCAAGGGCCAATATGCTTGTAAACAGTAGCATAGTTTGCTGGACTGAAGCAACTTTTTTAATTTTCCCTGATTTCTGAAGTGCTTTTGAATGTTTTTGATTGTATGAAGAGCCTTCATATTCCATATTAAGGTAAACCTGGATGAAAAGTTCACTCCAAAATGGATGCTTCTTAGTCTGTCACAAAAGGTGCTTGTGTGAATGGATGTTCCTCTAGGATGTACTTCCAGGAAGTGGAAACAGTTGTGTTCAGTGATTTATTTAATTTTTTTGCTGGTAGAAAACCCCTAACATTTCCACGGTGGTAGAAGATGAAAATATAATATACCAAACTGATTATTTCAGTAACTAATGTTTTAGTAATATCTACATTGATATTCATGCAAAAAAACCTGTCTGGAATTTTAGATTCAGAAATACCAGTGGTGAAAGTAGCATTTCTTACAGGTAAAGTATCCTGAAGTGTCTTTGTCATTTGGAGAGAACAGTTGATCATGAGTGTCATGTCTTGCTTTTCTTAAAGAATTTGCTGTGTTTCTATTCACACACCCACCTTCTGATTAAAGGGACATTAGGGTTTGATGAAGGGATTGTATACTTTGATAATAAAGGAAAACAGACAAGCTGTAATTATAGAAGAATTGAATTAAGTTGAAACAGTTATGTAGTTAAATAGTTGTGATTAGAATAGTTCTGAAGCATTTTTTCCTACTTTTCCCCCTTTTTAGTATTTTTAAATTATTTTTAATATTTTTTTACTTAGTTTTTTTTAGGGTTTTTAATGGTCTATAAGCAGCATTGTCAGGAAACATTTGAAACCTGTTTAATATTCAGATTTTAAAAAAAGTAGATTTTAAAATAGTTTTATTAAAAAACTGTGGTCAAGTGTATTGTTGATAGTAACCTCAATAAATTTTGCCTCACTGGCATGGTCTGAAAGAATTTCTGCTGATTTGGTTTATACTGACACTTCCATTTTTTTATACAAAAAAATGATTGTCTACAATGTTGTTCAGACCAGGCTAACAAAAAAACCAGAGTTGTCTGCGTGTTGGCTACAGTAGGGAGGCTTTCTTCTAAGTAAGAGATTTTACAGACAGTCTGACATCAGTGTTAGTGGGTGGCATAATGTAACATAGACTGCATTGAATTCACACACTACCCATGTGATGTGGTTTGAAGTAGTGTGGCAGCTGCTTTTTGGCACTTTTAGAAGACTTCTGTAGTATGTATTAGATTTCTGGTTATTTTCTTCTTAAAAAAAACCCAAAAAAAAACCAAAAAAACTTCTTATGTTTAAGGCTGGTTATTTCAAAGTGCTGTAAGAATCCAGACTGCTATTAGTGAAAATAACACTAATGAATAGAAGATTAAACACTTTGCTAAACAGTCACCCCAGGGAGTTTAATCATGCCACATAGTTCTTCAGCATGTCCTGGAGGATTGAACAGTAGCTTGGTCTGTGTTTACTTACATTGCTGTGCCATGAAAATGTGAGAGGCATTTGTGGGCAATAAAGACTGTATTTCTGACTACAAAATTATCCTGGTAAAAACCCTAAGTAAGATACAGCTTTCATGGCAAAAGTTCTTCAGACAGTGTAGCTTCTGTTCTGGAAAATGCTACTATTTTGTGCAACAGAGAGCTCTTCTCTAATTGTAAGCAATATCCCTGTCAGATATTTTGTTAACAAAACTGCACTCAGCATTTGTCTGCATCAGAAGGTTTTGCCGTATGTTTGTGGCAAATGATCCTCTGTCCACTTCATATCTGCTGCACATGCTGTCCCAAAGCTGTCACTCGATCCTTCCTGTAAAAGAGAAACATCAGTTGCACTTGTTCCTGTGCACATCCTGCCTGCCATGTGTGCTACTGCAGTGTTCTCGTCTACATTGAAAGGGTTTGTTGCTGTCTGCCACAACACACCTAACACAGGTGAGTTTTCTTTTCATTTCTAGGGACAGACACATTTTCCCTGAGTGATGTAGTTAGACCTGAGCAGCTGAGACAGATGTATCCCATAAAAGGAAATATGTTGTCAAAGAGAAGTCCAAGTGTGTGCAAATAACAGTGAATATAGTAACACAGCACAACAAACGCTGAATGACTTGCTCTTGGTTGCTCATTATGGAGAGTAATTTAATGACATACTGGTTTGAAGGCAGATGTATGCAAAACAGGCAGTGCAAGAAATATTCTGGATGAATTTTAGATTTTGGTTGTTTGGATTTACGGATATCTTAACTTGTGTTAATCACGAGAATTCTGAGGATTTGTATGTGCTTAATTTGTGCAGGAAATAGTCCCAAATGAAAACAGCAAGATGTTTAGCTTATGGTTTTGGTAAAATGTACAAATATACTTTTTATGTTTTTTGAAGATTAGGTTAGTGTTTCAGCATCAAAACAGCATCAAAGTCTGAAGTATGTCCTAAAAATTTGTGAAAGAAATATTTGGTATTTTCTAGTCCGTTTTTCCTTTTAATTGCTGGAGGCGATGAAGTAAATATAAAACTAGAAAAAAATGTCTTAGTGAGCATAAGTAAGTCTTGCTCCGTTATTTGAAGAATTGAAGATGTTTGGAAATCTGACACTTGCAACTTTAGCTCTGTAAAGTAGTTGTTAAAATAGTTAAAAGGTTTCTTTGGTACTGAGACAGGTAACAGGTACGTAGGCACATTGTATTGTACCCCTTTGAATAGACTTAGACCAGCTCATTAAAATAAAATGAGACAGATGTAAATATTTAACTCAAATATTGGTTAAGTTCTCCACTTAAAGCATACTTTCAGTGTAAAACAGTCAGTGTTGCTATATACTGCTCACTTCTCTTGACATATCTTACACCATGTTCATTAAAGGTTAACCTTTTTCTTGTCATGAACAAATTAAAGTTTCTTTACCAAGAGGAAGAGGTCTAGAGGAAGTTGGAGAACATAATTTCATGTTTAATGAGATAAAAGAAATTTAAGGACAACAATGTTTGGAAACCAGCCAACCAGCTGACAAATGCTAATTCCCTCCCTCCCCATGTGCTTACCTGAATGACTGTGCTTAATGACTGCTTATGAGATAAAGAAGTTTCCAAACTTCTCTTCTGACATTATGTACTTAATATATATATATAAGGTGTTTTCATTTTTTCCATTTGAGGAAGATATATTTATATTGCTTACTGATTTCTAAGCTTTAAGATATATTAGTACCATATGTGCTTATGCATGGTGCACTAAGAAACAGTAATGTGATTTTGTTTCTGATGGTGTTACAAAAGCATTCCTGATTAGCAACCTGCAGAGGCTGTAGCCCATGCAATGACAGTCTTCTTGCTGGGTGCTAATCTGTACATATGCTCAGTGCTTTACATTGTGTTTAGCATTTTCATGGCAAGTTGGGGGGTGAGGATGACTGCACAGGTGGCCTCTGTGATAAGAGACCAGGGGCTGCTCCCCCCTGCCCCCCATTCTGGGCTGGGCACAGCTGGTTCCAGACAGCTGTAAAATAGACCCACTGTTGGCCAAAGCTGAGCCACCCATGTAGCAGGTGGTGCCTCCGTGATGAGATATTTCAGAAAGGGTAAAAAATGCTACACAGCAGCTGTGAGAAAGAGGAGTGAGAAAAATGTGAGACCCTGCAGAAACCAGGGTCCGTAAAAAAGGAGGAGACAGTGTGCTCCAGGCACTGGAGCAGATATTCCCCCTGCAGCTCATGGAGAAGACTGTGGTGAAGAAGTATTTCTCTGCAGCCCACAAAGGACCACCCCAGAGCAGGTATCCACACTGCAGCCTATGCAGGACCCCATACCAGAGCAGGTGGATATGCCCTGAAAAAAGCTGCAGCCTATGGAGAGCCCAGGAGCAAGATTTTTGCAGGAATAAGATTCTGGCAGGAACTGCGACCAGTGGATGGCCTATGCTGGACCAGTTTATGCTGAAGTACTGTACAGAGAACCCGTGCTGGAGCAGGGGAAAAGTGTGAAGGGGAAGGAGTGGTAGAGATGATGGCTTACAAGCTGACAACAGCCCTTATTCTTCATCTCCTCTGCATCACTTGGGAGAAAGGAGATAGAAGAACTGGTAACGAAGGAGTGAAGCTGAGCCAGGGGAGGTAGTTTGAGTCTTGATTTCTCACCATCCTACTCTATTTTTAATTGGCAGTAAATTAAAATTCATCATTACGCGTCTTTCTTCCCTGTGACAGTAACTGGTAAGTAATCACACTGCCCTTAGCTCAACCCATGTTATTTTCCACGGTAGGGAGAAAATTCAGGCAGCAAAGCTCAGCTGGAGTTGAAGCTGCCAGAAAGGTGGGGGACAACAAAAGAGTTTTTCAAAAGCTGGTCAAGGGAAGGGGTTGTCCCACTCTGCCTTGCACTGGGGCGGCCTCACCTTGAATATTGTGGCAGTTTTGGGCACCACAATATAAGAAAGATTTTAAGCTTTTCAAAAGTGTCCAAAGCAGGGCAACAAAGATGGGGAAGGGCCTTGAGGAGAAGCCGTATGAGGAGCAGCTGAGGGCACTTGGTCTGTTCAGCCTGGAGGAGACTGAGGGGAGACCTCATTGCAGTTACAACTTCCTTCTGAGGGGAAGAGGAGGGACAGGCACTGATCTCTGCTCTGTGATGACCAGTGACAGGACCTGAGGGAATGGCCTGAAGTTGTGTCAGCAGAGTTTTAGGTTGAATATTACACAGAGGTTCTTCCCCTACAGGGTGGTTGGGTACTGGAAGAGACTCCTCAGGGAAGTGGTCACAGCACCAAGTCTGACAGAGTTCAAGAAATGTTTAGATGATACTCTTGGGCACATGGTGTGATTCTTGGGGATGGTCCTGTGCTGGGCTAAGGGTTGGAATCAGTGATCCTTGTGGGTCCCTTTCAAATCAGCATATTCTGTGATTATTTTTTACCATGGTCATGTTGAGGATGGGAAGTAGAGAGAGTGGCTAGGTGGGTGTCTGGCAGCCAGTCAAGATCAACCCACCAGATATGGTGAGAAAATGACATATTTCAATCTGGAAGTTTGGTAAATTGGTTGCAATCCTTTCATCAGAAAAGAAAGTTTAATTCTTAGTCTTACAGTATATAGGTACTGGTATTGTAGGACAAATTTTTCAGCACTAAAGAAAAATGGGAAAATAATATGTGAGACAGAATTGGACTGATTTTGTGGTTTTGTTTTAGTTTTCTTCTAAATTTTGTGACTTGTGAAGCACATTTTTGGTACCTTTTAGTATCTCTCTGGCAATAATGTAATAAGCTCCCCTATGCATTCTTTGAGCAATAACTCTATGGTAAAAGTACTGTAGTTTGAATGTATGAGTTTATTAAGCTGACACAAGCTTTGAAATACAGTATAACGTGAAGAAATCCAGATGTTTAATTTCTACTACAAATTCTTGAAGGAAACCAGGTAGGGTGGGGTTTTTTTTGTTTTCTCTGACTTATATCTCTTCCTGAGTATATATTATTATTATATATTAAGAAATGCAGAATCTACTTGTATTTCAAAGAAGTAAATAGAAAAGCAGGGTTTTTTCAGTTTTACGGTCAGTAGTTATGACATGGGAACTAACTGTGGCTTTTAGATAGATGCTGTTTATTTCTTTTCTCGGATCACATACGTGCAATTTAGAGAAAAATGAAGCTGTTTCTTGAATTCAGGCTGGTTTCTATATTTCCCCCTCTTATAAACTGCCAGAGAGAGTTTAATTCAAATCACTTAGATTTTGGTAGTCCTCAAATGTTTTTCATAGTTTCACCTTTGAAAGCCACTGAATATGGCTTTCACTTGTCTGTGAAAATAAATGTGGCAGAGTTCCTGAAAGAAGAGAGCTCTTTGGCATGTTCTCATGATGAGCTGCAGCAGCACATGCCAGAAAATGCAGCACAGGTGAATGAAAAAATATGAAGAATGATTACTTGATCCCCAGGCTAAATTAACCTACTCCAATTTACCTGTATCAAGTCTGCATTGAACATGTATACTAGATAACTAAACAAATCTAAGAATTTCCCACTTGAAGTCTGATTACTTAAGACTGATCTTGAAATAGATTTTTTTAAAAAATATTTGAAACTGTCAAATTGTTGAAATATGTTGATTGAGAAGTCTTTCCTGTCTTTGTATTTCACTTTTCATGTGGCTCTCTCTGATGTGCAACTTGAACCTATGCATTGATTCCACCCATTTTCGTTCAATCCCATCATTGAACTAAAATTCTCTACTTCTAGAATTTAAACAACACTTTCTACCAATTTTAAACCATTGGATGGAAGAAAATGAATGTGAAGTAGTGGCACTGTGTAGAAACAGTGTTTTATTCTTAGTGGTATGCTTGATTTTTGGTTCATCTATTTGAAGTGTATTTAAAAAATAAAACCCAAAACAAAAAACAGGAAAAGGGCATTTTGGGTATCTTATAGATAGCTGTGATGTATATTTAAGTGATGTAGCACACATAACATTTGACATTTGGGAGTTGTGAATTAAATCTTCACCATTAATTTCTTGTGGCTTTACACTGTTGAATATACTAGATGCCTAATTTAATACTTTTTGTTTTAATTTACAGGTATTATAATTTCAAGAAATGCTGTGACCTGTTTGGAGAACAACACTCACAGAAAGTTGTCGTGGGAAATTTTTTAAAACTAGAATGGCCTTGAAAAAAACACATAAACTATTCAAGACACTTTTTCACTGGAAACTTTGGAAGTTTAGCATTATCGTGTTTGTCTTTTTGGTATTTTTATTTTTATTGCAAAGAGAAGTGGGTGTTCAAGATTTTAAAGATGAAGCAGGAATTGAGCCAGTTGTTGGAAAGAAAAGTCATGTATTAGGTCTTGTGTTAAATGCTATGAACAATATCAAAGGTGCAAAGCCAAAAATGCAGATAAAAGCACCAGTTAGGCAAACTAAGATTCCTGGAGAGAGACACTGTTTGCCAGGGCACTATACTGCAGTGGAACTAAAACCCTTTCTAGATCGACCCCTTCAAGACCCTAATGCTCCTGGAGCTTCTGGTAAAGCATTTAAAACCACCAACTTAAATTCAGAAGAACAGAAAGAAAAACAGCTTGGAGAAGAGAAACACTGTTTTAATGCATTTGCGAGTGATAGGATTTCTTTACACCGAGACCTTGGACCAGACACTCGACCTCCTGAGTATGTTGAAATGTGTATGTCCTGATAGTTGAAAAACTTCTCAGAAATTCAGACTGCAAAGGGATTTGAGTTCAACACTAGGTGATAGTTTAGGAAAGTCTCCTAGCTATACATGATTGGCTGTACATAACAGCCTGCAGTGCCAAAGCCAAGAACGTTTAGAAAAGCTCACTTCTTTCATGGTTTTGAATTCAAAGTAACCATATTTAAATAAAGTTTTCTGCTTCTGCCTTTAAGCTAAAATTTCTGAGTAACTTTCAGGAAGCCTGCTAAGTTTTGCCTAGAAGAAAACTGAAAATGTGGTTTAAACTTTTTTCCAATTTAAACATCACCCCCTGTTTTTTTAGTATTCAATGTTAATAAAACCACCAGCATAATTTAATAAATTAGGAAATTGTAAACTGTTGAACAGGGTAATGGAACATCTCAGCAGGGGTCTTGTAGTTTTGAAAAATTTTATTAATGTAGACTTAGGACTTGGATAGAGAGGGTTTTGGTTATGAGCAGTCTCTCAGTGTCAGATTACACGTTGTCAGCCATCTGTGCCAGGAGTGACTGAACTTACCGAGCTGCTGCTGGTACCTGTGGTGCAGCTCCCCATAACCTTTGCTAGAGCATAACTGGTGAGCATAACTGTGTATTTTGTGAGGCAGTGGCTGTGGTTATATTACCCTGGAGTAATAACCGCCAGTCTCTAAAGCTGACAGGTGGCAAATAGTAAGTGTGTATTAACTGTCCGTGGTTATAAAGCTTTGTACTAGAAAGAGAAGGGTTTCTTTTAAGAGTTTGAGTCAAAAAACTGTTGTCCATTTTGTAACACCTGACTTTATCTGTAGATGTATCGAACAAAAGTTCAAGCGTTGCCCGCCGCTGCCAACCACAAGCATTATAATAGTTTTTCATAATGAAGCGTGGTCTACTCTGCTCAGAACTGTCCACAGTGTGATGTACACATCTCCTGCCATTCTGCTAAAGGAGATTATTTTGGTGGACGATGCCAGTGTAGATGGTAAGAAGTCTCTCTATTTTCACTTCCTTTTTTTTTTTTTTTTGATAAATTGCTTAGGAGGATGTAATGTGTATAATGGTATTCTAAGTGGTTCTGCTCTTTTCTTTTTCTTTGAAATACAAAGTAGCCCTCCCTTTTCATAATGTAGTCAATATGAAATTCTTGTTCTCCAAAAGTTTTTAAACCCCGTTTCTAGTTTATCCAATTCTGATGCTGCTTTAACTGCATAACTGGTTGCATGACAAGTAGCTTTGTAATTTGTGCTTCAAACCAATTGCAGTTTATAGAACAAAATGTCAAATTACAAATTGGCCAATACTTGTGGCAATTTGCATTTTATCATAGTGATTGTCTTTATGCAAACTAATTTCATTAATATGAAGGGAAGTGTGTTTACTGGAATGTAAAATTATTTATTGGAAAAGTAATCTTCAGTACTCCAGCTGACTCTCAAACACAACTGTATCCTGAATGTGAACACAAATGCAAGTTCAAAAATGCTTAACTTTAGCAGAACATGTCTTTACATATATGCTTCTATTTATCTATTTACACTTTTATTGCAAGTCTATATTTGGTATACTGCACTCTTGGACGTGAAATATGTTCATAGTACAGTTTAATTCTAAGGACAGGCAAAGTATGGAAGATGATGTAAGATGTATAATGAGGGATGTGGGGTTCTTTCTCAAACCTTGAACATTTAAATAGTTTTCTGTACGGCTTCTGTTGCTGTTGTAAACAGAGCCTTTGAAAACTGTGTAAATGTGCCATCATTAAGGAAAAAAGAATTTGCATATTCCAAAGATAATGTAGGTATGTGATCCATTTGCTCTGAAAATGGAGGTTGAATTGGTATTCAAACTGTTAATGCTGCAGCAGAGATGTACTAGCATGTCCTTTCTCATTTAGAATATTTTTCGTGTTCCATCTCCTGTTCTCTTCTAGTCACCTCTTACTACACCCTACCCCCAACAAAACTCAGCCCCTAAAAATAACCTTCAGCAGTTAGGAATTTTTACAGTTTTGGTGTTGAAGTAATTTCTGGGGTTTGTGAGTTGTTTACCTTGTTAGTTTAATAATGTAAAATTTTGGGCATTTATGTACACTGAATATCCTAAACCTGATTCCTTGTTCTAGAATACCTGCACGATAAACTAGATGAATATGTGAAACAGTTCCACATAGTTAAAGTAGTCCGTCAGAAGGAAAGAAAAGGCCTGATCACGGCACGGTTGTTGGGAGCTTCCGTAGCAACAGGAGAGACCCTTACCTTTCTGGATGCTCACTGTAAGTGTAATCTGTAACTATGCCAGGTCTGCTTTATAATGCTGTTCTCTTTGATTTGATGTTGCAGACATTTTATGAATTGTAAGCATTTGCAATATGTCATCTTCCCTATTGCTGTTTCATATTGTTTAGAAGTATAATTAGCAACACTGTTCAAAAGCTTGCTGGACGTGTTGAAAAATTCGCTGCGTAGTACTTTATAGCCAAGTAAAGATTCAGTGCTTGCTGCCATTGTCTCCACAGGTGAATGCTTTTATGGCTGGTTAGAGCCATTATTGGCAAGAATAGCTGAGAACCCTGTTGCTGTTGTAAGCCCTGACATTGCTTCGATAGATCTCAATACTTTTGAATTCAGTAAACCATCTCCTTACGGGCACAGCCATAACAGAGGAAATTTTGATTGGAGTTTGTCATTTGGATGGGAGTCTCTTCCTAAACACGAAAACAAAAGAAGAAAAGATGAAACCTATCCCATTAGGTAAACATTATTTGAATACTATTTAAATCCTTCTGTTTTCATGGGGGTTTTGTTATGAACAGCAGTTTGTAAGTAAACTTTCTTCAGATGAGTATGATCGGACATCTTAGTATCTTAGATGTTTTTTGTAATATTTTCTTTCAGAACCACATTTTAAAGCTTTCATAAAGATATGACCTCCTTAAGACAGTAATTGCTCTGTGTTACCTTTTTTTCTGTGTACATTGGGGATATAACAAGCAATTTCTATTGCTTATTATATTCCTAGGAGGAGGGGGCAGAGGAGGATTGTACGCAGGTTTTTTTTCAGAGACAGTACCACAGATTCAGGCTTCTCTTTGATCATATTTGAAAGAATGACAAAATGGGTCAGAGCACCCAAGTACTAGGCTGATACAGCAGTGCATTTGATGATCATTGTACCTGCTTTGGCCACAGACAGGTTCCTGGTTTGTATGAGTAATAACTTCACTTGATATCCTCCATACAGGGAAAATATGTTTTCCTGATGCTGTCTTTTATACCAGCAGTCATTAGTCTAAATGAGTTGTTAATAAATGACAATAAAACTGTCAAATGAGTCTCCATGGGGGCAGATTTAATTGCTAGAGGTATTATCTATGCCAGGAAAATGCACCACTGCAAGGAAACACTGACAAATGCATAGAAAATTCCTAGAACAGTTACAGCATGATTTTAAATCTATATTTAAAAAACCCTACGTATTTGAATCCTGTCTTCCTTCAATTTTGTTTTTGCAGAACACCTACTTTTGCTGGAGGTCTCTTTTCAATATCAAAAGACTACTTTGAACACATCGGAAGCTACGATGAAGAAATGGAAATATGGGGAGGTGAAAATATAGAAATGTCTTTCAGAGTAAGTTTAGCTCCTTAATTAGCAATTGTCTCTATGCTGACAGTGTACAGGGGTTTTGAGGACAAATTAGTACTAGATCTTGACTCCTCTGCTGAATCAGCCAACTAGGATGTGGAAAAATGAATTACTAATTACCTATGAACTAAAATACAAACATGCTCACTGAACTGATTTTAATTTTTTTTTTAATATGTTTAGGGTTGATAGCTGAAATGTATATTTTCAAGGTTTTCCTGATTAGGAAATTCACTTGTGGTATGCCTGACATATGTATTCTTACTAGTGGTTTGATGTTTTCTGGTGAACAGTAATATTGCTGAATTTTTTTCCACCCCCTTAATTCTGATTGCAGTGCACTTACACACTAAATGTTATTATTAGGTGTGGCAATGTGGTGGACAGTTGGAGATCATGCCTTGCTCTGTTGTTGGCCATGTCTTTCGCAGCAAGAGTCCCCACACTTTCCCAAAAGGTACTCAAGTGATCACACGTAATCAAGTTCGCCTTGCAGAAGTGTGGATGGATGAATACAAAGAAATATTTTACCGAAGAAACACAGAGGCAGCAAAAATTGTGAAACAAGTAGGTGGTGGTGGTGGTATTAGAAATCACACTTGCTGCGTTGAAAGTTTTGGTGAGCAAAAGTTATTTATTGACAAAGTACATAAGGATTCTAGATATTTGAATGAAATGTCAGAGTTCAGTTTGCCTAATGCTGTAGCCCCAACAAACACGAAAAAGCTACAGTGGGTGGAGATAGTGTTGGGTTTTTGTGGTGAGTTTTTCTATTGGTGGGTTGTTTTATATGTTCTCTGAAGTCCTGGGTTGTTTGCATTGAGCAGATATGGGAACTACTAGAAGAGCATGAGAGAAACTACTGAGCATAGACAACGTAAACTAACTTATTTTTTAGAATGAGAAACATAATGTCTTATTAGTCTCAAGTTGCTTAGTATTTTTACTTAAAAAGCAGGGTTTGTTGTTTTTTAGCTGCAGAATAAAGCTTATTCGATGGTGGATAACCATCCTATCTCTATCTGCTTATAAACTTCAGCTAATTTCAAGGGAGGCTGAGTTTTGGCTTATTTATTTTGTAAGTTTTCTGTCCGGCAAGAATCTAGAGTTCTCTTTGAGAAGCTATTTTTCCTCCTTCAGGTGATAATTTTCATGACTATCTAGTAGTACAGCATTAACAAGAAAAAAATCAACGAATGAAGCTTAAAACTTGCTTAATACTAGAACACAGAATATCATAGCTTTACATGTAAAAAATTGATATTAGTAATTTTAATATATTTATCTTCCATCCTTCCTTACTTCTCCAACTCGTAACAGAAAACATTTGGAGACATCTCAAAAAGACTTGATTTGAGGCAACGTCTGCAGTGTAAAAATTTTACGTGGTATCTCAGTAATGTTTATCCAGAAGCATATGTGCCAGACCTGAATCCCTTGTTTTCTGGATTTGTAAGTTTAATTTTAATTATTTCCTATAGTCTTCATAGTCCAGAAAGTTTGCTAATCTTTTGTGCTATCTTAGCCATAGCTTTTAGACTTCAGCTGTCATTTACTGCTCTAGGGTTTTGTGTCACTACTCTGGATAAAGAATCTCTTCTGCATACCTTGTTACTTGAATATTTTATGGCTTTGTCAATAGCTATGTAATTTTCATTTTTCATTCATGTGAAGAGTCATTTTCCCTGCCAAATAACTTTAGACATTGCATTGCTGAAAGTAAAAAAAAAAAAAAAAAAAATTCTTACCTTGAACATGAATGTTTAGCATGTATTTACAAATAAAACTTCCCCTTACTCCAGTTTTGAATATTTTATGTGTATCTGTTCAAACTTTAATTTGAATAACAGTAACATTGTACACTAGTAGGTTAATAATTCCATGTGTGACTCTGTAGTTATTTGGCTTTTACTTAGAAAAGAGTAACAGGATTTTTAGATTCAAGCATAGCAGAAAGTAAAAATGAACTAACAGCTGTAATTGTTGAACTAAAGGTTAGTTTTGTATATGAGTGAGACAGTTTAATTTTTTATCATCCCCACTGAGCTTTTTTTATCCTGATAACACCCTTTCTTCAGTTAAAAAATATAGGTAACCACATGTGTCTGGATGTTGGTGAAAATAACCATGGTGGCAAACCACTGATTATGTATTCCTGTCATGGACTTGGAGGAAATCAGGTAAAATATTGTATACATAATTTTTATGATCTCTTCGCTGTAGCTTTACCATATAAAAATTTTTAATTTATTTTAATGAAATGGACTAATTTTTAATATTAAATATCTCTCCCCTATCTCTTTTTTTTTTCTTTTTTTTCCCCTTAATAGTTAATTCCTATACACATTGTTAAAGGAAAATTCCATATCACTCTTAATGTTGTGTCCTGCTTCTGATGTCTTAAGTTCAGCATACAAATTCAGATTTCAAACACAGTTGCCCTCCTTCACTTGACCTGTCTTTTCTGTGCAAAACCTTTTCATCCTACCCTTATTCCTGTCTTGTAAGTGTTGTCTTCTTTATTCTTCCTTTCCTTATGCTTCCTCCTATTGCTTCTTTCTCTGTCACCAGGACTCGCAGTGTCAAGGAAGATGTTGGTTGGAATCCGGCCAATGGGAGACCAAGTGTCCAGGCCTGAGCCACCTTCCCTATCATGCTTGCAGCCTCATAGTGTGAGGTCACAGTGGCCTACCCTGCACTGGCTAATGCAAGTGAATAATGTGATCCCATTTGTTCAAGAGGAGCTCTCTTTGGTACATAGCTCTTGGAGGCAGCAGTGGTTCTGTTCCTTCTACACTATAACTTGCAAGAGATGTCAGATACTGAATCCTTCAGTCACTACTGTAATACCAATAAAAGGAACATCTTCCCTGCCCAGAAGTGCACACTTCTCTGTTGCCTCTAAGAGTCAATAGAATTTAACAACAGTAGATCCTTAATAACTGAAAATTAGCAAAAGTTTTAAAGTTCTTGTTAGAATATAATTGTTATTTTGGGGGGTGTTAAGTTTTTTTCAACCTTAAAAGCCACCCATTGATGGCACTATGAAAATTCAGACAAATAATCCTTATAGTTAGTTGATACTTTCCTAATCTATTTTTGTGGGAGTTGGCACACTGTCTAGATTAGGAACTACCCTGTTATGTTAGCTTCTTACAGTATTGAACTTGGTTTTTTATTCTGTTGTGGATTAACACTATAATAGCCTTTTCACACTGTCACAGTCTAATTCAGGAACACTACACTGAGACATTGTATTAAGAGATCTGCTGTATGCTTCTATTGTTCGCTCTCTCTAAGTTATCTTGAACTGTACTAAAACTCTATACTTTCAAGTGTTAATGTTTTTTGTTTTTCCTCCTGCCATAAAATAACAGTCTGAAGCCCTTTAAATGCCAGCCTTCAGAGAACTTTAATATTGGTTTTGCTGGTAATGCTCAAGGGATGCATATTTGCTTACTTAACCCTTCTCATTACAATGCTGTTTTCAGTTGTTTTCTATCCTTTACCAGGCTTTTTTCACTGTAGGCTGACATGGTACCTGTCATCTTTGTCTACATATTTGAGATGGCAGAAGGGAGTGGCAGAGAGAGCCTAATTGTCAGAGTTATACATCAGTTGTATATTATTCTTCCGTTTTAGAATATTCTGGGACTGGGAACATGCCCATCTCAATATCCAAAATTAATGAGGTTTTAAACCTAGCTTTCAAGTCATATTTCTGGGGCGTGAAGAGAGTTTGAAGTTCAAAAGATAAATCAAGACATATTAAGTCAGATTACCAGATTAAGAGTAAATTATTATGTCCGAGAGCTGAGTGACTAAGCAGGTCACTCCTATCAGCACCTATTTCAGGGATTAATGTTAGTCACAGAGTTTTAAGAGGGAGATGCCTGTTTGTTCCTCAGTGCTATTTCCATTGCATCCAGTGAGGAGGTGATTGCTGACCAATTGGACAGATGGTTGAAAGCCACAAGGGAGTAACTGAGTCTGGTCTTAATAGTCAAAGAAAGATACAGTGCAGGTGGCTGACGTGGAGCCAAGAAACAGAGGTAGTGGGATCTAATGATAGGAACTCTGCTGTTTAATGAGGGAGAAAAGGAAGAGACCAGGATGTTAGGGTAGGGCTTAGAGGGATAAAAGGACAGCAGTGTCTCTTAACTGTTAGAAATAAATCCCTGTTAAGACCAGAGTTATAGCCTAGAATTCCTGAGCCTTCACAGTACTGTGCTGTCAGGAAATCATGGTAAAATTAAATCACAAAGTACATGCTTATATTACTTCTCTAATGGCTAGCTCACAAGAGAACATAACAGCATCCTATTGTTGACATTTATTGTTTAGATCAAGCAGAAGAAGTTGGCACACAGCAGTAATTATTGTTCTGTGTGACTTTTTTTTTTTTTTGCTCTAAGAAAAAACAAAATCCAGCAACAGAATTGAATACAGATTTTTAAAGTTAAGAAATACCAAAATTTAAGTTATCTGTGCAACTATCTCTAGTCTTTGTTTTGCCTCCTTGAATTATATATAATCTGTGTGGGAGCACACAATGAGATACTGCATCATAATACATATGCAGCTAGTGTCATTTGCAATTTATACATGTAAATATAAATTAGCATTGCATTAGTATTAAAAAATGCTTTTAGTTTTGTAAACACTTTTAAAGTGTGTATGCTAAAACCCAGAAATTATTCTGTAGTCTCAAATTTTTTAATAAGAAAAGACATCTATTACTTTGTATATGGGAATTTCAAAGATTTTAATACTTTTGTTTGGTTTTATTTACTGAATTTTTAAAAAATTATTTAAATAGTACTTTGAATATTCTGCACACCATGAAATTCGACATAACATTCAGAAGGAGCTTTGTCTACGTGCCTCTAAGGGACCTGTGCAGCTTCGAGAGTGCAGCTACAAAGGGCAGAAAACCTTCGCTGCTGGAGAGGAGCAGTGGCTGCACCAAAAGGTATGTGCAATGAATTGGCATTTTTATCAATGATCTTTTATATTATTTAATTTTAGATTTTCAGTAAAAGTGAAAATGCCAACAAACCCAAACTCTGAAGCCAAAAAAGAGTAAGTTTAGTTTGGGCAGGAAAATGTACGTAATTTCAGCTTTTCAGCTACCAGAACAAAGCTTGATTTCACTAGTAGGAGTGTCACTTAAAAAAACAGTTTATATCCTTTTGTGTGTATGTCTGGACATCCACCCGGAAGCCAATTCAGATGTTTTGTATCTTTTAAAATATTTTTAAAAATTTTCCTAACAAAACAAGTTGCCACCTGTGTACTACTTTTATTTATTTGCTAGCCCCCTCTGCACCATCTGTATGACCTTTAGCGATCAACCTGGGGGGAAAACAGCATGTTACTGTTTGCTCACTTTGTTTTTAATTTCCTTTTTTACTCACTTTAGGATCAAACTCTGTACAATGCAGCACTACGTACGTGCCTTACAGGAAACGGAGAGCATCCAAGTTTGGTGTCCTGTAATCCATCGGACCCCTTCCAGAAGTGGATCTTTGGCCAGAACAACTAAGATTTCATATTTATAGCCAGAAGCATTTTATTACAAGAGATGATCCATTCTGAACTGTGATCATATACTTACACTGCATTTTAAGTGATACTTTAAATGCAAAATGTTTAAAGTTTCCTTTCCCTCTTAAGTTGGATATAAAAATGTGTCTTCGGAGATTCCCTAGGCCTCTGCTATACCAAAGATAATTGAGATCCTGATTATATTTTGTTTACAGTATTTCTGTGATGAGACTTTATATGTTGACCACTGATGTATGGATCCTATTAGTCCTCTTTCACCTTGGGGGCCATATGTATATTGTTTTTTCACATATTGTAAGTACTTCTGAAAAAGACTAATTTTCTCTGTAGTGTTGTGAGAAATTATTGTCTACTGTCTAAAACCCAATACACTTTATATTTTTATGCTCAATTGGTGGACTTTTTTTTAATAATTTACTTTATTCAGTGACACTTTCTCAATATTTCTTAAGTTTCTTCACTTGAAAAATTAAATATTTGATTGTCAAGTAAAGGCCAAATAGGCTACCACACTGTGCTCACTTCTAGCAAGTCAGTCCTTTTGTAGAAGAAAAAAGTAATTCTCACTGAAATATGTATTTATGATTATTCTAATGGAAAATCTGCTTATCCTGATACTAATCTTTTGTTTTGCCAAAACTTCTTCTATAAAGGTTTTTCATAATTCATGGACTTTAAAATTTATGACAGTTATATTGTAATAGATTCCCAGCTGCTTAACATTTACACATTTTTTTCAACCTTTTTTCTCATTATTGCTTTTAAATTATTTGTTAACTACTAAACTTGCCTTTTCTTTCCTACCTTTTAGTGATTTATGCCATGTTTACCTCACAGGTTTCTAATGTGATCTGTACGGAATCTCTTGTGTGAACACCTGCATGGGTTTTTTTCTTATTTCTGTTTCCCCTTTTACAAATGAGTGACCTCAGTTCTATCAGTCCAAGTGAGACCTTGGCCTTCCTAACTATTCTGCTATCGAAAATAATACAGCATAATCGAATATATAATCTATTTTTAAAAAATTTAAAGTGAAGACAAAAATATTTAGTTGCATGATCAAATAGAAAGCTGAGAATAAATTTGAAGGGGTAGGTATTAAAGATTGAATAGAACAAAATACACTAATAATAAATTTGTTCTTTTTTCCTAAATAATATCATTACAGATAAATGCTAATTTAGGTATAGGGTCTGGAGGGTGGATGACTGATGATGTGTGGGGTTTTTTACTTACTAATGGGGCGAGGGAGTTTGTCTGGATAATTTAATGGTATCTGCCTAATGAGTTCAGTTTCTGAATAAAAGCAAGAAGAAATCCTTTCAGTTGTTCTAAGTCATCTAATGGGACAAAAAAATGAATAAGCAAGGACCAGTGATAATTTGTTGGAAACATTACCTTAAACTAATTTATTTTTCTGGTTTGATAATACCTTTATGTTGTGTCTTGGCATCCGTCACAGGTGACACCTGTGAGAACATCCTATGAAGTTAAAGCTGTACAACGTACAATAACTTGATAAACTGTGAAAAGAAATTGATAAAAAGCCTGTACTGGGAAGGGTTATTAATACCACTGTGAAACTGGAAGGTTGTTTAGAATGGCACAGCCTGTGTCCTCTGATAAATGTTTTAATTTGGTAATGGAATACCAACTTTTGCAGATCAAACCAATATTGGAAGGGCAACAAATGCTCTTGACTAACTGGAGGAGTTGAGGAAAAACAGAATGCAGGTCAATGAGAAAACTGTTGAGCAATATGAATAGAGGATGGGAGCTTACACAGAGAGCAGCTGTGCTGTGTTGAACACCAGGTATGAAATGGGAACTCAGTGTTCAAGGAACATGTTCTAGAAGACAAGGTATTTAGCACAGTGGTTTAAAAGAACTTGTTCTTTTAGTTCTTAGTTCTCATGTTATACAAAAAAATGCATTATATTATTTTTAATATCACCCCAGGATAATTTCTTCATGCAATCTGTATCTCTTACAATCTGGTCAGACTGGAATATGCATATGTTAATATCATTTATCTACTCATTACCAGTTGGGGTTTTGTGGTTTTGGTTTTTTTTTCAGACGCAGCATTCCAAACGAGGGTAGAATTGGAATTTTAAGGAGACACGTGTTCTCTTGCACTCGGAGTAAGGAACCTCTTCATGAACAATGCTAGAGAAGCTCCACTTTATATTTTTTGTTTTTCTAACTGGTAATCTAAGATCGTATCATAGCAGATAGAGCAATATATGCAGTTGTTGCTGTTTTCTGCAAAGATTAGGTATAGCAGTTCACCTTGTTATTATATTTTGTCTTTAGTTCTAGGTGTGGAAGGGGAAAAGTAATTCTGTGATTTAAAAATTATCTTTTAAGATTTTCCTTTCATTTTTTGAGATTTCTGGTCTAAACAGTTACACAAAATTCCTATTATACTCTGATTTTTTTTTAAGTATGCTTACTATCCTTTAAACTATGAGTGACATTTTAGTCTGTATTTTTTTCAGTACTTAGTACAGCAGCAGTTCTGTCATACTTGGATTCCCTACTATCTGCCAGAAAAGAGGGAAGCAGATCTAAAACAGAGGAAAACTTTAAATGTTTTTTGTTCTATTCTGTTTGAAGATCTGAAATTAACTTCTGTGTCTACATTGAATATTGCACTTCCAAATATTCATACATACGTGTGTGTACATATATATATACGTATACATTATACTAGAAGAGCAATAAGAGATCTGTAAATACAATAGGAAATGTAGAAAGTTGGATTCTGGTTGGTTTTTTGTAATTTAATGAAAAAGCATCATCTTCTGGATGTTGTTAATGTTCTCCTGAAAGTGGCATTCCGAAAATGGGTTTGTTGCAGGGAGGTTCTCTGGCTCTCAAATGGCTGTACAAAATACTGAAGGTTGCTACAGCAGCAGGCATCAGTGTTAACCTGCATCTCACCGTGCTCTTTTACACATCCAGGGAAGTAATCACAAGTGCTGAAAAAGGCTTGATTTCAGGCAAGGACAGCTCAGCCCCACTCCCAGCAGGACAAAACGGGTCCTAAACATATTGGGACTTCAGGGCCTGTGGCTCTGGGCAGCGAACAAGAGGTCTGCACTTGGTTGTGGCTCTGCCTGGTTACGACACCGTTCACTGTGGTGTGAATTCACCACACCTGAGGATTTTATTACCCTTGGCAGTAATTGCTGGTTTTCTCTAGGGTGAGTATAGAATCATGTGAGTACTATCAATTGATAACTTACCAGTGAACCTTAGTGTTAAATCTTCTTACTTCTGAATTGGCATTCTGGTATCTTGAATTAGAACACCAGTGCTGAAAGTTGTTTTACAATATTTTTTATGTCAGTATGGCTTAGCAAGCCCTGTTAACCATAGTTCAAGACAAATGCCAAAAGCAGTGTGATAGCAGATGTTAATCTATTTCATTCTGTGTAA
>JAYRBT010000181.1:18729267-18765450 GCA_036023395.1 Myiotriccus ornatus | reverse complement strand
AGCCCTGTTAACCATAGTTCAAGACAAATGCCAAAAGCAGTGTGATAGCAGATGTTAATCTATTTCATTCTGTGTAACTCCTAACAAACTAAAAACAAATGATACCCTAAATTACCCTGTGAGAACTTTTTTTGTAATCTTGAGAAAATCTGATCTGTATCCATTTTTTAAAATTCAAATTATTTAGCTATATGTAATGTATCATTAAAGGACACTTAGGGACAACTTTTATAAAAGCAGAGCTCAATTTTAATAAACATCAGAATGAAAATATGGCAGAGACCTGAGATTGTTAATTATTTTCTTAATGAAGCAGTGTCGATCGGCAGTTTTCAAAATAAGCAGTTGTCCTGAGATATAAAAGTTTGATTTATAGCCATTGAAATGATTTGCTGTGTAGCATTACTGCTAATTGTCCACCAGGGAGAGCTGGTGCAAAATTTTATTCCAACAGCTGCTGAAAACGATTGCTTCATTACCTTAAAATAAAAAATATTAAATTCACTGTGATAGGCACAGGTGAATCAGGTACTTTATTTCACTGGCCAGAGAAAAGTGTAGGCAGTAGTATCATGAAAAAGCAGATGGATATACCTAACAAGGCATTTCTGTTTATTTCTTTAATTGGCATACAAATATTTGAAAATAAAAACAGACACAAAAAACCCCTCCACACAAACTGTTTACGCTGTCAGGCTATGAGGAACGGGAGAAATGCTTGAAATTTCAGAGTGTCTTTGGAGGCTCTACAGGTCTTGGGGAGGAGCTGCAGGACTAATCTGGTTCTCCTAGTTGAGAGAGGAATGTCTTGTGAGTGCACAGCAGAAATAAGACGCACATTCACTGGCAGCCATGATGTAACGTAGAAACCTGTTTTACTTCATTGCAAACAAATGGACAATATATATTGTACAATATATAATAAAAATACAGCTGATACAAGTGCCACTAATTAACAAAAAACCCTAATGTTAAGACTTAAAAATGCTCATTTTTGTAATATATACACTGCAGTAATAAGCCACAATAAATACATCAAATTCCATATCATTCATAATAAATACCGAAAATATAAATACAGAAGAATACAGTTAATTTGAATAAATTACTACAACGTAAGGTCTAGGTTAAGTTCTGCTGAATATTATTGTAGCTTATATTACCCTTTGGCATCTTTGATGTTACAACTTGTTTAAAAAAAGGAAATTAAGGAAATGTGTAGTTCATGAAGCTTAAAATTATTTCCATGTACAGATTTTAAGATGAACTTTCTTTCCCTTTGCTTCTTCAAACAGTTTAAAAGCAGCAGTCCAATTAAATATCTTGCTTTACTGTTGAGCTCTCCATTATTTTAGTATGCAAAATAATCTGTAATGGAAAATGTTAAGTACTTAACATAATTATTTTTCTCAGAAATTAGTAAAGTTAGAAGTAATGTACAAATTTTAAACAAATTCCTGCAATTACACCACAATTTTCCTAGTCCCATTTGAATGGATTACCTGTCTGAAAGACCGTCAGCTTAAGTGATTTTGAATTTATGCTGTGGTGTGTTATTTACCACTTGCCAACAAAAATTTCAAAAGCAATTTTATATTCTTATGGGGAAATATATATATATATATATATACAGAGAGAGATGAACATCCTGAAAGACAGGGTTGGACTAGACAGTGTAAATGTTACATAGTCTGTATTTGTTAAAACAATTAAAATACTTTAAACAAATAAAAGGTAATAAGTGCTGTTTTTTGTTTGGTTGGGTTTTTTTACAAATTTTCTATCTGTTAGCTATAGATGGAAACAAATCAAAATAACCAATTAGCCATGTTTTATGTTAACAGGTATTAAATAGTACATTTGTATTAATAATTTTATTTGTAAAAGATTATTACACCAGAATGCAATTTAACTTAAAAGATCAACTTTACTAAGACAATATTACAGGCTGAGGCTCTTAGGAATGGATTTGTAATCTACAGATTTTGACTATTTTGCACTGTTAAATGTCTAGCGCTTATTTTACATCAAACACTTTTTAACTTGTTTCACAAACTACACTTCAGACGTATTTCCATAGAAGCGCCTACAATCAGTCAATTAAAAGAAGGGCCCAGTTCTTAAGCACTGTTTATAGGAGTAGTTGGTGCTACTTGTGTCAAATGGTTGGGAAAAAAACAGCATGTTTGCTTTGGGTTTTGTTTTAAGACAACCAGCTGCGAGTGCACAGGATTATCTTTTCAAGAACTGAAAACTGGTGCTGAATCTGATCTGAGACTCACGAATGGGTCTTTACAACACTGCCCTGGTACCCCAGCAAAACCCAAAGCTTCATTCTTGAGAACATACTTTAGAAGTTCCAGATGGAGAAACCTAAAATAATTACCTGCCATAATGTCTAATAAGCAAGTCTTATTTGAAAATCCCAAACTAAAATGGTGATAAAAAGGACACCTACTCTGTCCTTACTTTTAACATCCCTTGATATCTAAGAAACTGGTTATATAAGAATATGTGCTTGGGAGCAGAGTCAACTGATACTGAAAATGTCTTTGTAATTGCCATAGGCAAAGAAAGGACATGGTACCAGCGCTTCTAGGTGTGGCTTTGCTTTGTAGTTTTTACCCCATGCATTTGGATAAGTCTTTTATTTAATGGCCACCTGTATGTAACTGGTCTGGAAAAATGGCATTTCCTGTTTACACTGACTTCATGTTTGGTTTAAAGTATATTAAGTAACTGAATCAATATTATCACCTAACAATATCCATGTACTTTTCCGTCCTTGTTCTGGAGAGATCTTTATTTCTTGTTTTTCCTTCCTTTTTTATTATATAATGTTTTGGTTTCTCCTTTAGAAGAAAGGACAGTCTGCCTCATGCCTTCATCTTCTTTTCCTCTAAATTGTCCTTTCTATCCTCTCCTCACTCTAGTGCTTCAAGACCAAGGAGTATCTTGATTCTTGTGTTAGAACAATGATAGATTTGTATCTTCCTCCATTTTCCTGTCTATCATGAAAAGCTAATCCCATCTTCGTGGTTTATTGGAAAAATGAACAGTTAGAGAAGAATGCACATGAGAGGCAAACTTCAGCTTGGTTCTACTGGACATTCATTCATGACACAGAAGTGCCATTGCTAAGATCCAAATTAAGATAACTGAGTAAATAAAGGACAGAGTTTGCCCTTTTGACTTTTTTTTGTCCCACCCCCAGCCTTGGATGAAGACTATCATCCTCTGAGCTGAGAAGCTGCAGCACAGAGCATCAGGAACACAGTTCTCCAGGCAGTGGGACCTCCTGAGTTCTGGATGTTCTGCAGCCACAAAGACTGCACAGCACCAGAGCAACACACATTTTAACTCACAGAATCACGGAATGGCCCCCTCTGGAATGGACCTTAAAGATCTTCTACTGCCAACCCCCATGCCATGGGCAGAGATGCCACCCCCTAGGTCCAGTTGTTCAAAGCTCCATCCAACCTGGCTTTTCAAGATCTAATTCACAGCACAGAGGACGTGGGAGTTGCCCTTGTGCTCAACTGTAATGAGAGTCTTACTGTACAACAGAACTCCCAAATGCTGACAGGAAGGAAGGCATTAAAAAAGAAAACTAAACTAAGGTGGCACAACAGATGTTTCATGAATTGGATGTTCCAATTAAAAAGTAAAATTCTTGGTATCAGCCATTAGGGTAGCAGAAAGTCCTCAAGGATGTTATAACTTTCCTCCTTAAGTGGAAACAAGACTCTGGCACATTTATTAGCAACAAAATTAAAAGCTACCTTGGCTTTAGGAGTGGGAAGAGACAGTGAAAAGGAAGAACTTGTGAAGAACTCAAGTGTGTTCACTCAGACATCTTTAAAACTAAATTGAACTTGTTCATCACTTCACAACGTTTGAGCTTTGGATTTGACACTTCTTGGAGAAAATGGACAATTAATAATTTGCACGTGGACAGTGATTACAGAGAACAGCAAAATTAAAAATATTAGAAAAACCTGGAAACACTGAAAAGGCAAATGCTGAGATTTCTCATACCAAGGAACATTTAAGTCTGTTTTGAAAATAACCGTTTTCTAACATTTTAAAAAAATAGTAATCAGATTTAATATTTTAGAAATAAATTCTATAGAATATATTCTCTGAGTTACTTCTAGTTTTTCAAAGTATTTTACATCAAACGTTCTGCAACCATAATTAAGTAGATGACAGAATTACTCTTCAGTCTCAGCAGGAATGCTTGAGGATTTTCCGTATAATCCTCTTCTGTCCCTGTTCCTGACTGTTTCAGGAAATAAAACAATTGGCACAATGAAAACGAGTTCATACAACTCATGAGCTGTAACAATGGAGATCCTTATTTAGCAAATGCTTTTTTAAAGGATATCACGGGTCTCTCTTGCTTTACCTTTGAGTAAGGGCAGCTGCTTTGCTACAGGAGCAGTCCAGGCAAGGAGTTCCAACTGAGAGAATTCAGCCAGCAAAAGAAGACACTGTGCATGGGAGTAAGACTGCCTGCTGCTGTCAATATGGTGTTGCAGACAAACCACAGTCTTGCTGCTCAAATGTTAAGCACCTGACAGGTAAATTTTGTATACGTAAGACAGCTTGTATTCTAACTTTTCACTGTGAAATTTACTGTTAAACTTCTGCTCATTAATCCAGTCTAAGAAAACGAGAGCTTGCTTTAGCTGTGCTTCACATTAGTGAAAAATTTCTATTCACTTCTGGACTGGGCTTCATTTGGAAAGTGGCATAGTCTGCAGTACAGAAACTTAGTTATGATACTAAAAAAGGGGGAAATACGATGGTATTTTGCCTGTTTTATCAAATTATGTTTTATCACAGTATCTCCAAGCACGTTACAAACCAGAGCACAGAAGATGCAACTGACACAACAGGACAAAGGCAAAGCCAACAGAACCCAAGTGTCCTCTCTCTGAGCCCAGTACTCTATCCAGAATAGCACATTTCTATCAGAGAGTCAGGAACACCTGAAATATTAAAAAACAAAATATATATTCTGTTTTGCATACAAATATATGCATACAGTCTTTAATAAAAAACTAGCTGTGTTTGTGAAGATGCTCCTTGTGAGGCAGGGAAAGCAAAAGTATCAGCACCACCAACACGACACGGGATTTCTGCAGCACTTCCATGAAAGACAGGATTGCTCTGTTACCAGAGCACTGATCAGGCTGAACTGTATCTGTGGCCGTGTACAACGGCCTTAAAATAAATTAATGTCAGCTCCAACTATGATTCACTAGCAGGAGCTTGTGTAAATGAAAAACAGTAAAACTTTACAAATCTAGAACTTTCTGATCTAAATGGCAGACAACTGAAGAAAGAATAGTAGGAAGTTTTACTGACCAGCTTTTAATTTTTTAAGCATGTTCCAGTGCGCATGAGTTATACCTCTTAGAAAGCAATTCCAATTGCTGTAATTAATTGTGCAGAAAAGTTCTAATTTCACATCTAACATCAGTTAAAGCTTTACCTATATTTAACAATGCACTGTTTTCCAAGAGAGGCAAAGTTCACCTTATAGGCAAAAAGGCATCTGGTTTTAGGTGCTGTTCCAGTGATCTTCTGTGTGAAAATTCTGGTTTATTTTAACAGAGGGAAATGCTTTTATTATGACTCATTTTTCTGAACTATGCAATATAATCATAAATTATTACCTGGCTCCTTAGGAGTGTTTATCAGTAGCCAGATATCTCAGGAAATAAAGCTGATATAACTATCAGTAACATAAGTATTTCCTCAAATGATACACTGTGTTGACAAAGAAGCAAATACTGCTGGTTATCATTTAGTAATATAATACTTTCATCACACAGAAACAGCCTACCCAAAATGAAAGGACTGGTTATCAAAATGACTATTAGCCAGCTGAGAAATAGGACACAGCATTATACACTAGCCCAGAAAATAACATTAAAATATTTTCCATACTATGACTAACTTAAGTTTGTAAATGTTTGTTTTTAAATGAAAAGTATGTTTTTTGTTATTAAAAAAAATCGAAATCTAATGAAGTGGTGAGAAACCTGATTCTCACCTGATTTCTACATCCTACTCTACATTTCAGGTAAATTAGCCTACTTGTCAGTTAAATTAACCTTCCTGTTTGGTCAGGGCTGCAACTATTTTTTTGTCACTAGTGAACTTACACACGCTAGAAAAGGCCTTAGCTTTGTTATTTGCTGGCACTGAATTGGCTGAGCAACAGGTTACCCTTATTTTAAAAAAAGAGGTTTCTGGGGGTTTTTCCTCAGTATGAGTTTCTCTCTGTTAGAAGGGTTGTTGACATTATTAATATAACTACCAGAAACTCTCTATGAATTATAAACAGACTTGGCTTTACAACTTGTTGCAAGAACTAAACAAAATTTGTTTACTTTGTATCCTGAGATGAAATCTCGATTGCAAAACATCAGATCAGAAGACAGGTATTATTATCTACATTATCACCAGCTAGTTAATTAGGAGTATTTTTTCAATTTAAATCATTATTCTGAACATTTTACTTTTTCCCAGGAATTAGCTACTTAAAACATGGCAAAACAGTATATCACAAATACTTTATATAGTCACTGCTCTCTCTACCCTCTCTCTTCCAAGATGTAACTGCTTGTTATCCTGTGCTGCAGGCTTGAGAGAACTTGGCTGCACTCACCCCTGATGCCCCAATGGCATGGAGTAACACACATATCTAAGTACTCAGAAGTTTATACAGGTGCTGATATTAAGCAGGACTGGGATCTGAAGCCTGTGCGAATGGAAATAGTAAATAACCACCACCTCAGTATTTTAAAACTGGCTGAGATGTATTTTATGAAGTTAATCACTTACTGTGCTTGCCGATACAATTAAAGATATTTTTCAGGTGAAAGCACAGGGGCCAGGAAAATAATTTCTTATTGCTCAGTAAGGGGGTGAATAATAAAATATTTCATTTAACTTTCCCCTGAGATAAATACCCCAGTAAAGTGTGTGTGGTTCTCCAGCACACTCTGAGGGTAAAGAGCTGCTCCTGATCCTCATCTACTGTCCCAGCTCAAGCAGAAGAGATTTGTGCTTTTGGTGCTGGTGTTGAGTGAGAGCGCCAAATCCAACTCACTGTTGATGCAAGATGCCTGTAGACAGAGACTTGTTACATTTGCCCTTAGAAGATCCTGAACAGAATAATATTCTCAGATGCAGAACTTTAAGAACTAGCACATTTCTCTCTAAAAATCAAGGGGATTTGCATTGGAGAATACAGGTGTTTACCTGCCTACTCAGCCTTAGAAAAAGAGCCTAGAGTGTTCTGTGACTACAGGAGGAACAGAGTCTACTGAACTGCTGAGCCAGATAACCGGCATGAATGCGCTTTCTCAGGAGGCGGAATATGTTTCAAGTTTGGAATCCAGTCCCTAGAGAACTAGACTTGTCAATGCAGTTCATATAAAACGTGTAGGACTTCTTGTGGAAACAAGTAAATAAAAAACCTTTCCAGCTACTACATGGAGTAAAAATATTTTGCTAATTTAGCATAAATATGAGAAATCACTTTGCCCAGACTTCATATAAAAACAAGTAAGTTATCTTTTTTTTTTTTTTTAAATGAAAAGCATATTTTACATCTGGCAGTTTTTCTACTGGAATACTGTACATGATGTTTTAAAGAGCTTCTAACCAGAAGAGTCATTGTTACAGAGCTAAAATTTACACTGTTTACATGCACACTGTTAACCATCTAGATTTGACACAGATAAAACTAAGATGCTGATCCTTATTTTGACAAACACGACAGGTCTACATTTCAACTCACTCGATGTAGAATAAATAAAAATTCAGTATTAGAAGAACAAAAATGCTAACATAGATTTTGAAACCAAAATAAGGCAGTACAGAATTTCCAGTGCAGCAAAAACCTGGGTCCTATGCCTCCTTTTCTAGACAAGAACAAGGCTGGTTAATAAATTAAAGTTGATATACAGCAGGTAATTTTAATTCCCATTTAATTTAAAAACAAATGGATCACAAGGAAATGGATATCCATATGATGCCCATGCTATTTTGCTTGCAGACTTTTGCAGATACAAAATTTCTGAAGCTTTTTTCCTCACTGGATCTGCTGTTTCCTATTTATACCAAATGATGCTACATTTGAGGTATGACCAGAAGTCCACAAAAGCCAGTCTCATATTTCATAAAAACTGTTAAATGTTTAGGCAATCTAGAGAGTTCCACATTTTTTCCCCATGCTTTATTATCAGTAAGGCTCTGCTTTTATAAATCGCATACTGACATACTCATGAACTGGCTTGGGAAAAACGTCCAGGTTTTGTAACAGTGAATGTTAAGATCTTACAAATGCCTCAGAGAGTGGAGCTATGGCATTTCTCCAGAGTGGTTCACAGTTTCCACAGTTAATACAGTCCTGCAAAACAGCACTAAAGTGCAAAGTACCTGAATGGTTGTTGGGCTAAAAGGTGCTGTGCAAGCTTGAGCTACTGCTTTGCCATTATATACAAGATCCTTTTTCTTTGGGGTGAGGGTGCTCGTTCTGGAATGCCACTGATTTTAGTTTTAATGGAGGATTGTCTACCTTTCTAGAAGATGTAAATGCCCCCTTTCTGACTCTTCTGTTTCTCAAGAACAGTAAAAGAGAAAACAGCACACTATAAAAATCTGTTTCAAGACAATTTACCAGAAATGGTATTAAAAAAAAAAAAAAAAGAAGGAAGAATACAAGGTACTCCAGATGAAAAGTGGATATGCTCTTTGTAACTAGATATGGATCTTCTGCTCAAATGAACATGCTGTCCATTTTTATCAAAACATGAATCTTAAACTACCATAAATAAAATACATACAGTACAGAACAATTAAAACTTTTTTTGTACAGTAGTTACTTTTACATTAAACTTACCATCTTTTCAGATATGTTGAAAATTAGAGGACTCTAAACATGATTATTTCAAAGCATCATTTTTAACATTTTTGCACAGGCCCGACAGTCAAAAACACAAAGCTTTGATTCAGATAGCTTGGCAGGTTTCACACACGTCCATAGGTAGGTTACTTTGAAATAGGTTGGCTGTGTTTCTTTACTTACGTGGTTTTTTTTTTTATCAAAAAAAGGTTTGATTATTTTTATTTAAATCTTAACGTGAACTGTTTTTGTGCAATACCACTGCCAGTGTAGCTTGAGAAAACACAACGTGTCTGGAACACTGAACGTAAGTCCAAGTGTTGTCTACCTCTTAAAAAAGGAAGATTCTAGGAAAATCCGATGGGAGTGAATTTTAACACAGGGAGTCAGTCCTAGAATAATTTCAATATTAAACAGGTACCGTTTCTACCACTGGAGATTTGATGCACTCCTCGTGCAGTCTGCTCTTTTCCGGGAAGCTTAGTGAATTCTCGGCAGGGTGCTCTTGCACGCGGCTGTCGCCGTTCAAAGCTGACACAAAGCCATCTGGAGAAGGACCTTTCAAGTAGGAGTGAAATTCCACTTGCGGGTGACTCGGCCTATGCTCAGTGTATAAACTGTTACATGGAGCACTGCCATCCCCTTCAGAAGATGAGCAGCAAACAATCACTGAAGGGTTTGCAGAAGGGTAATGAGGGCTGCTAAAAGTTTCCTCTGATTGCCGCGTGTAGTCAACAAACTGTTCAGAAGTGATGTTGTAAGGCACCAGAGAAAGACTACCGTTCTTGACAGCATCCCTTTCTGAGTAAGTCTCACCGATCTGGTTAGCAGTGCCAGCAACATGGTTCTCTATTTGGTAATACAGAGTTGAAGAGTTAGTATAGTATGAGGCATTTTTAGAGTGGTTTTCATGCACAGCAGTTCCATCAGAGTAGCAAAGGACAGAAGGAAGAGGCACCATATCAGCATGGGAGCTCATGCTTTCTACAAAATCATCTGCTTTTTCTTCCTCCTCATCTTCCTCCTCATCTTCCTCTTCCTCTTCATCATCATCTGATTCACTAGGGGCTAAACTCTGTGTGCTAGAATCTGTAACTCCACTACAAAAGCTACTCCCATCTTCCTCTTCCTCCTCTTCCCCTGGGCAGTCCAAGTCCTCGGCTGACTGGGAATGCATAACTGCAGCCGGAGGTTCGGTTTCAATCTCAAAATTTTCTGCAATTGAATATTCAACCGGGTGGGGTCCTGGACTCATAGAACTAGTGTGTGCACTTATTTCAGTGTGGCAGCCATTAAGTGCTGGAACTTGCTGCTCTCTATTTTTCTCCAATTCAAGTTTCATTATTGTGTGCAAAAAGTGAGTCCGTACACGGATAGGGTTAAATTCGATTCTACCTGCGGTATTGCTACACCCTTCCTTAGTGCAACCGCATGGAAAAGACATACGATCCACCTTTTAAAGAAAAGAATACAGATTAACAACACGTAGCATAAGCCTGGAGATATGACAGAACCTACACAGCCTAGAGAAATACAGTGGTGAGGTGGCATTCACCTTGAGAAATACCTGTAAGACTAGTCAAAGCCAACAATAATTCAGGGAGTCAGCCCTGGAATTGAGCAGAACTGAAAGGAACAGTAAGTACATGCATCAGTGCTGCACAGTAGGAAAAATACATTTCTGTTCCATAGGGGAAAGTACTAAACAGTGGAACAAAAAATAGGTAGTTTTTATATTTATGGATCTGCTATAGCTTTACTTCATTTTGTGCTCAAATCCAGGCAAAATCATTACCAAAAAGCATCTTAAAATTTGGTAAAAATTGGTAAAAGTAATGGAAACTAGACACCTATTGAAACAAAATGAATTATTTATATAAACCTCTATAAAGTTGTCAACAGGGACACCTGACCATGGAAAATAGGAATAAAACCTCAAGTGCATTTTAAAAGGTATCCCCGTCTATTGTAGGGGCAATACTGTAAGGTCAACAGACTGTAAGCTCACAGAACTTCTACGTCTAAAAATACTCATATTAAGTTTTTTAAAATGTGGCTGAATCCACATGCCAGCCAGTTCCACTAGACAGCTGAAGTTCTATGACTTTCACCTACACTGTAATACCTAAACATCAGATATGATGCAGAGAAGTACCCTATAACATAATCTAGTACATGTTCCCCACATGTGGAGATGAAAACAGAAACAGCAAGGAGAATATATTATTTAAAATAGCAGAGGAAGTTTAGCTTGGATTTACGAGATGATGAAAAATGCATTCAGGAAAAAAAGCTGCACAACAGCAACTCAGCAGAAACTAGTAGAAACCTCTTTTAGGGAATATTTTGAGACATGTACAGCTGACACTGTAAATGTACAATATGAAATACCTCTTCAGTCTGCAGAGGAAAAACCTATATTAGCAGATACATATTTTTATTGCCTGCATGCAAATTTATCATGCATAGATTTTAAGTATCATGCATGTTATAAAAAGGACAGTACCACAGAGTGTCATTTATTGTTTCTCATTGAGTTTGGACTATAATTCACATTTGGAGTGCATATTAATTGTCTCTAAAATAAAAGATAATATCCTTTCTGAAATCTGCAGGCTACTGATTCTTCTGTTGTCTGCATCAGCCAATATTTAGATAAAGGCCAAAGAAGAGTACGAGGAGCAGAATACTTGTATAGGAACAAAACAACACCCTAGACCACGTATGCACCTAAACCAATCATAAAATAAATACATGTATTTTAAGGGATTGTTTGTATTGATTGACCACTATATACTCTTAAATCAGGGCCTTAAAAAACTGGTTTGAGATCCACAGGTGTTACTAATACTTGATTTCTGAGGGTTATAACTTCAACAGCTAAAGGTACACAGGTGTGCGTGAACACACTCCCCTCCCCCAGATAATTAAACCAGCAATAATGTAGACATTTACCTGACATTTTATGCCTGCCAGACTGCAAGTGCAGGTTTCTGGGTCACAGAAGACACGGCAGTCACAGCCACAATCCTCTCTGGACAAGCGGATGGATCGCAGCTCGTGCTTCTCTTCCACGTCAATTTTCTTCACCCCAGACGCTCGCAGCAACGCCCTGCGCTTCTTTGTCGGCAAGGGCTGGAGAAAGAAGTACTCATCTACCTCAGTGTTGTCCAGATCAATGTCGTCATCAGAAATGTCATCCAGCGTCAGCGTATTGGCTTCTTCGGATTCCACCGTCCCATTCTTTGTCATCTGTTGCACAGAACAATCAACAAAGTCCAGAACTGCACTCACACATATGTATGCCACAGATGTAACTTTGTGTGATGCATTGTGAATGTGGAAAGCTGTGTGTAAAAATGCTGCACGGCTGCCAGTAAGTTCCAGAATATGATCACATGTAGGGTGATAAGGCATTTCTTTCACATTTAGCTTATGAAGTACATTTTTAGTACCATGTTTATAATGAAGAGAATTTTTCTCCCAAGTTTCTAGTTACTTACCTGTTCTTTATTTATCTATGCTTACCATTTGTCATTGACTGCCAGATCTCATGCCTTTCTGAAACTCTAGTCTTTCCTGTATTGTTTCACAAGAAAACTTTTGACACCTTAATTGATTCCTGTCTCTGAGCTCTTTGAAATTCTTAAATATCCCTTTTGAGATAGTAATTATACTACTGACACAGGTTTAGATGATCATGCATCACAGGTTTGTAAATGGTGTATTCTATGTACTATTTATTATCCTATTCTTCTTTAGCCTGACAAGTTGTTTTATGTCTGTATAGATGAGAACACAGAGTAGTATTTCTACTTAATCAGCTGGGCAGATGGCTATGTTTGCTTCTTGAGTTGGCAATTTTAAGCCTGAAAGTCACTTAGTTTTGCCCCTTTCTACATACATTACTCCATTCCAACCTAAATGATTCTGTGATTCCATGTTTATTAGCACTGTCTTTCACAGTGCTGATGCATACAGCTTTTCTGATGTTCCTTCTGGTTCTCTTTGGTCCTGAAAAGAACCCGTTTAGCTTTGTGTTGTCATAGATTTTAGTACTTCAGTCATCAGTTCAGATTATTGTTAGGTAGCTAACAAATGCATACATTTAGAAAAAAAGGAAGCGAGCTGTTAACCTCTTGTGGAGGATCTTGAGAAAAGTTTTAAGACTTCTTTTCCTAGGAATATGAATTTTTGAGCCTCTATAGAAACAAGTATCCTGGCGCTATATTATTACCTTTGTACAGTCTAGCCCTCAAACCTTTCAAACATTGTTTCAAAATTAAATGGCCATGGGCATTAAGTACAAACATCCAGTGCCACATTCATAACATAGCACACTTCTGTACCATACTCCTGTAACTCACCTCATATAGAAAGGGGTGAATATAGTTAACGAGAAAAGGCAAAAAAATTACTGCTCTGAAGGAATGTAGAGCTCACTGGTTATATCTGCCACATAACACAACCAAAGGGTTCATAAAAGTTCTTCCACAGAGAAAACTGCTTGAGAGTTGAAAGAACATCAAGCATTAAAACAGAATTCAGAGAGACAATGACATTCATTACGAAACTTTTACTTCCTCAATCTCAATTTACTCAGATTGAGCATCATTGCAAATGTGAAGCAACTTAAGTTATATGATTTATTCTGTCATATAATAAATCTTTTATTATTGTTCTAATTTTGCTTTAAATAGGAAAACAAACAGAAAAATTCACAATGTTCACCCTGCTCTATGTAATGTTCTCAGCTGATGAGGCTGCTGAATTACACTTGTCAAGCACCTGGTCTCATACTTTTGAGCAGAAAACATGATGCAACAATGTTCATATACAGGTGAAGCCTCAAGTGCCATCTGCACTAACAGTTTCATCATGGGCATTACCATGACCTCAGAAGAATGGCCCTCAGTGAACATCATTTGAATGTTTCTTACCTATAGAAAAATAGCCATTGAAACTCTTTCTTGGTTTTGCCTTATTTACTTGCAGAAAATTTCACCTTGGTGTGTTATGCCAAATAAATTTTTAGGCACCAGTTTTTTAAATACAGATAAAATACTGAAGTCATAAATACCATAACCTGTTTCTTTTGCATTTCAATGTTTAGACGTTCAACAATTATCGCTGTAAAAGTAACTCCCCATTTTTCTGCTAATTTGTGTCATCTCCATCTAGCTACGTTTCTGATGTGTGAGAAAGCAGTCCTGAATTTTACCCATTCCACTATTTCTGCTTTTCTTATATTGCCAATTGCTTAATTTTCCCATTTATATTAACAGTTCATCCCGTCCACAGTCTTTTGGATTGTAACTGTCATTTATGGCATTACTGAATTACTTGACAGTGACTTCCTACTGACTGCTTACTATTTTTGGCAATTGCAGTTTTGTGCTTATACCAATTGGTGTAAGACAATCACAGGAAAAAAACCTCAACAACCTTGTTACTCCTGACTCGTAAAGGCAGGTTAAAAGCCATACTACTCCCTTTAAAGGAGGAGTCTCAGGGTCATGACTGGCAGTCCTTAACTACAGTTTATGTGTACACATTACACTGCACAAAGAAAACTTCTCTTGAGATCAGCAATCATCCCATCTTAGCAATTCAGCACCATATTTAGTTCACGCAAAGGTGTTCTGCCACTTCCACAACCCACTTTATACGCATTATTGTTTCTTTCCCTTTTCAATGTATTCTCAAACTTTCACCCTGACTGATACCTTCAGAGTTTAGTGCCTTTGTTTTATGCAATGTTTCAGTGTATCATGTCTGTTATCCCTGTAACATGCAAATCCCTTCTAGCTCTTTCTTCATCTTGAATACAGGCATTTTCAAAATGTCCCCTCAAACTTCCTTCTGATTGTTTTCTTACTCCATTCTCTCTTATGCATTCCACGTTACAGTGGCTGGGAAAAGAGCAGGCAGTTCTGCCTGGCCCTGGGACAACGAAGAGATTATTTACACCAGGTATTTCAATGTATTAGTTCAGCAAGGTAGGAAAGGCAACATTAGAAGTCATCCCTTTGTATATTCTGCAGCGAGAGACAGGTAAATCCACGCAGTGATTAAATGCATCTTGAATCAGCTGCCTGAAGCGAGGGAGGGGAAATACTCCACTGTACACAAAACTCAGCCTGAATATTCCAGTCCAAAATGGCACACTTCAGGGTTTTTTACATTTTTCATTTTATATTAGCAAGGTAGAATTAAGTACAGTGTATTTATGCTTCATTGCTTGCCCTTTTCTTGGTTTCATATATAATAGGGAAATGACCTACCTAAGAAATCTGATTTCTCTACTTTTATATACGCAAGGCTTAAACCACTCCTTAAGCAGATCACTGTTATTTAATTTAAGTTTGAAACTGGGGAAGGCAAAGAATTCTAATCCCCACTTCTGTAATTATTTTAGCATTTTATTCAATGACTCCTTAATAAAAATTAACTTTTAGGGCTCTTACCCATGAGGTGAATGTCGTAACTGTTCAGCTCACAAAGGCACTACAGATCCACACCAATCCTGTCCTGTGTTTCTCCTCCTCCTCTGCAAACCTTAACTGCTTTGCTACCCACCAGTAGAGCATTAGGGAATGGACTCCAGTCACATGCTGAACACTACATGCTTCCAGCAGTGGAACGTCAAATGCCTGGGCATCAAGTGGGATTAGGCAGCAGTTTGCCATTTCAAAGCACCTTAGCTCCCGACTCCTCTGCTGGATGATTTCATTACGTCTCCTCTGATTTTTTTTTTTGCCCTCAATTTTGCCACACAAAGAACAAATGAATTAATGAAATGAAAGGTTCTAACATTTTTCAAACAAGGAACTGGGTAACTGCAGAGGGAGGAAGATTATCATGAACCACCAAATACATTTTCCAACACAGAACTTCAGGGAAACATTAAGTTCTCTTGATTGTCATAATATTGCTCATCTGAATTAAATTTGACATGTAGATGGGTAAATTTCTCTCATAAATCTAAAGGTTAATGTCATAACCACAGAACAAGGCAAGGACCAATGAATATGTGAAGCCTTTGGGTGAAATTCACTCCCACTCAGTAAAATTTAGGATGGACACCTTTGCCTGTCCTAGGTGGAAATTATTCCTTACAATTTCCCACAAAGGAAAGCAACTGTGCCCACAGACCTGTGAGCCTTAACATCTCTAATCTCATGCTAATCATTTTAATAAATTTTAATCTGAGGAGACATTATGAGTAAGCAATAAAGACTACTCCTGATAATTTATTGTGCTTACTCATGTTTTCTCAAATTACTACCTTGTACCTTTCATTTGACAACATGTCTTTTCTGTCCAGATTGCCATTAGAATTTTCACACTCTGCTGCTAACAAGTGTTTATGCCACTGTCAGCAGTGTTTGTTTACACCAGAGTGCTGGTGCTAAATGGTCAAAATGACTTGAAGATTATTTCAGAGTCTTTATCTGCTTTTAATTAGACATGCTTCTTATTTGGCCCTTTACTTTTGGTGAGCAAAATAATAAACAGTACCTAATATTATGGAAACTCAATTTAAATATATTCCTGTAGTTCTATCTTTTTAAAACAAATTCTACCAGAGAGAGCACTTTCTACCCACTGACTTGTATATTTTAATGCAATGCAAAAAATTAGAAAAATCCCAGGGAAACTGAAATTAAAAACCACAACAAAAATGTTACTGTTTGCATAATGGTTTTCAAACAGAAAAACCTCTGAGAAAAGTTTGCACTACTTCATTTCTTATTTCCTTCATTTTTCTGTGATGTATAGAAATTTTGATGCAAATCCTGATTAGCACATTTTCATTAAAGACCATAATTGCTGACATTGCCACCTTGGAATGCCATTTCCTTTCTCTGTTCTTTTAGAAACTATGTGAATGACCAAGCAGCTCTTCCATCTCTATAATAGAAAATCAGCAAGGCCTTGTTGTCTTAAGCAAATAAAACATGCTCAGTACTTTACAGTGACTCTTCACTAATTCAGTGAGTCCTGAATTTGCTTTTTATGTTTGAATTTCTTTTTTTTATCCCAAGTGTATAATCAAGGATGCAAGTAAACTGAGATTAATGGACTAGTTCAAAAAGGAAGTTTTTTGCTGCCTATGTTTTTATACACACTCCAGGGTGAAGAGAAATATTTTACTCTAGTAAAAAAAAAAAATTTAGCACTACTAAGATGCAAATAAGGCTTTCCTTATTCACTGAATACTTATGAAGAGATTTTGCAGGAACTTTGTCTCAGTAAAGATTTTCATTTACTTAAAGATCTCCATCTGGGAAGATGGAAAAACATCTTGTATTTGGAAGACAAGCAGAAAGTAGGGTCTATGTCCCAAAAAAAGACTGGCCTGAAGTGAAGCAAGTGAATGAAGAAAAGAAATCCATCCCAGTCAAGAGGTAGAACATGAAAGGACAAAGAGCCCAGCTCTGCTCCATACAGATGAAGGCTAAAAGGCCTCATCAAATCTTTCAAGGTAATTAGGAACTGTGCTTTTTCTTGATTTACTTTTTAGCTAAGAAAACAAAAGGAAAAGTGAAATATTTATATGCTTGGCTATTCTTTACTCACTCCACTGGAGTCTCCTCTCTTTGAGCTGATTCCTACAAGTCAGCCAAGGGTTCTACTGACAGCCATCAGTTAAACTCACACAATCTAAATATTGTTCGCTTTTAATTACAGGATTCATCTGAAAAAGAGCCCAAAATACGTGTAATAAAAGCCATGATACAGGAAGTGTTCCATCCACCACAAAAACATAAAATGTTCTGCCACCAGTTTTAAAGTGACAGAAGGGACATTTCCAAGAACACAATCCCCTTCTGTGTTCTCTTCTCAAATACACAGTTTCTTTCCTCTGCTATGCTGTTCTTAAAAGGACATTTTCATGAGGAAGCTGGACCCAGGACAGCCAGTGGTATCTTGGGGTGCATTGGAGGAGTGTGGCCAGCAGGGCAAGGGAGGTGATCCTTCCCCTCTACTCAGCCCTAGCGAGGCCACATCTGGAGTGTTGTGCTCAGTTCTGGTCTCCACAGTTCAAGACAGACAAGGAGCTACTGGAGAAGGCCCAAGGGAGGCCACAAAGATGATCAGGGGTGTGGAGCATCTCTCTTATGAGGAGAGACTGTGGGAGCTGGGCCTGTTTAGTCTAGAGAAGACTGAGAGGGGATCTCATTAATGCAAATAAATATCTCAAAGGTGGGTGCCAAGAGGATGGTGCCAGACTTTTCAGTGGTGCCCAGTGACAGGACAAGAAGCAATGGCCATAAACTAAAACACGAGAAGTTTTATCTCAACATGAGAAAGAACTTTGTTACATTGAGGGTGGCAGAGCACTGGAACAGGCTGCCCAGGGATGTTGTGGAATCTCTCTCTTTAGAGACATTCCAAACCCTCCTGGACATGTGCCTGTGTCACCTGCCCTAGGTGACCCTGCCTTGGTGGGGGTGGTTGGAGCAGATGATCTCCAGAGGTTTCTTCCAACCTTAATGATTCTGTGATTCTGTGAAAACTGTAGCCAAGTTTTTTTCTGACTAGCTAAACTGATACACCTGGGTAATTTGTCTGACACATTTCTTCTTTGACACAGATATTCTTTAGTGAAATATTAAAGACACACAACCATATAAATTGGTACACTACAAAAGAAAACATTTTGGTATTACTGTTTCTTACTTTTTGCCAAATTCTCTCAAGTTGGCCAAGAAAACAAGCCCTTTCGCTTTCTGTACTTAGGGTGTTACCATTCCCTTGTCTAATAGGGCCTGTGCACAGGTCAGAAGACTCATTCTCTTCCTGGCACTCCCAGACTTCTGCTGGACATGGAAGTTCAAGGCTAACTTCCACCACTCTCTGTTTTTACTTTCCTCTCTATAGAAAACTGGGAATAAACAAAAACCTCCCTGTAAAGCACTTGGAGGTACACAGCAATGACAGCTACAAGAGTACTTGGTATTATCGAACAAAAATACATCTTCAGTAAAATTAAATAAAGAACATAAACAGAAAAATGACTGTTTCAATTGAAAATGTTTAACACACACACTGGGCCCATATGGCTCTGACACCACTCATTTAAATAAATAAGGCAGGGATCAAGGTCTTAAACAACTTTTACCTTTAACTTCAGAGAATTCAGTTTTTCCTCCCTCAGGTGCTCTCTCAACATCTCCCGGTGAAGCCTCTCCTGTTCCATCGCAAACTCTCCCAGAGTGTACTGGCGCACACTGTTGTGGCGAGTGGACATTCCCAGGGTGCTTCCCCCTTGGCTGGGAACACTGGTGAAGCCTTGCCTTCTTGTGAAGTAATACACAGTAACACAGTTAAAATGGACATTTTTTGTTCTCTTCCGCTTCTCTCTCTTCAGGATTGAAGACGCTGGAACAGGTGGAGATCACAGCGTGAATAACTCGCAGTCACACGGCAGATGCGCTGAGGTAAAGGGAACTACACAATGACAACACCTGACTACCTACGCATGCATAGACACTATATTCCAAGGTGTGCAGTCTAAATGAGGAGATAACTTTAGAAATATTTACCACCTATGAAAACCCAGAAGCCATTACAAACTGCTGCAATCATGAACACCATTGTCTATTTTAGAAGAGAAACTCTTGGCGGGGGCAGTTGCTTCCCATCACGTCATATTTTATCATTTTACCAAGGAGGCAACTAAACCCCAGCCAAAGGAACTTCTTTCACAGTGTCACCACAGTGATCCAGCCTTGTACCTCTTCCAACCCCACGAACAAAAACAACGCTGCACCAGCCAGCAGTGAGAACTGCAGGTCCCACCTCTCACAGGTCTATGTACACTGCTGCCATTCTGTCAGCAAGGCAGCACAGATCTGCAACTGCATCTCTGAAGCACTGGATCACACTGACAGAAAAGATTCCTATCTCTTATAATCCAAATTGTGACAAATTAGTGTTAGAAAAACTACAAAAGCACTATGTTTAGTGTTTCATACTGTCTTGGAAATTCATACTGTCATAATCATCACCACTGAATGATATAGGAATAATGTTGTTTAGCAGTCAGACCCACTTCATTTTTCTTTACCTTCATCTTTCTTCCTGATGCCATCTACTGAATACAAGAGTGTGTATATTCTAATGTGTAGGATGTTGACAAAAATGATATTGAGTATTTTCTAATTATTTTCTGATTCCACTCACATTCATGCTCAGTTTTTCTTATACACATATGCAGTATCATATGAAACAAATTTGTTTAAAAACAAATGACAAATTTTAACTGTTAAATATTCTTTTTGTTCTACAGACACTTAGTAACTCCTTCCTACAATACTAATCTACTGTTTCTCACTGGTAACAATGGTGAGCCTGTAGAGAAAAAAAAGACACACATATGTTTGAGAAAGATAAGACATCACTTGATTGTTAAGATGAGCAGTCCAATTTATTAGATTTATTGCAAAATGGCAACAGGTTGTTGAGAATGCAGATAAGAAGTCATTGCTTTGCAGTTTACAGGCAAGAACTGCAGGTGTGAATGAGAGAGACCTCACTGCCAGGATTCAGGCAGTAAAATGATTCAAAGGGTGCCAGAACACTCTTGAATGACTTGGAACTGTTCTATAAAAGCAGTAAGAGCAACATGATGCACACTGCTAATCTAAAATTGCACTGTCTCTAGAGATGGGAAGCACTTGGCCTTCAGCCTTGTTTTCATAACAGGTCTGGTATATTGTCACAATTAAAACACGGTTCAGTCTCTCATATTATTATGTAGTGAAATGTTAATCACCATGCATGTAAATCCCCAAACTTCTACACAAAGTAATGCTGTCCAAAAAACCCAGCACAGTCTACCTGACTGTAGGAAAAACAAGTATCTTAGAAAATACAGCCCTGTATCCAAATTACAGACAGTGTGTTCTACTGGCATAACCATAGAACTCTTTGGGGCTCAGTGAAACACTGAACTAGTATTAGTTTTCCTAAATACTAATAAGTGACTAAAAGTATAGTTTATTATATAAATAACATGCATGCAGGTATGTTAGATTATAAATATAAAACATAAATAAGCTCAGGTCCTATATTCACTTACATGTTCTCCAGTAAGGGTGTTCCCAAAAGGTGTAGGATATACATAGTGGAATCAAAAGAAAAATTCTTTTACATTAGGCATGTTTAACTTACATGTAAACTCCACGACTAAGCAAATGTCATATCAACAGAGCCTGTCAAAAACATTTATAGGAACCTTTTAGTGGGGAAGAGGGTTATTTTGTTAGCAGAGACTAGTTGATAAGGGTGTGTCATTTTTGCATTTTATTAAATATTGTTTTAATGTGCTGTTCTTTTGCATATATACTACAGTTTCAAAACAACAGTACCTTTAATAAAACCAATTTTATAGAATTTGGAAGATGGGGTAATTTTGACACTGTGACATTCTTTCAGTATAGCATAAAAGGCAGTACTCTGAATCAGAACCCTCGCTGCTATACGCTCTGTACATAGGGGAGTGCATACTAAAAAGTCCTTTTTCTGCTGAAGGAGGTACCTAAACCATTCTGAGGTGTATTCAATTTCTGATGTAACAGCATCAATGTTATTTGGACCTCACCTGGATGATGCCTCTATTTTGGAAGAAATACTGGCAGCTCTTGAGACATATATATGTCACATATATGTCTCATGAAGATATAGAAGGTAATTCTGTAAATTATACAGGCCAGTGAATACCCTTGAATCTTCCTCTGTAAACCTCAGTATCTATGATATAAAGTCTGTGTTTATGGTAATTTGGTTTATACCTTAGCTATGGAACTCCTGACAGGGCTGCTTACTGGCACAAATACCAAACGCTGCAATAAGAGTACTCCTGTTTTTTAAAGTCTGTCAATCTCTTTATGGCAGAGATGCTACTTTCATACTAATTGCTATACATGAAGAAATGAACCTTAAGTTTTATTCAGACACTACACAATAATATTAATAAATAAATGAAGCTAAGCAGAAGAGTCTGCAATCTAATTACTTCCAGCTGAAAGAAAAAAGTTATCTATGATTAAAACTACATTACTAGTTTTTCACTATGTCGATTTTTGCCCACGTGTGTGCTATTAAAATGCAGAACATGAACTTCATGCATTGTCATATGTTTATGCCTAAAAGTTGTCAGCAGTTTCTCAGTAAGACTGTAGTTGGTCATGAGCTGTCTTTGAGGAACCCACTAATGCATTTATAGTTCTTATCACTTTTAATAAATGAATTATCAGTGCCATACCATCAAAGTTGTTTGCTTGGCTGTTGTTTTGTTTTGTTTTGTTTTTTAAATATATCACTGAGAAAAACTGTGTTAAAGTACAATTAAACTGAAGTTCAAGAAAATTATGGCATACTGTAATTGCACCATCAGCAGCACTATAAATCCAGCATTGAAGACAGTGTGAGAACTGACATGTATTTGTTCTAAATGCCATTAAAGTTCATGATTTTATTTATTAATATTATAGTTCTGAGTCAGACAAATTATATGATAATCTGTATAGTTAAACATGCATGTAAAAATTCATAGCCCTCAGAACACATGCGATTATTTTTTCTGAAACACATCCCATATTTTGAGTTTGCTTCTGTCTCACCCTAGAGCTCATTAAAGGGCAGAGCTAAGGCTCTGTGAAGAACCCCATGGTCATCTCTTGTATGCTACTGCTAGGAAGGAGTCAGAATATAGTTGTATTTATGAGAAGAACAGATCTAGCAGGAACTGCAAAAGATTAGTGGATTTCATTTGATTACCCAAAAGCAGAGATTAGAGTTGTCAGCGAGGAGACGTGAGAACTGCAACCACCTCGGTAACCAAGGACACGAAAGGAAGCACAGTCAGCACCGCAAAGGCACTGTGCTCTTGCTCTATTATACTTCCTAAAATCTCTGAGCAGAGGGGCTGCCTTAATGTGAGCTCAAAAGTATTATTAGATATTGAACAGAAATGTTGGACATTTTCCAACATCAGGGACAAAGTGCTCCATAACTCACTCAGTAGATTTCCTTCAAGCCAACTAGAACTGAGATTCTCAGAGCATCTTATCAAGAGTCAGGGGCATATGTTATTTTGCATGCACTGTACCTTAAATAGTATGTTCAAGTCAGCTGTAATTACTGCTAAGGACACTGCTTAACTCAAGACAGAGCAGAAGAACACACAAAATATATATGGTTCTGGTATTAGAAAGCATTAATTTACTATTATTATATTAGAAAACAAAATTTACTGGCATTAATCAGTTAGTAAGCTCCATTCAGAACGAAGGACACAGACTGTGCAAGGCTTGCAAGCCTCTCTGGAGTCAGTTTCAAAGGTTTTGCAGGTAAGCCAAAGCTTGTAACCTATGAATTTATCCACTGAGAGTCTAAACACTACAGTTTCCCAGAAGAGACCTAGTAATGGTTTCCTTGCTTGGCCAGTCTCGAAAAAGCATTTCCACGCCATCTGCCTGTGTAACAAGTGGAATCAGTGGATGCCACTATCATCTGTTCTGTACAACAAGGATGCCAGTGACTCCAGGCAGAGGCTGTTAGGTGCAGAAGCGGTTTTTTAGCATCTCTTGAACACACACTGTCAACACCAACTAGAAGATGGTTTTTGAACATGAATACCACCACCTTGGCGGGTGAGGATGCCGGAGGGAATAAAAATATCCATCATCACCTAAAACTGTCCAACGGATCACACATGATATTTAACACATTTATATACTACAAGTCTGATATATTGCACGGAATGAAACAAATGCTCCATTCTCACATATTTTAACATTTAATACAATTTTTAGTTCCATGTTTCAAGATCATATGGAGTTAAATATTTTTGACAGATACACAAGTATTGTAATTCATAAAACATACAATAATCAGAGGGAAGGACAATAGTGTTAGGAACATAACTACCGATACAGAACTGTCGTAAGTCCTCATCTATATCAACTACTGAATCTTTGATTTCTGGCATTTGACATTTGAGTGGCTCCCTTTCTGGATTAAGCAGAGCTCAAGTTAATAACCTGCTTGCAACTGGCCTTGCTCCTCATAGAGTCAAGTCAGGTCCTGCAGGATTATCAGCTCCTTGCCATGCAAAGGCAGCTGCTGCAGCGTCAGGGCTGTTACCTGGCCACAGCACAGTCCCATCTGTGCAGCACTCGACCCACAGCACAGTCATCTGCACCACAAACCATCTGTGGCAAAAATGGGAATTGTATGTAAACGAAATTCCTAAAGGTGAGCCCAAAATACTTAAAGGAAAGCTTCTAATAGCAAACCAGTGTTTAACCCAAGTGTGGTTAACCCAGCCTGGAAACACAACCTGCTCTTTGTGCTTTCCCTTTAGCTTTCTTTGTTCATGAAGTGCCTGCACAGTTCCACACACAAGAGGATGCGTTTACTCATTTTTTCTCAGTTATTAACCTCTCTCCCTCATAACAATTCCCTTTATCCACAGCAGTTACAATTTATTTCATGACTGCATATATTTCTGTCATTTCTCTTTATGCAAAATTCCTGGCTACAGACTTGTTTGACTATTGAGCACACAAGGAAGCTCTAAGGTTTCCAAAATTTAACAATACCTGTATGGTGAGCCCGGGACCTGCAGAATGGCACAGTGCCTAAGCACTACATACTGGACTTTTGTGCTACAGCAAGACCCTTTTTCAGTCATTGACTGTAATACAGAGTAGAGATAACTGTTCAGCTTTCTATCAAGAAACTGAGATTTCAGTGACTTATTCATAAGGCTGCACACACACATCATTATGGTTTTTGGCACAGGTGATAAATTACACACATAGTTGAAGAGCATCTCCCACACTGGGACATTAAGTCATAACCTTTATGAACACTATTCTTATTAAAATGGTTGCAAATTAAAATGGTAACCTTTCACCTACCAAAATGTACAGTTTTTGGCCAACAGTAATGCAAAACAAGATGGTTTACCAGAAAGAATAAGTGTTTCTCAGATTATTTTTTTTTTCAGTTTCTGGGTGATTGATCAAATGCGTTAAATGGATTTTTCCAGAACACAGTGTGTCCTGTGTGAAACGTGAAGCCCCACTGATGCATTTTTCAAAGATACTCTAAAAATAAAACTTTACCGTCCAAATTGAAGAAAGTATCAATGTAAAAAAGAAAATACAGCTATGATGAAAATAATAATAGCCTTAAAAAAGGCTGCAACACAGCTTCCATGGCTGCTCTTCCTTCTTACTGAGGCTGCTGTCTCATGTAACTCTCTGTCACAATGACAATTAATGGGAAAGGGGAAAATATTAGAAAGAGTGGCTTGACAATAAAACGTCCCTGTCAGATTCATCCTGGCTAAAGTATGTTGTACAAAGCATTGATCTGTGCTGGAATGCTGTCACCAAACAAACACAGCAAGTGAGGATTTGGAACAAGAGTCCTCAGAGAAGAAGCTAAGGAAAAATGAGAGCCATTCACATCACGTGAAGTTAGAGAATACAGAAAGGCCCTTGTTCATCAACAGTTAATAAAAGAGAACAAAGTAATTTATATGGCAGAAAAGTTTAAACACACATCTAGAGGAATGTATTCCTATAGGAAAAGACAAAGATGAAGAAAGATACAGCAATATACTAATTTGTAACAAGTAAGTGTCAATATTTTTGCACTATATTTTAATGTAACTGGAACACTACAGTTAGAGACTGTCTCCTTAGTGCCACAGTTATATGGAAGAAACCAGACAGTTGCCATCACCTTATTCCTACCAACAGCCTCATAATGGTAAGATTTTCTGCACTTACCTTCTGTATTGCAAGCAAAAATTATCACTGTATGTATTACTAGGGACTGATGAATTTCTTTACTAATTCATTTTTTACAGCTCTGTAACTCCTGAAATCGTGTGCCTTTCTTTCCTCTTCCTACCCCACACCAGGATATTTTGAAAGCATGGAGTGGAGAGATAGAAGCAGAGATTCCTACTGCCCTCAGCACATGGGGCTGAACTGTTCATCCGCCTGTCCCACCCACGGCAGCCAACCAGGCTGGGAAGCCCCAGCCCGGAGAGGAAAAGGGGAAGATCCTGGCAGTGCCACCAGCACTCAACAGCCCCACTGCCTCCTCCCACCACTGGTACAAAGTTCTGCAGCTGTTTCTGGTGCCCTCCCTTCTCCACTTCAAGCTGCATTTTCTTCACCCATTCCTGAGAATAACATTATTTATCTATTTGTGAATTTTTGAAAAATGACAAGACACAAGTCCCCCAGCTCTTTCCACATTAGAAAAATTCAGGTTTTATCATACTTGGTCATCATATATTTCTTATATCCTTGTAACAGATGTCACCATTGGCCCATACAACTCCCACATCCCACAGAAAAGGGAAAATCCAAAGGAGAAAATCAATATTTACACTAGCAGTCCAAAGTTTGCATAAGAGAACCATCCAGGTTCCATTTGCAAATGAGTAAATTATAACTGATAAAATAGATAAGCAATCAAAATAATGTGCTGGCAGACTGAAACAACATTTTCCTGAATCGCTCTCACGTACAGAGAAGGCACTCTACAGCTGCACTGTTCATTCACCTTTGAACATCCTCGCTTTTCCATCTGGGGAGAGGAGCTCCAGCAGTGTGAAACCTGTCAAAGACACAGCATTTCCTTCCGCGTGTTTAGTGGCCAAAACAGAGCCCAAACTCCCACCCAGGAAAAGCACCCGCTGCTGCTGTATCCATCCATAAAATGCAAAACCTGCTTCCTAATTTTACAAAATCCTGATAGGAGTGACATTTTAAGCCCATCATGTTTTTCAAACATTTTTTACCGAGAAAACTGGTAGTTCTTTGATTACGAAACTTAAACGATCTCAGTTCTGGCTGAACTCCAAGACATAAGCACTTTCTTCTGCTGTCTCAGCTATTCTCCTGATGTCAAAGACACATTAAAATAAATGTGAACCATATGGCTCCCCAGCAGATTACTCACACTCCTGCATCAATGAGGGCAAAGCAATTCATTGTCACCAGCGCAGAAATATTTTAGGCTCGTGAAAATTTCAAAAGGCTGGAAAAAACATGCATGAAGCAGACTTTTGGATTAAAGCTCTCAGACCGGAGGAAATGCTGCTTTTCTTACACTCTACTAACTGTTTGTCTGCTTTTTACATACTCTTACTGTCATAAAAATCATTATGGCAAGAAGGATTAGCACCATTCTCCACCTGCTCCATGACTTTCCCATGCAGTGTTTCATCAGCCTAACACCACAGAACAGAAAAGCCTAATCCGTCTTGATAATCCAGGTCAGAACACCACTTTAAAAAGCCATCTTGCTTCCCCACCTTCACAGAAAACAAAAATTGGGAAAAGGTTGTATCCAGAAATTGCTTCTACCTCTTTCTCCTACCCCATTGCCTCCGGAAAGACTTTTTTCTAAGAGTCTCCGTACAATAAATTTACAAATTTTCAACCCTGAATGTCCTACATGCTAGAAATCCACATTAAGAGGAAATGCTGTGAAACAAAATACACACCGCCCCCCCTCCCCCCAAAGAAACATGTGAGCTTGAGGGCAGGGAGGTATTTTCTAGAATAAATTTTAATCTGGAAGCCTTAAAGGGAACTGCATACTCAGAAAGGTGTAAATTGAGTAGTGGAACTTGAGTAATTTGACAGGAAGGAGAGGGACAACGCTGTGGAACAGCAACCCCTACCCTAGTAGCATTTCACTGCTCCATCCTTCTGGTACTTTCCTTTGGTAAAGCCAAAGCTAAATTCACCTCACAGGAGGGGCTCAATGGGAATGCTTGCCTAATGCTAGATTTAAGTCACATTCGAAAAGGCTTTCAAAAAATACTAGCTCACAGACAAGTCTGACATGAATAGGAGAGGTTTTTAATTTCTACTTTAAACATTTTACCTCACTGATGAGAGCTTTGTCTAAAATCTCACAGAAATGCTAAATTCTGAGGATGCATGCTAAAAGCTGGAGCTTTACTGCTGCAATTTCAGTGAAAGCTTTAAGTTTACTTCCTCAGCACCCTCTACCTCTGCAAATATCATCAGCCTGTGGGGAGGAGTGGAGATGGTTAACTGCTCTCTGCCTCTCCATTTACTCTAAATGCCAGCTGCTGTTTCATAGATGATTATTCCTGACCTTGGCCGCAGCTTCATGAGGAGGAAAGCTGCTACCAGGGATCCTTGCAGGAACACCCATGCATAACAATTGCATTTGCTGTGCTCTCCTGTGACATTACAGGCAATCCTTTGTCCCATCTCATGGGTGACTTCTGTGAATAGCCATTTGATACAAATACAACTACCCATTCAGCTGTCTGTGACTTTGCATTTGCAAACATATTTTGTGTATCTGTCATGAACATCTACAACAAAAAAAAAACCTGTTTGATGTTTTCCAAGCCAACAAAAACATCAAGTAAGGCAAAAACTGTCCCTCTGATTGTGCACTATTTATAGCAGAGAACTTATTTAAAAAATAAGAATTAGTTGCACAAATCCTTCTAAAACTCAGTGGGAGCCTGCTTCATAACCCCTCTTTGCAATTTTTAAAAAATCCCTCTACGGTAGTCCTCATTCCAGATGAAAAACAGCAGGCAAGATCCTGTCACAGCATACCCTGCCCTGTCATTCTGCAAGATTTTGAGAGAAGACAATGCACTGCATTTCACTGAATTTCTTTGCATTTCTATTTTTTTACTACTCAGATGAGCCAACTTATTTATAATCAAACATCAGAATCTCTCAGTGAGTTAGCATTTCATAACATCAGTCAACAACAGCAGTAAGAACGTATTCCTCATTATCAAGGAAATTCCAAGCCTGGTTACTGGCAATACAAATAACTGCAAGATGCCACAAAAAAAGAATACCTGCATTTAGCTACACCTAAGTGTTTTTCCATAATAAGCCAACAGCACCACTTCTAAGTCATTTAGATTCCATCATTAACCAGCAATTAAACACAAAGCTTAAGTCCAAAACTCAGGTAATGCCTTGTGCTATTGACCTTACACCAAATAAGGCTTTAACCTTCTATAAAGATAATTTAAGTGAAGCTACACTTTCCTAATGATTTCATGCCTTCTTCCAAGTTCTGCATGGCCACATACATGAGGCAATCTCAATATGTTAGCAACTCTAGAATATTCAAACAGTACTTTTAAGGTCATATTGAAGGAAGTCCAACAGGGATGTATTTGTTATTTCAAATTCCTCATTATCTTTAACAGCAAAATCAAAAAATGGCAAAAGCACTTAGAGATCAAAGGGTTTTCTCAGACCTCTTGACCTATCACACTCCTAATGAACCTAAGGCATCCAACACTCTAAAGACAGTACCCTAATTAGTGGAATGACAGGACCTGTGATTATGGCTGCAGGATAACCTTGCTCATGACAGTGACAATGTTAATGGCAACACATAGATAACTGATGGAGCTTATCAACTAGACTGTGGGATGGTACTACCTCCTGTTGGTGATGATCCCCTTATCAGATAAGCTGGTGCTGGTGATCTTCATGCAGGGGATGAAGAAAACTCAGAAAGTTTCACTACACTTAAGTTGAAATGGCAGAGGAAAGCAGCAGCTCCAGAAAGTATGTTTCTTAAGAGATGCATCTGTGATTATTATGTTATGGGGAGTTTTTACCAGCACCAAAGCGCAAAAGACAGAACTTTATGAGGTCTTCCAGGTCTTTCAATTATATGCAATTCTGTAACTTAAATTTGGGTATTTTTCTTTGCCAGAAAAGAAGTCCATGCATTTAGAGGAAGGTATCTGAAAAAGGCAGGAAGAATCACAGAATCATAGATCGTTAAGGTCGGAAAAGACCTCTAAGATCATCAAGTTCAACTTTCGACCAAATACCACCATACCCTTTAAACTCTACTGTGAAGTGCCATGTCTCCTTGTTTTTTGAACACTTACAGGGATGGTGACTCCACCACTTCCCTGGAGAGCCTGTTCAATGCTTAACTATTCTTTCCTGAAAAACTGCAGCAGTTTTTCCTAATATCCAACTTGAAACTCCCCTGGCACAATCTGAGGCCATTTCCCCTTGTCTGGGAGAAGAGACCAACCCACACCTACTCACAACCTTTCTGGTAGCTGTAGAGAGTAGTAAGGTCTGCCCTGAGCCTCCTTTTCTACAGACTGAGCAGCCCCAGCTCCCTCAGCCCTTCACCAGCTTCCCTGCCCTTCTCTGGAAGGGCACATATCCCCCACATCTGAGCAGGAATGTGGAACCCCGTGTCCCTCAGTGCACACAATCCCAGGAATGGTCAGGGTGTTTTACTGACATCCTGAACAAGAGCAGATTCATCTGCTTGCTGTGGAGCTGATGAAACACAGCAGTGAAGTGCCCTAACTGAACAGGGCAATTTAAAGGAGCTGAAATGGCATTGTGAGTGCTCCTGCCCTGCATTCCATGTATCCCTAAGGAAAAAAGGAACACATGCTATTAGTCCTCCCCATACTGTATATGCCAACTTGGACTGCTACTTGAAGATGAACATCCTTCCTTCTGAGATGAAGGTGAGGCTGTGAAATGGGACAGGCATGGGGACTAATCAGTAATATGATCTGGCATCCATTAAGGTAAATCTACAGTGTGATTAATGACCTGCTGAACCAAACTGAAATTACCTCAGTAGACTGACAAAGGTGAGTAAAAATCATCTGCCAGCAGAAATCAAGGCACTCCAACACCATTTGCTAAGAGATTTAAAAATGTGCACATGTGTAAAAGTATACACACTTGGTCAAGAAAATACTATTTTATTCTTTTTTTTGTTACAAACCTGGTAACAGTTGTCTATTCTTTATAGACCATAATTTTCCTTTACTAACTCAGAAGCCTGTAACTTAGGCTAGGGATTTACTCATTTTTTGTTGTCATCATTTGTGTCTCTACTTGTTTAAACGTTTAAAGAAACCCTGTACTTACCCCTGTGTAGTAGTCAGCACTTAGGGACATCTCAGTCATGTATTTCCTGCCATCACACTGCAGGCTTAACTGCTGAGAACAAAGGTATCTTCTGCTAGTTCTGCCCCACCTGAACGATCCACAGCAGCTGTGTGCCACATTTAGCTGGCAGGTTAAACTGACCTTAAGGCTAATGGAGCAGGATAGCTGAAAAGCTCTTGTTTATCTGACCCAATACATACTGTTTCAAGGGTTGTGTAAATATTGAGATGCATCAGCTATTCTAGATAGATTTATACACCAACTGCCTGCTTGCTGAAGCACTGAAAGGGCTGTAGTTACAAGTGATTTAAAATTATCTCTTTGTCAGGTCAATTAGAAAGGAAAAATAAGACTTAGAGGACCATGTGAGGATTTTTTTTAAATTCTCAGTTTCATAATCAACATATAGTTCTTGATGTTGACTACAGGTCATCTACAACCCCCCATTTCCAATCAGTAAAAGAGAGTATATACTGAACTTCATATTTACCTATATGAAAACAGACCAGAAGGAAGACAGTACACAGAATCTGACAATATCTCACCAAAGACAAATGGTATAACATGTCAGGAAAAGGCTTAGAAAGATAACCTCCATCAAGGAGGTACTCGGGCATGCAACAGGAATCTGGCCAGCCTTTTTTCTGCACTGGCTCTTTTCTGTCTGCTTACTGGAAAAGTCTCACAGACCTCATCCTTAACAGCACAGATTCAAATATTCGACATGGAAAAGCTCTTATCTTTTATTTTGGGAGATGAATGTGTTTAAAGCATGAACAAAACACCTCCCAATGTACACTGTTAACAGTTTTGTTACTGTACAACACATCTGCATGTAGTTTTTAGCCAAGCATCACTTAGTAGCTCTGTGAGACACCCCTGTATTCATGAGACACAGCACTGACAATTTCCACATACTCGGCTTTGACAAGACAGGACTGGGTATTTATTTCAGTATGATCAATTCGTTCTTTATCACTTCCTAGAACTCAAAATATGCTTTTTCAAATAAAACTTTCTAAAAAATCTAGAAGGTAAAAAAACCCTAATAATTATGTATATACAAAGTGCTCCTGCCCTGAAAAGCCCTGTTTTTCACTAGAGATAGTCAGTTATCTTTCACAGTTTTAACTTCAACTATAAACATGATCATTTTTTATTGCAAATACATAATAGCTTTTAGTATAATACATCAACAAACACTAAGACTCATCTTTTTAGAGCAGAATTCCTCTTATGTAAAAAGCAGATGTGCCTAAGGCTGGCGAAGTGATTTTTCTAACACCACTCGATTGGTAGATATTGATTGTGTAAATATGTAAGTAACTGATATGCTTTACTACTAAGAGAGAAGAAGGTGCAAAATCTCACTTGAAGCATTTAAATAATGGACTAACAAAATCTTATTTCTCTATCAGGTGCAACATGGAGCGTCCTTGGTAAAGTTACAAAACAAAGATGCACACTGGAAGAGAGTCTGAATGCAAGAAGCGTGAAATTAGGTAGGCATTAAACCATCTTTTCATTCTCCACTTCACCTGACCATCAATATCCTCTATTTTTTTACCAATAAAAAATGATCACCTTTATAAAGCTCCTGCAAGCATGCTGCATTACAGTAAGAGCAAAGCACAATTTCAGACACTGATAGAAGCCTCCAAAAGCCTTTTCCTTGAGGACCTTGAAGTTTGCCTATTCAAACGTAGTGCCAAGGCCATCAATTCAAGTCTTTTCTTCCCAGACCAACCTTATATAATACTGGGATTCTCTATTTGATTTCTTGGAATTTAGGCTGGTGCATCTATATTAAAGACAATTGCTTTTTAAAAAGTAGTATCAATGCACATGCAAATCATTAACTTTTTCTATTTCCATATTGCCAACTGATTGAGAGATATGTATGTATTTAAAAAAATGTAATCTGTACAATTTCTACAAGCGTGTGTGTATGAGTGTACACACAGATAAACATTTATTACTCTGGCCACAAATATCTCAGTTAGATAGATCATTAGTCATACTGAATGAACAGTGAAATGCTATAGTTTGCCTTGTGGATTTTATTGAAAAACTAAATTATTTATTGTGTCAACTAAATTAAAGCTTTTTGTTACATGCATATATTACAACTTCCAAGTTTCCCCCCTGAATTATTTGCTTTCTTTCTATTATCTGTGTATTCACAATAAAAGTGTTGTCTTCTCCGTGGGTGGGAATGACTGTTTGAAGTAAAAAGACTGTTTTCAGTCTATGATGAATCATCAACTAATTCCTTCAATAAAAGTTAAAATATCACTGTGCAGACAATATTGTTACCAAGATATTTCTTGATACTATCAGAAAGGTTTACCGGGTTGCTTACTCCCTTGTGGCATTTTAATAAAATAGGTCTCGTACTAATGCTGCATCTTAAACATAGCACATCGAGAGTGTTCCATGAAACCCACTTGAAAAGTTGTGCCTGTGCCCTCCTTGCACAGGAGAGTTCCACACTAGAGCAAAGAGGATTTGGACCCTCATGTCCAAACCCCAGCTCAAACTGCACAGCAGCATTTGGGAGAGGAATCAGTCATCACAACATTCACATCTCGTGCTACAAACATGATTTCCAGGCACAATCCAAACCACACTGTGTACAGGCAGTGATGAGGAGCCTCACCTACTCCTCAGCTCACAGTCTTCACAAATTAACTCCAGTGGGGAGATCTATATGCAACAGGGTTGAAGGAGGCAAGCCCCTTCTTTTTAAAATGTGCAGTTCACTTTTAAAACAACATAACCATGTAAAACAAATATCATTAACTGCAAACATAAACTGTAAACTAATTTTTCCCAGAAACATACACTGCACACACAGCTTTGCTAACTTAAGACCAAATTCTTATCTGTACACAAATCCGTTGCCTAAGTACAGAGATACCCTGTGTTACATGAAGAACAGAAACCACTGAAATAATGTGTCCCATACACAACATTCCTGAATTCCAAATAAAAGAAAGCTTATATTTCCTTTAGAGAAGAACTCTCATCAATGCATTACTGCAGACAGCTGACAGAGGTACTACATTTATCTAAGGAAAATAAACAAACTTATATAAAACACCTTCCTTAGGGTGCCTGTTTGAAATACTTTAAACACAACTGCCAGTGTTAACCACAAACACCTACATAATTCAAACAGCAAATAGGTAGGAGCTTCCAAGTGACTTTCAACTTTTTCAGTGAAATAAAGTTTTATATAATTAACAAGGAGTCAAAAGGATACAAGTTTACTAAGTCATTTTGAGCAAGTCACAAACTAAACACCACAGGGAGTCCATTTTATCATCTGCTCAATTAAAAATCATTATGCTTATCTAACCATAAAATTTACTTTATTTTCAGAAACAGGAATCATTCTTTAAACACACAGATTTAGTACTTACGGGTAAAATGATTAGAAGTGGATGGATTGACACTATCACCACTGTCAGCACTTTCACTGCTAGAAATGTCATCATCTGATTCCCGCACAGAGGAACAAGGTGAGGAGCCATCAACTTCTTCAAACTTCCTCTTTAAAATTCCACTCATCGCTGCAATGCTGTCACACGCACCTGTAACAGGAATAGAAGCAATGAGATGCTGAAACATCCAGCTGTAAAATATGCAGCCATAACCTCCAAAGTAATTTTTACTTAAAAGTACCAGTAAGTTGCCACCTTCTAGTGTTGAATAACCATTTAGTATGAAATTACATATAATTAATTAGGAGACAGTGAAGCCACAGGAAAAAGCGATCTTAAGCCAAACTTTAACTTGACATGTACAGAGATGGTTATTTCACTAGGATAGTGTGTAACAGTTTGCTTTCAGGGAGTATTTTTCCCATTTTGATGTCAATAGCACCCCTGATTTCTGGGTTATGTTGTGAAATTCCAAACAAATTAAAAAATTGCAGTTTCTCTTCAAAGAGCCTGACTTGGTTCCTCCCTTGGCTGCCACAGGACGAAGGCATGTTTACAATCAGAGATGAAATAAGTAAGAAGAAATCATCCGGAACACTACAGTTCCCATAACCAAATACATGTGATCTAACCAGTGTTCACATCACTCTATAAGAAATCCATATCATAATTCCAATATTACAGACAGATAAAAGACAGTGAAGTCACAAAAACCATATACCAATTTAGTGCTCAATAAATACCTGGAATTTAGAAATTCCTCACCCCAGTCAGAGGCACCAGTTACCTCCCAAATTTTCTCCTCTTCTCCCAGCCAGCATGGGTTTATGAAAGGCAGGTTCTGCTTGACTAATCTGATCCCCTTCTATGACAAGGTGACCTGCCTAATGTTTAAAGCAAAAGTTGTGGATGTTGTCTACCTGAACTTTACTAAAGCCTTGGACACCACATTCTTATGGAGAAACTGTCTGCTCACATTTTGTACTCTTCGACAGGTTCAAAACTGGGTGGATGACCAGGTCCAGGGACTGGTGGGGAATGGAACTAAATCCAGTTGGTGGTTGGTCACCAGTAGTGTTCCTCAGGGCTTAGAGCTGGGGCCAGTCCTGTTCAACATCTTTATCAGTAATCTGGACAAGGGGACTGAGTGCTCCCTCAGTCAGTTTGCAGATGACTGACACCGAGCTGGGCAGGAGTGTCGATCTGCTGGAGAACAGGAAGGCTCTGCAGAGGGACCTGGGATGGGTTGGATTGATAGGCATTTGCCCAAGGTTCTGCAAGGCGAAGCGCTGGTCCTGCACTTTGGATCACAGCAACCCCAAGCAGTGCTACAGGCTGAGGGCAGTGGCTGGAAAGTGGCCCAGCAGAAAAGGACCTGAGGCATTTTGGTCTGTATCAAAAATACTGTGGCCAGCAGGACCAGGGCAGTGATTGTCGCCCTGAATTTGGCACTGGTGAGGCTGCATTTCAAGTCCTGTGTTCAGTTCTGGGCCCCTCAGTACAAAAAAAGACACTGAGGTGCTGGAGTGAGTCCAGAGAAGGGCAATGAAGCTGCTGAAGGGTCTAGAGACCTATGAGGATCAGCTGAGGGAGCTGGGGGTACTTAGTCTGGAGAAAAGGAGGCTCAGAGAGGGTCTTACTGCCCTCTACAACTACCTGAAAGGAGGCTGTAGCCAGGTGGGGGTCGGCCTCTTCTCCCAAGTAACAAGGGGCAGGACAAGAGGAAAGGGCTTCAAGCTGTGCCAGTGGATGTTTAGACTGGATATTGGGAAAGATTTCTCCACTGAAAGAATCATCATGCATTAGA
>JAYRBT010000181.1:18654908-18729167 GCA_036023395.1 Myiotriccus ornatus | reverse complement strand
CTTCAAGCTGTGCCAGTGGATGTTTAGACTGGATATTGGGAAAGATTTCTCCACTGAAAGAATCATCATGCATTAGAATGGGCTGGCCAGGGAAGCGGTTGAGTCACCATTTCTGGAGGTATTTAAAGGACGCCCAGATGTGGCACTTGGGGACATATTTTAGTGGCACACTTGTCAGTGTTAGGTTAATGGTTGGATTCGATGATCTTCTGAGGTCTTTTCCAACTTACGTTATTCTGTGATAGCCACATTAAGAAGAAAGATGCCTAATATATTCCTGAGGTTGAGTGGAAGATTATAAAACAAAGTACTCAAGCAGAAATTTAGCAGCAGAGGTAGAAATATTGCACATGATTACTGAGAAAGTGTACCCTTAAGTGACTGAGGAGAGATCAAGAACAGCCAGAGCCTGCCTAGAGGACACACAGGTGCCACCATGCTGCCTGCAGCACTGCAAAGACAAGCACTGCTGACACGTACCCAGGCAAAAAGTTTGTCTAGGATTAATGACATACTAGACTTGCAGAGGACACAGACCTCGCAAGTCTACAGACTTACCACAGGGTTCTGCCAAACCCCAATGAATGCAAGAAAAATAAAACAGAAATTTACATTTCTCATTAAATGGGACTTCTTTAAATCCCTGCAGCTACCTTTAGGACTCATTAATTCTGAGCCAGCCACATTCTGCTAATTCCAGAAAGCTGGAACTAGGTAACCTCCAGAACTCCCTTCCAACCAACATTTCTACGGTTCTATGTTTAAAAGAACCAATAAATCTGTCAGGAAGCTATCATAAGCCTGACTAAGTGGCTACTTGTAAAGAAGACAAGATTAGGGCAGAGACTCCAGTACTGGCCATACTGTTTAACAATTAGCACATTTCAGGATTTTGGCCCAGGCCCTGCATAACGCAGGATGAAGCAAGTGCCAGAACCATTCCCAGCAAGCAGGCTGGATGAGGGTACCTGGGTTTTGGCAAAGGCCTGACAGCTTAGCCACTGTGGACAAGAGCTGCATCCTGCCACTTGGCAGCAAAAGACAGAGAATGCTGTCCCTAGCCTGCATCTTTCTTATCTTTTCAATTAGTACAGAAGTAGTATCAGTGATGTAGGTGCTCTGTTCTGACCCTGTAAGCACAGCACTTCAGCAGATTCTCTGCTATCTCGGCCCAGCCTTGGTCTCATACTATGTAGTCTCCAAGTCTCCTATGCATTCTATAGCCCCCTTCAAGCTCCAACACCAGTTTCTTTCCTGAAGAAACAAAGTAACAGCATGAAGAGATCTGCAACCAACTTTTGGCCTGGTATGAACCTAGAACAGGATCAAGGTGAGTATATAAGGATGGGTACTACAAAAAAAACCAAAAAAAACCCCAAACAAATAAAAAAGCCCCCACTAAACAACAAAACAAAAACCAAAAAACACCAAACCAACCATAAAAACAATACAAACAAATAAAAAAAAGAAAAAAGAAAAGGAGGGAAAGAAAAAATAGGACTCACCAGGTTACAGTGTGTAAGAACAATTCAAAATCATAATTAAGCAAACATTGAAGTCTATCTATTGGAAATTCTGTGGCTGAGGTGGCAAGAACATAGTGGTTTCTTTCCAGTGCAAAAGAAAGCTAGTTCTAATTACTTGTTTTGCTTTGCTGACAAAGCATTTTACCTTGCCTACCAGCTCTTAAGCACAGCAGGAGGGAGTTACACACAGGTTTAAACTTGCCTTTGTAAGTCAAAACTAGAAATTAATATACATTATACAACATTTTTATTACGTTATTTAATTACAATGACTAGAACAAAAGTTTTATAACAAGGGAGTTCATTCACCTCTTAAGAATCAAAAGCTCTAAGAAGCACACACACAGTCGCACCAAGTTTAATATCCTGTCTCCAGCAGTAGTCACTATTTAACGCTTCAGTGGAAAGCAATGGGATGCGAAATCCAGCCACAACCACTGCAGACACAGAGCTCTGCTTCCTCATCCTTGCAGTCAATTTCCCCTAAGCATAAGGCTGAAATGTTGCTATATGACAGTGCGCAGCATCTCAGAAATTCATTTGACTTGATCTCCTGAGGCAACAAATTTCTCGTTAGTTTATGGGGAGAAAAAAAAAAACACAACAAAACACATCTCCTGAAACTATAGCCACAGACCCTTCAAAATCACAGCAGTTTCAATCTTTACAATATTTTGGACAGTAAAGAGCCGCAGAAAAGCACCACTGTCTCGCAGCATGCTGTACTAGACAGAACTCCACTTCCACAGGTACTCCCCACGAAGTGGAAGCAGCTGAAGAGAAGTCACTGACATCTTCTTGCTATATTATAGTGATATTTCCATTTCAATCACCAGCAGCGATTATATTACATGAGAGGCACAGTGCATCTGTTGATCCTGTATAGAACTAGGAAATGCTTTTATATTTGGGGGCTGTGCAGGGAGAGAATGGTGATGGAGATGCAAATGGAACAGCAGCATCAAGTTCCTCATCCCAAAGCCAGGGAGTCTGTCCAATGGCTGCAGCTGCCGGAAAGCACCCAGCATGTTCTGTCTACACTCTCAATCTCACAGCTGTGCACCCTGAACAGCCCTGCCTCTGGGGAACTCCCCAAAGCCACACGGCCTCTTGCTGACACTGCCCCACTTTTAATGTGGTAACTAAAGTGTCCATCAGCCAGAACAAGAAAGAGGAAGTGAGCAAGAAACTGTGCAGGTCTGAAAACACTTCTGCACTTGATTACTATTCAGATTCTTCCCGATTCTGAGTTAATGATCCCCAGAACAAGACATGGATTCCCATCAGAAGGTACAGCTCATGACAGTAATTTGGAGGCAACGCTGATCCCTGATACAGACAACTTGTGTCTGCTCAGGGAACTAGTCCCAGATCCCCTAGGGCAGGCAAACAGAAGCAGAGGGAGCGATGTGCCATCTCGACAGGTACGCATTCCCACCTCACAGTTACACCTGCTCATCTACCTCCTGCAAGGGCACAGGGGCATACAAATGCCTGATTACTGCCTGCTGAATGAGAAACATGTGCTTTCACTAGAGCAACCAGTAACTTTTAAATTACTCCAACATCCTCGTCTTTGGCTTGTCCTCAGATCAAAACCCGTTTTCTAGAAGGCTCTTCCCATGTCACCAAACTGTCTTCTTCAAAGGCAGGTGAGCTTTTCCAGAGTCTTTCTCACTTTCAAATTCCCCCAGCATAAAGGCACTTCTGCACATACACAAAGTTACAGAGATTTGAAATGCCTGAATAAGTTCATGTTGAGGTCTCCCTGGGAGCCTGAAACTTCGTGTTCTTCCAAGTAAAGTGTCTAGGAACAAAAGGAAGATGCAGTATGAGTGCAGAGCACATTGAGAAGGGAAAGCGATGGAAAGGCTGGGCCAGGCCCAAACTCAGGTTTATGTACCTGAAGGCTGGTAAACACAGTGCAGTGCTTGGCTTGTACCTGTGCCTACTCTCTTCGGATTAAGACTCTCGGTGTTATTTTCTATCCAGTGAAATGGCCTCCACCTAAGCAAAAGAGTGGGATGCTCTCCACCAAGCAATAACTTAGAGGCAGCAGTTACTGAACAACAGCTCCAGCTCTCCAGCATCCTGGTGAGTTTCTTAGCTGGTCTACTGTGCAAATTAACAACAAACCCGTTCAGCAGCAGATCTTTACAAGAAAGGTGTTTTGAGAGGACAAGTGACCCACACTCTACTCTTGAAAGGGAAGGTCTGTGTGCCTGCCTTCAGGAGCAGGCACTGGACTGTGACCTGGAGCACAGGGAGCTCAGACAGGAAGCAGGCGAGCCATCGTTCCATGCTGAAGGGTAACCATCCCATGGGGAATTAAACATTTATCTCTCAAGCATCTAACCTCCAATTGCCTCGCTCCTTACTTCATTAAGGGGATGTGATTTAGGGACTAATCCTGAAACCCTACTCAGAAGCAAAAGCCCTGCAGTCCTCAATGACCACAGACAGTCCTTAATGCAAGAAAAAAAAGCATTCCTGCTCAAAGAGAGCCATTGCAAGGATGGGGAACTTCACTGCCAGCTCAACACTGCTATGAAAACACGCTCCTCCCTACACTATGCTACTGCACCTCTGCATCAGTAAACGAGCTCTGCTGGCACTGTAATTTTGCCTTGCCTTCAAATACAATGGATTCTGATCAGTTCTAAAACACTTTAAAAGAAAATGTTTGAAAAACAAAGCAGATGTATTAACTATTAGGCATAATGATAGCTTGGCCTATTAATTTCAAAAATTCTTTTTCTGAACATGAATCACTCTCTCCTTCAACAAAAGGCAACTGAATTCCTTTATTTTGTCTTCTGGCCACCTTAAAATCAACTTTTCTCTCTTAATAGCCTTAAATTATATCTTTAAAGCATTAAGTTTGCATACCACAGCTAACGTAATGTCAAGATTATAATTTAAATATTTAGTCAGAACTTCCTTATGAGGAAATATACCTTGTGCTGCACAATGTTTGCTCTAATTGACAAAGCATTAACACTTGGGATGAGAGTGACACAGTATCTAGTTAGAGCCTAGATGCTTTCTTTCAAAAATATGTCCACGCATTACTATTTCAAATGCAGAGGAAGTGTAGTGAAAGTGTCAACAATGAGACTGCCAAGGGCATGGTCAAAAGAAATGACTACAACAATTTAAATGGCTAAATAAATATAGGCTAAAAGTCAAGTCAAGGGTAAAGATATAAATTCATACTGCCTCTGGCAAGAATCAATTATGGTGGCTATTTTGACCTCTAAATAGGTTCTTCTGGAGAGGAAACATGAAGAGCTTGCTCTTACTCTCTCACTTTTTACCCATTTTCTCTCGTCTTATTTGCGAGTTCATATGTATGTTCACATACGTTTAAACTCGCCAAAAATATTTAAAAAGGAAAAAGAGATAAATTATTTTATTTGTTTAAACACACTGATAGTTAAAAAATTTTGCAACTACAGTGGCTGAAAAGCATTCTCACTCCAAAGAACATTAAGGAAAAGATTTGAAATTCTTACTGGAGACAAGACATTTTGAGAAATGTCAAAGATGTGCCTAAACAGATGAAAAATTGCCTATATTAGTCAGTTTTTGAGAATGACAATACAGACTGAGTAACAGCACAGTGAAAGAGGTAAAACCAGAGAAAGAAAAAAAGATGAGAAGGGATTGAAGCAAAAGGTTACGAAAAAAATCCCTTCCTACAGAAGCCAGACTCTTGAGACAAAATACTGAGTTTCAAATTTCCTTCACTGTTAAAGAGAAATATAAATGAAATAGCAAAGCCATGCACTATCAGTGTCAGTGGAGGCCAGTTATAAAGAAGGTAAACAAAGCAGATATAAAAAAATACAGGTGTCCTCGAAGTTGAGTGTTGCCATGCAGTGGTATCTGCTACGTATCCCAACATATAGATAAGGGACTGCATTAGCTCAGCACAATCAGCAAAAGCAGATAGGTTCTACTAATATATGCTGCATCTCAGCAGAACGAATTTGTGAAGCAGAACAAAGCCCTAACACGGTTAGACTATTTGCAGTACCCTTGTGAAATACATTCTTAGCTTCAACAGGCATCTCTGAAATGTAAATACACATTGCTTTGGATATCAAAATAAATACAAAGTAGAAAGCCATATGATGGCAAAAATTACGCTGTTTACCAATTATTCATTACTTAACTCTGCAAATTTTGTTGCTCCTCTAACACAGGTTTTCCTCTATCGTACACCGGCAAAATTTAATTATGCGTACACATTTAACGCACGTGTTTAATATGCTTTACCAAATATTGTTAATAAGAATTCATCACAAAGGTGGCATGAAAAAGGGTCTTAGCTTATTATGCACCAAATCCTGAGATATTAAAGACCTGCCTGTGCACAGCCAGCAGCCATTTGCGTTTTAGTACTGCTGCAGCGTTATACAATAGACATGCTCAGCACGTTCCCTAATGGAGACTGTTTCAACTTTCCTCTCCTCAATTCAGCGTTCAAATTCCAGCCTGGCAGATGATTTTGTCCAACCCGATGCCTTTGTCTTGTCACATCCACCCAAGAAAAGGCACAGCTGCAGGAATACCTTCTCCTACGCCACAGACACAGGTGCTCCAGGAGTTTCCAGGTTCAGTGAGAGAAAACATGAAAAATGCTGTAAGCCCCTGATACTACAACAGTCACACCATATTCTTCTCACTTCAAAACATTCCAGACATTTAAAGCTTACGGTATGAGCTTGGTTCTTTGCATCCAACAACTTACAACCAACCAGTCAAAAGATTTTGGATTGATGGGGGTTTTTTACTTTTTCTTTTCTCTCTTTTTTTTTAAACACCAAAACCATAAAAATCTCCCATAGCAGCTTGTTTTTATTTTTTAATAAATTTTAAAATTAGAAAGAACATAGTTATCCCAATTTTCTAATAACATCACAGGACTGTGCACATTTTTAAGACACCAAGTAAATATTTGACACAGTTATCAGTAACCACTTAAAGTGACAGACTGGCATCTCTGTTAGCCCAAAATGCTTCTTGAAGAGGTTACTCTGTACTTTTTTCTATTCCAAAGCTGAAAGAAAACGGTAGAAACTAAACTGCAGCTCAAAACTACCAGAAAACCTATAATTTTCTCCTGCAGAAATATCTAAGAGTGAAACAGGTCCCTAAAAACATAAACAATTTCTGTCAGCAGAAGCCAACATTCAATTGCCACCAATGAAATGAATACAGCTCCATGGCATGAGAGTAAAATGATGACTTCATTCAAGGCTTGGCCTCAAGTAAAGCCAAAATTAGTAAAAAAATGCTTAAGTGCATCTTTTTCCCTAGAGAATAGAGTCAATAAAACTATTTGAACTGGAAAATATAAATTATTAATATCTACTGGAAGGCTGTGATATTTTGAAATTACTATCTTCAAAAATAGCTTTATGGCTATAATAATTCAAGTTTTCTATCTAGATCAAGGACAATGCACAACCAAGATATGTTATAATCTTCAGGTTTCATGCACACCCAAGACAGTCCTAAGTAGGTGTTCAACCCCACAGAAAAATGACACCAAAAAAAAAAAAATGTAAAATTACTATTGTTTCTACTATTTGCTTTTTGACTCTTCACCATACATAGTGTATCTATTCAGCCATGAAACCCAATATGTTTATTGAAAAAAACCCTGAAGATTTTTAGCAAAAATATTATTTCAACAATAAACACTGACGGTGGAAATTCACCAGAAACCCCCCATAACATACACAACAAATTGCTGACTGCAGGAAACAATGAATTTATACAAGAACTGGTAAGTTTCCTTCTGACACATATGCAGAGCATTGACAATTCACCTTCTTTTTTAGGAACAACACAAGGTAAAAATAAGCTACTCAATTATCAGCTAAAAATATGAGTAAAATATAATTTCAAGTTTAAAAAAAAAAAAAAACAAAGAAAAAATCTGGGGAACTAATAAAACTTGATTATTTACTAATTTGCCTCTTCTGGGTGGATTACCCAAGGCACAGTACAAGGGTTGCTTCACTGATGCTCTTCCCCAGGGTCATGGTGTTTAAGCTTTCCTCTGTGTGGTTACTTTGATAATCAGGGACTTAGTCATAGTGCAAATTGTTTTTCTCTGGTGTGAACAGTCTCTGTTTTCTGTCTCACCACCCATTTGCACAACACTTACAGAAGATTGACTGGCTTCTCTTCCAAGCTCAGTTGATATGAGGTATCCGGTTAAATAAAGTAATAAGGAAAATACGACAGACATATTGAACAATATGATAGGCACAGAGAAAGCATAACTGCATACACCTGATGTCCTTAAGAAATCAGTCAAAAAGATCAGCTGCCCTAAGATTTCAAAGTCCCAAATGTAGTGACCACAGCATCATGGAATTAGATGTTTTTTATGAAGGCAGACAAAATAAGCATATTCAATGAACTAAAACGTTTCTCTGTAAGTCAGTCATCTTCTCAGAAATTTCAATAACTGAAAACCTCAAAGAGGATTTTTAAAGCATATATTCAAGTGCAGGCAATCTTTCCAGTAATAACTTCATATTTTTGGCCATCAAAAATCATCCACAGGTCCTTATTCACCTGTGCGTGTGTACACATGTATAATCAGCACAAAGCCATAAAGGCAGGGTGTACGGTGTTAACATGACAGACAACTTACTAGTAAGACTGACCTAAAATTAGATTCCCAATTGTGTTAAAATTGAATGTTGACTCTCTTCACTTCTTTTTTAATACTAAAGGAAATCAGGAGATTTTGGCTGTTGAGACTTGGTACCATAACAAACATGTCTAAAAATCTCTTTCAGTTCACTTCATAATTCAAAACTTCTCCAGAAGGCTGAGAGAAGAGCTGCAGACCTAACATTAAGTATATACCCACCCGATTCCCAAGACCCTCCTGTCATTAAGACAGTGATGAATAGGAACTGAGTAGCCAGCCCATTCCCATTGCATTGCCTGACTCGTAAGGACCTTACAACCATCCAACAGTACCTCAGCCAGGGGAATCTGCTGGGGCAAAATTAATTATCTGCCTTACACGCTCCTGAAAAGCACTGCTGTGAAGGTACTGGCTTATACTTTTAACCTGAGGTGGGGTTTTTAAAATTCATATATTTTGCTTTATCAAATCTCCAATCATTCTGCCTTTTCCAGGGGAGCTGAGAAGGTCAATACTCCGCAATTTTCACTTTTCCATTTTATTGTTAAAAGATGTTTGTTTAGAAATAAGAGTGGGTGAGAGGGGCATAAAGGTAAACAACCGAGCAACTTAATTGAAAGCTACAAAGTTAAACCTTGAGCTACTCTGAAAGTGAATGGTTCAATAAAGACTCAGGTACTGTAAGAGAACAAAACAAGGGCAGCCCTGCAAGGACTCCAAGTCCCCCTGGAGTCATGGGGTTTCCCTCCCGCTCCCATAACAGAATACTTGAAAGACAAAAATGTTTGCTTGAGAATAGCCTGCTCAGCTGTCACAGTTCATATTGGAAGCAAGCACACCAAACACAATTAAAAAACACACTTTGTGGCATCCAACATTTTTTTGTTTACCCTTTCACCCCCACACAAATAGCATTTACTAGAGATTGCTATCAGTTAGAAAATACAACAAAAAAAAAAAAATTTGAAATCCAGCTTCCTTTTTTAACATATTCATGATACATTAAAAGCAGACTTTGTTCAATTATAACAAAGAACAGATTTTACATCGCCGAGAAGTTCATTATCAAACTAGATCCCTATTCAAAAAACCCTCGACCTCCTCCTGAGCCATTGCAGTGTCAGCCTATATTTTATCCTCCCAGAAGGACCAGCTGCTCCTCAGGTGGGAGATGCCCACAGACACTGGAGGAGCCCTGGCCCCCACTTTCAGGCAGCCCAAGGAGATGTGTTCGAAATGAAAGCCGCCTTCCCCCAGCTGTGATGCCCAGCAGGGAACTACCAGATCCTGCGGTAGTGGGACAGCATCTGTGGAGTCACCCCAGCAGCTCCTGCCCCCTCACACAGGGTATGGGCCTGGGCCTGAGGGACCAACACCAGAACTGCTGCCACAGCACCGACCCAACGCAGACCCATCTATCCCTGTCTGCAGCATGGATGAAAAACATGACTTATAGGCATACAAAGAAATGATTTACCAGAATTAAATACATAAATGTATTGAAGCATACTAATGGGAGCTACAGTTATGACAGAGGCTTATTTACTCCGCAGCCTTACCCGACATAATGGTATCACTTGGTTGCATTTCCTCATCAAAATTCAAGAACTACATGAGACGGTGAAGCTACAATTGGTTAATTATGTAGTTCCTGCCCATATCCCGCAGAACAACTGATGAGGTTCAGGCTCCATACTATGTAGCCCTCATTTCCTACTCCTCATCTGACAATAAAATAAATATGCAAATCCATACTGCTTATGAAAGAGCAGGATACAAACCAACCCCAAAATGAACCAGGACTTCAAGTTAAATATTCCATGAAATTATTTATGAAGTAATAACCAAAAGCCATCTATCTGTTCATCAGAAAGCCTAAATGCAAATGGTCCAATGTATTTTGATGTTAAGTTTTAAGAAGTATCCTTGCTTATATTTTTGCATTTAAAAATAGAAGAACCCGAAAAGCTCAAGCAGCTCTTCTCCCTTTTATCCCTAACTTCACAACATGTAAGTTGTCTACTTATATATTAAGTGGATTTTCCATCAAATTGGCATGGTGACAAACATTTTTGTTCCTTTTCCTGTTTTCCCTATTTCACTGTGGAAAAACGATATTAAGTGATGGAAAACTGAAGCAGAGATGATAGAAACGCAAACCTCTTTTATAGGATGGGGAATAAGACTAGAGGAAGGGGAGCTGTTGGACATAATTACATGCAAATGTGAAGGAAAAAGACCACCACAATTTTTCAGTTGATTTTTTTTTAATCAATTACATCTCCCATTTATCACAAGTTTCATACTGTATCCATATCTATGAAGAGATGGAAAATTAAAGCCATGCTATTTATCTCAGAGCTGTTTTAATTAATATTTTTGGCTTGTGTGCATTTGTAGATGAGTCATATCAGTCTTTTATCTATATTCAGTCCCTTTTTCACAGTGAGAAAAACCTGTAAAAGAGAAATGAAGCAACAGTGATCAAAACTCACTGGTAGGACTTGGAATGGCATCAACATTTTAAGGATGTGATGGTATTTGCTGATATTTTACTGAGGGAATGGCACACCTATAATCCAGTTTTTCTCAGCATCATAACTGGTTCAGAGCAAGGACAAAGAGAGATACTGACAGACTATATGTAAATTTATCTTTCCGACAGCTTTGCCAATCTTACAATAGATTATACCTGCCTTGCTTCAGCCTGACCTTCCACCTGCTTATTCAAAGGGAAAACAACTCTCAAATTCAAGGTTCAGTTACTACAAGTACCCTTTAGAGCAAGTAAGAGTTTTAGATGACACAATCATCTGTAGCTATCCCAGAGAAAATATTTAGGCTTTGGAATGAATTTTCAAACATTTGCCGTTGTGTACTCTAAACCATGACTAACATGTCTTCAATTAATATTGAACTTAAACTTTAGTCAACTATTGCATCTGTCCAAAGCAACAAGTTTTTCAACAAATGCAAATGCCTCTTTCCCATAAACAAATAAGACCAAAAATCTAACATGTACAGTAAACATTGCACATTCTCGAACCAAAACATTACACACCAGAATTGGGCTTCTCAGATCTAGAAGTCAATTAAGAGTAATATAAATAACACTACACTTTGGTAATATGGGAGATCACAATCATGTCTCTGTCTCCAAAATGCCAGACTTACAGAAACATTTGGTTCTAGTTATGATTCTTAAAGGAGCTCAACAGGCACTGTTCACACTACAGCACAAACTGTTTACACAAACATACACCTTAGTTTGAATATAGGTGGGGGAAAAAGCATATCTCAAAATTACCATAACCTGGCAGCAACACAAAACACCTTTTTTGCTCCAGGATTTTTTTGTTAAACTTTCTTAAATAACTAAATATTGGGAGTGCTTTAGAACATGAAATGCCTGATCCACAGGAAGAACGCTTTTTGTTTTCTGCCCGCATAAACGAACAAGACAGGTGCATTTCAAAGTTGCGATTCCATTGTAACAGTGGGAATGCTCTCCTATTGGGATGTTCCTATTGTTAGCTTACAGCACACTGTTAACTTTATCTCTGTATGTACTTACTCTAAGTACCTAACTGCTTCATAAATTGAAATTTAAAATCCACTTAACTCATTTTAGAGAAATATAGTAATTATAGGATAATTCTGTGACTACATATTGTTATATTTTCTACTTTTAAATTAGCATAGAATGACACAGTGTATCTCATCCAATCTGATAGTACAAAGCGCAGTGTTACTGTGCTTTTACCAGAGTTCCCTGTGAAACAAATGAATAGTTGCACCTAAGTATGACGAAAAAACACTTTTACATATCCTGTCTGATCTATTGTCTAAAACACGAACAGGCCTGTTTCTGAGACGCCAAGCCGTATCTGGTTTTCAATGAAGAATTACCTTTCACGGGAGAACTGTTCTAAAACAGGGATTGCAAAGCAGTTGAAATTAGGTTTCGGCAGTATTTACAGCTGTAAAATTATGCGTAATGGATTCCGAACGGGGAGCGCGGGCTGCACCGCGGCTGCCGCGGCAGAGCCAGCCCGGGTCCCGCCCCGCTGCCCGCGGAGGGAGCTCAGCCGGCCCGCGGCGCTCCCCACCGCGCCCCGCGGCACAGACCGGGGCGCCGCCGCCCGCGCCCCCCGTACCTGCCCCGGCCGCTGCCCCGCCGAGCGCCGGCACCGCCCCCTCATCTGCATGGCCCGGCCCCGCCGCGGGGCACGCCGGGCACGGCCGGCCGCGTCCCCCGCCCCTCCGCCGGGCCCACAGAGGGGCGGCAGCGCCCGCGCCCCCCGGCCCGGCCCGGGCGAGAGCCCGCCCGCCCACCGCGGCCGTTTCCAAGGACACCCCCCCCGGCTCTGCGGCCACAGCCCCGGCTTCCTTTTCCCTTTTTCCTCTCCTCGTGTACAGGGGCAGGGAGCTCGGGGGAGGCGAGGGCGGGTTGTGCGCGGCTCGTTTCAGCGCACACACAATAGCGAACCGGTACGAGCACAACGCGAGCGCATCTCCGCCCGCAGCGCCGGGCCCTGCGTTCCCCGCAGGGAGACGGCAGCGAAATCAACGTGGTGCTTGTAAAGAACATTTCCCCAGTGAAAGCATAAGTGCACATAAAAGAAGATCCTGTTCTCAACGTTTAGGGTTTTGTTTCTTTATTTCCCCAACTGCTTTTCAAGGGCTCCATCTCCTTTCTGCTGAAATACTCCCCCAAAATCAGCACAACCTATTTCTTTGAGGCATTGCCAACATATCTAATTCACGATCTCCAGTATTAAGAAAAAACAAAACAAACAAACAATACTGCAAAGAGATTTCAGGATTAAAACTTTTACGTGGTTAATTTCTACGTGATGTGATACAACAGAAAAATTGCACGTCTATCCTCCGTAAGACAAACACAGGCCACAGACATCTTTAGGAGCAGTTTTCAAAAAAATAAAATAATTATGCATAATTAACTAAGAACTACTATGAGAAATAAATACTTGCTTGAAAAATAACATATATTGCATTAATATTAGAGTGAAATGCAGGCAGAGGGTTATAATTTATCACTCCCATGTGTATATAATTGCATTAAAAATAAGACAAAACACCACTTTCAAAATTATCCAAGAAGAATGTGTAAGAAAAAAAACATAAGTGCATTGTTAGATATGTTCTAATGTTACATTATTTTTAACCAAACACAGATGCTACAGATCTCCTACTGAGAAAGAATTAGTCTTGAATACATAGCAGAATAATAGATTGTTGTTACTAAATATTTTATGATATTGGTAAATGATCCATCTAGCATAAATTTAATTTTACTTGCTACCCCATTTTTCATGCACAATTGAAGTTTGAATTGCATAGGAATAATGGTAGAAACATTTTTACAATGAGTTTGATCACAGAACTTACACAATTTATTTAGCCTGGTATCACATTGATGTGAATCCTTCTAATCCCACCTTACAAAATGCAAAAAAACCCTGGCTTTACTAATAAAAAGGAAACAGCAAAACCCCCGCTTATATTTAAAATACTGAAGTGTGTGAAGAATCTATAAAAAAAAACTGACCTGTTCAAATTGTTGTTTTTCCAATCCATGCACTGTTTTTATTAATTAGGAACCAAACCAGATTGATCGTCATTTTATAACGTTTGACATATTCACTGTCTTCCTACTTCCAGCAGAATCTTCTTAAATCTCCCAGCACTGTGTTTTATTGCTGGTACCATATGCTTTATTGTTCAGCCACAAGAGCTTCGCTCTGCACAAAGACTCATTACCTACTGCTTGCTGAGCAGCTTCAGGCTCACTGAGGCTGCCTGTGTGATCACATGGGAGTTTTGTCTGAGAAAGCCAGGCATGCCACTGATTTCACCGGCTACAGATATTTTTATCAGCTGAGGTCTACTATGAGGAAGGAATAACAAATTCTAAGGCTTCTTTAGCTCATTAAGACAACATTTGTTATGGAAATCCCCTCAACTTTTTTTTTTTTTTTTCAATTATTATTATTAGCACTCCCATTTGTAACAGTGGTCCAAGTAGAAATTCAAGAGATCTGTTACAAGTAATTTTTTCTTGTGGGGAGTGGCACAAACCATGCATTGTCTGCATCGCTCCGCACACGGCACACACTGAAATTAATATTCTGGAGAGGTAATATTTTGCCAACACATAATCTGCCAGTGTTTATCCTTTATGGAGAGGATGAGCTTCCAAATGAAAAACTGTACCTAAAAAGCAGCCCCTTGATTTGAATTTGTCTCATCAGTCAAGGGCATTATCCTGTAATCTTTGGTCGTAAAATGAGTTTTGCTGGCTTTGGTGAGACGACTCAGGTGAATAAGAATTAGCCATTTGAGTGAGGATTAGTCTCAAATCCAAATGACAAATTATGTAATACAATGAAGTCTAATCTCTTCTTGGTGATACTCAGGGTAGGGCTTTTTCGTGTGCACGTGTTTGGTTGGTTGAGGTTTGTTGTTTATTTCTTAAAAAATATAAATCTGAATAACGTTTCTTAAAAAATATAAATCTGAATAAGGTTTTATATTGGTTAAAAACTTAATATTTACCTAAGCATTTCACACTAGAATAAGTGAATATCTATATTCAAATTATGAAAGCCTTTATAGAAAATGGTAAATATTACTGATCTTTTTTCACTAATGCATTATCAGTATGAGGAATCCATGTTGGAATATTTGGAGATAGCTTAACTCCTTCTGCAGAGTGAATTCGCTGAATAGTCTAATTTAAAGCTCTCAACAAACAGCTAGTGACAATAAATGAACATCTCTTCTCCACCCTGAAAACTGGTAGTGAACATGCAATTATCCGTAATTTTAACATTGGAAAGATGTAGCTATTCTATAGTCAATTATCTCTAGAATAATTCATAGGATTTTGATAACATAAGATAGCAAGAAGAAACCATTTTCTCATTAACATTCCACAAATGAAATACCTCCTTATTCTATTTAAGATCTCTCTCATTAGAATAAATGACAGCTCGTAGCTCATGGTTGGCATTATTCTGGTCCTGTGGAAGCGAGTGGAAGTTTTGCTACCGATTTGCATGGAAGAAGGGACAAGCATGACTAATACAGTTTCATTCGCCTTACCGTGTCGTCATGCAAATCAATGACAAAACTCATTTCTTTATTGTTCTTGGCATCTTGCTCATCTTGTATTATTAAGGTTTTGTAACAGTTGATACGCAGTCTCTATGATTACACTGAATTATACGAGATGGTTAGTAAAGGATTCAGAATTACCCACAACTAAATCCAGTAATGAATATCTTCTAGACTCTCGCATTCACGTTTTTTAATAAAAAATTCCATTATCAAGAATGAATGTATTTTAAAGTGTCACCATTTTCATCTACCCAACGACACGGACCGAGCAAATTGTTCGTGGCTGAGAACCTTCTACGTCTCTTAAGCAGCAAACACTACTGTGTGTACATTAATGAGAAGAAACGAAAGCAGACTAGATGGGTTGCTAACGAACAGCTGGTTTAGCTAAAGCTATGCATTTTTTTTCCCCTGGCGATATCACTGATGATGTCACGATGCCAGAGCAGGAAGACATAAACAAAAGGCAGGCATTTTTGCTGCAGTAGCAGTAAGGAAAAAAATAAAAACCAAACCTCTGACAGATGGGAAGAACAAAAACTGGTCAGAAAAATAGTACTATCGTCACATTTTTGTGTTTTGTTGTTATATACACTACGGAACAGTTCTCAAATACTGGAAGGTGCTTAGAGGAAAACACATTCAAGGATATGTTACAGTTAAACCAGTTAGCAGCAAAGTGTTGTTTCTGCAGGAGACAATAGCAGCAAGCAGTCTCCAAGGCAGCCTCAGTTAATCACTTCTTCAAGGTTGATGGGGGGAGGGAGGGAAGCTTCAATCCTCCATAGCGGAATTTGGAATTTCCTAATTCTAACTTGACATTTTTAGGTAACTAAATTATATTCCAACCCCTACTCTCTTCTTACAGCATTACTGAATAGAAGGAAGTCTTTGTCAGAGCTACACTGCTGAATTTCTGCTCAAACATATTATTGAGGAAGTGCCTTATTGCCACCACAGAAGGCATTATAGATCACCCAAGAGCCAGAACTTAGACCTCCCTTGTCACTCCTTAGTAAGAAGAGTGCCAAATGAGACAATACTTCCCAGTATCCCTCTTACAAGAGACAGGATTTCTTCAGGAGAATCCAAATTCCCCTCTTCTTGAAACAACAGTGGGTGAATGCAAATGCTTAGCACTCTCTTCTAACCAAGGTCTCCCATGGGAGTCAAGGTAAGCAAGGGCTCCCTTTTCTCTAATGTAAGGAAACATAATCAAGAATCTGCTGACCCTCTGTAAATAAGGGTAAACTGTCTGATCCCACATCTGCTTTGTAGGAAAAACAATTCATAGGAACATTCTTATGCTTTCCCATTCCACAGAAGCTACAGCAAAAGCAAACTGCCATGGAAATCTGGACTCTGAGTAATCTCTATCATTAATTAGAAATAACTGTGTAAATCCTGGTTTATTCTACTCTATATGCATTTAAACTAGACTACTTTTATAAAGGTTATATGCATCCAAATACAGGTCTTGCACAGAATTTTAAAACAAACAAAAAAACCCTCAAACCCAAAACTCTCAGAACAACCCAAAACCGGCCATATATTGCAAATCAGACTAAGTCTAGGATTTGAAATTCAAATAATTTTCACCTTATACAACTAAATTATTTTGTTAGGTATTGAACTTAATCTGCTGTTCAGTATCCTGTATCACAGTTGGACGAATCAGATATGAATCAAAACAATTACAGGAACAGACCGTTCAATTTCATGAAACAAAAAGGGGCAACTTGCACTCAATACCTCGTTATTCTAAAGTTTGGAATCTTGCACCTTGCAATAAAATGCAAGAGCTCCTGTTTCTCCAGATACACCAGAAATGCAATAAGTTCCATACCAGTTGACTAAAAGAGGGTTTTGCTGAAACTCTTTTGCAGTCTAGTGCCAAAAAAGATCTGAAGTCCAGGATTTATAAAATGTGTTCAGTGGACCATGCATGCTCTACTCCAGCTCTTACAAACAGCATGGTTCACATGCCATGGTTTGCAATTTATGAGCTACAGCAGCAGCACCTCTGAATGCCTCAGCACTGGTTTTCAGGTTTGGAAATAGATGATTTGTGGCCACTTCTTTGGTAAGATCTATAAACCTTGCCCATGCCAACTCCTCTAATTTGAATTCAGGATGAGGCATAGCTGCAAACTTCCTGTGGAACTCTGCCATTACAGAAGTTCTAGAGAGTTAAAAATGCACACCTAAGAGAAAATAGTGTAATAATTAATCTGAAGTTACTGTCAGTAACAGTGGGGTAGGATAATCTTAAGTATAAATTCTACATATTTCTTTCCAGATCAAATATAATTTAATCAAATAAATTTCCACGTCCTGGCCCTAAATGTCTTGCTCTCTCTAGATATATCATAGTCACAGCTTAACTGTCTTCCAGTAGTGTCACGTTAACTCTTGGGTTCCAAATACTGGGGCTTGATGGATTTCTATAGCCTGCCAGGAAAAATGACACACTTTGGGTTCCTGAATTGTGCAAATATGAAAATCCTACTCATTCATAAATGACATTTTCAACAAAGAAATACAACCAAGTTTTGAAATAAGAGTCTTGTCAGTGAAATGAATGAAAGTTGACAACATTTATTTGAAAGGTAAGATGACATCCTCAGATCAACAGATGGATGGAGAAAGCAACCTATAACTGAAGGGCAGGCCTGTGGGAAGCTATTCTGATTTCTGCACCCTAGCAATCTCATCCCCAACTTCATGCAGTGACTCTTAGCTTGTCAGTGTAGGGCTGCCAGTGCCGCCCTTCGCTCCTATTTCTGGCACCCTTACCCTGTCATGTCAATTTGAAGGATCCCATGTACACTTTGCTTTTTTTCCTGACTCTTTTAAAAAGTACCTGCTTGACCAGGGCCAACTTTGTAAAAGCAGCCACAGAGTAAGAGTAAATTCTCTTTACACATACTATGAGGTATAGAACAGCATACCTCTTCCTAATGAATTTTAGCAAAACAGTTCTTGAAAACAACCTCATTTTTAATGATACAGTCTTGCTACATCTTACGTAACCTGCATTTTTCCAAGACAAAATTAACCTCTTCCAGCGTGATACCTCAAAGGAAGAACACTCTTCCTTTCAGAAAACATTAGAAGAGCTATTGTATGCAAACAAAAATACTCCCTTGTAGTAAACATACAGGGTTTCTTTCTCCTTTGACAACATTTCTCAAAAACAAAATCAAAGAAATATTCGTTTTGGCAGGCAAACTAATGTACTGAGAGCTGTATAGCCAAGTGGCAAAATAATCTCTTGACTGCTGTTGTGTTAGATGATGTGAATAATCAAAGCAAATAATTAATAATGTAATGCTTGATACAGCCATCATTCAAAATGGCAGCAGAGCATGAAGTTTTTCAAATAAAACTAAGCAAGTTATATTTGAAGAAGCAAACTGGTTATCACCTTGTTTAAAAAATAATAATAATAATAATAAAAAAGACTTAGAAGCAGATACTTAAAGAAGAGAGACTGCCTGTGCTGTCTTGTATGTGCTTTATAAGCCAGCTTTGCTCCAGCCAGTTTCCATGACACCTCCGACATTGCAACATGATCCATGCAGATTAGTAACTCAGCACTACACAGAACTATGCTTCGTGTGGTTAGGAATTGCAAGACATTAACAGAAGAAACAAAGGTGCCTTTTGGTTTATAATTAACTGACTCCTTACTCCATTGCCTTTTCTCTTGCTTGGTCACTAAGCATACCTTTTCCCACAGTATCATTTTCCAGCTTACAAATTTCACTTGGCTGTTGACCGGCAAAAAGTTTAAAAATAAATAAAATTAAGAGATATTTGAAGCAAGCGTGACAGCTAGTATTTTTCCCTCTCCAACTACTTGGTTATTCCAGTCTTCCTTATAGCACATTAAACCAAAAAGGTTTACTGGGTCAGTGTGGTTGAAACAGAAAAAAATCCAGTCAGAAGGAAGCAGACTGGACTTGTCATCAACAGAGCTTTATAAAGCACCACTGCTGCTAAACCAGCAACATTGTCTCATTCCTTGTTTTCTCTACTTCCAGAACAGACAAGCTCTTTAGTTTTCATCTTCCACAGAAAGATGAATTTTTCATTGTTACAATTTTTGCATTTGTTCCTGTCTACTATAAACACAAGTATATTAATTTGAGCAGACAGATGTAAAAATATAACAGACACAGAGACAGATCTAAGCAGTAACGTAAATTTTATAGCAGTTAGTTTATGAAGCATTCCAACTTAAAACCCAAGTCTCTTCAATGTACTACTTAGAATGAAAAACAGAACACTGAATTACAGGTTATATGGTAACTTGTCACTGTTTCAAATAACATTTAAAGCCTAGAAACTGATTCTTCTTTAGTAATGTGTATTCAGCAGAACTTGAAAATAATTTTTATTTACTTTTTCATTTGTCTACTAGCATCACAGATAACATCAGCACAGCAATGGGAATTTTATTGCTTATCTTGAGTCTTCTCTACCAGCAGAACACAACACATTTCCCCCAATATGTTCCCTGACAGCAGCCTACATTAATAAAGTAAAAGTATTTTAAAGGTGATTTCCCTTCTCATACCCTAAAAAACATGGTAATGATTTCACTTGCCCTAATGTCAGCATTAAAGAAATTAAATGAAAAATATTTTCTTATATTTTAGCATCCAAAATAATTTTCCTACCATGAGTACACATTTTCATAATATTAAAACCCAAACTGCTGTAGTTTTACAGCAAACTTCTTCCTATGTCATTGTAACATTTTAAAGCTTCAGAAAGTCCATGAGCCAGTGGTGTGTGTTCACAGCCCAGAAAGCTAACTGCATCAAAAGAGGAGTGGCCAACATGTCAAGGGAGGTGATTCTGTCCCTCTTCCATCATGAGACCCCACCTGGAATGCTCCATCCAGCTCTGGGGTCCTCAGTACAAGAAGAACATGAGCCTGTTAGAGCAGGTCCCAAGGAGGACCACAAAGATGTTCAGAGGCTGAAGCATCGCTCCTATGAAGACAAGCTGAGAGCCTGGAGAAGACTTCATGAAGACCTCATTGTGGCCTTCCGGTACTTAAAAGGGGATTAGGACAAATGTCAACTGTTTTAAACTAAAAGAGGGGAGATTTAGATTAGACATTAGGAAGAAATTCTTTAGTCAGAGGGTAGTGAGGCACTGGAACAGGCTTACCCAGAGAAGTTGTGGAAGTGGTCAAGTTCAGGTTGGATGAGGGTTGCTCAAAGCCCCATCCAACCTGAACATGATCACTTCCACAGCTTCTCTGGGCACGCCTGTTCCCAGGCGGGGACCGGGTGCCCACAGCAGGGGGCTTTGAACGGGATGATCTTTAAGGCCCCTTCCTACCCAAGGCTTTCTATGATTCTATGATTTTACTCCATGAAAGTAAGCCGCTCCAACTCAGAGATGTGCTTTCTGAGGAACGCTGATTGCCATTTCTTTCCTTTAGAAAGAAGACGGATAGCAGTATTTAAATAACAACAGTCATATTAGCAAATCAGTGGACAGTTCCAGGATGCACTGGTTTAAATCTGTAACTTCATAATTTGACTGCAGGGTTTTCAACTGATGTTCAAAGACATTGTGTTTTCAATCTAACTTTCCAAGAGTTGAAAGGGTTAAGTGTAGTAGTCACACGCCCTGAAACTGTGCAAGGATCAACACTTTTGCAACATGCTCAAGTTTGGAAGTTCTTTTATAGAAGCAGCTATTGAGTGAGTGTTTTATCTAAAGTTCTACCTAAAAGGGATCAGAACTAAATGAAGATTTTTACTAGAACATTTTTATAGCCCAAATATCTTTCAAGACTTCAGCACTTCAGAAACCATCACGATTTTTTTAAAAATTAAACTGCTTGATACCTACCAGCTGCAGAACCTCATGTTTCAGTTAGAGTTTTGTTCACAATATTAAGTAGACACACGTATCATTCTGACAGCAGTACAATAGCCCTGGGTTGAGGATGTCAGACTACGGTCCCTAAAGACTGCAGCCTCTTGTGTTGGTGCACTTGCAAGGGAGAAGATTTTTTTCTTCCTTTTAAAATCATTATTCAACATATTTTCCAGTGAACAGCTTAAAAAATAAATTAGGCTTTCAATGAGGATTACGTTCAAATTCTTTGAATAAGGTGCACCGATTTATGGCACAGGCAAAACTTGTAGGGACCGGTGATACCACCTGATACAAAGTTGCATCATCAGACAGTTTCCTGTGTTGCAGAAAAGAAGCAATTACCAACTCAGTGGGATTTTTGGCATCCCTGCAATGATTGTGGTTTCTGGGCCAGATTTAGCCCTTTGGCCTAGGATCTTAAAGCACTGAGGATAATATTGTTTCCATCACAATATTTTTTCTTTTAGGAACATGAGGATCATGTTTGCTACTGCTATGTTAAGTTGAGATAATACTAGGCTTGTCAGATATTTAGAAAGAGTGTAGTCAGTGTGTCTGTTTTGACCTTCCAGGTCACAGCAAAGGTGCACGCTGACAGCACCAGCTGTCATTTGCAGTTAAAAGACTTTCATCAGATCAACAGCTCCAAGCTCATTGGGGAACTCACCAGTTTTGTGACTGAAAAACAAGAAATCAAGGTTCTTGGCTCTCTCTTTCCATCTTCAGTGACCCTACCACTACTCTAGCTGCCTACCTGGAATTCTCTCCTGCCCCAAGTCCACTGTTAGTAGCACTTACATAATTATCCGGATACAGGATTGTAAATGCAGACTTCATTCTAAGATTTTAAGAAGTATTTGCCAGTGGCAACTGCTCTACTTTTTCAGAGCAAAAGACATTCTCCCTGCCCTGGATGTCTTGGACTGAGAGACAGGAGTGACCCCATTTACATTCAGAAAACACATTCCATGTCATTTACAATGGCAATGAGTTCACAACTGCAGTGTGTATCCTTCAGTTTTCTTATTATCTCCAGTACTGTGAGAATTCCTGAAAAGCTGTCATATTTAGCTTGTTACATACTTACAACAGCAACTTGGTACATGCTCCGTGCTGATATTCTTGTTATTTTCTGTAGTTGCAAACAACTAAAAAATTACTTTAAGATCATAATCACACAGGAGCAGACCCGGATCAGCAATTGCGAGCCTTGTGACATTCAGTGTGTCAAGGAATGACATAGGCAGAGTTTGCAGAGAACAGCAGGATCTCAAAGTAGACAAGCTGAGATGAGTAGGAAACTCAAACCCTTTGAGGACATGAGAAAGGGGTCATAGAAAAGTAGGCAGGCTTTTGTGTCTAACTGTAGAAGTTAATCTAATTAAAAAATGCTAATTTCCCCACAAACCTTGCCTGATGCCTTACATGATCATACCACAATAATGACAGCATTAACAGCCTTAAAAGCTATATATAACCTGATATACCACTTTAGAAGCTAAATATCTTAAATATCAAGCAGGAAACAAAGATGGATTCAAAGACCTGGGGCTGCAGAGAAAACAAAGACCTACCACTTATCTCGTAACAGTTATTTTTACATGGCAACTGAAAATTCTGTACACGTAATGACAAAGGTGAGTTTTAAAAAAGATTTTTAAAAAACAAGGAAATAGATGTGCAGGAACTGCTCAAAAACATTGGAAACAGTATAGGAGTTAAAAATTTTTAAAATAACCAAAATTAATGAACCCTGACAGGTAAGTGGAGAGGAAAAGACCAAGATCTTGCCTCTATTTCAAGAGGCAGAGACAAAGAAGGTACATTTATGACAGTAAAAATTGATGCTAATGGGGACACAAAGAGATGCATCAGCAGGTCAAGGTAATACCACTCTTAAAGCAGTGCTGAGATATACATGAGAACACAGCAAGAATGCATTTTTAAGGCCAGGATTTTGTGATATTGAGATGGAAAAGGCTAAAAGGTTTATATAAGATTTTTTTTGCTTCACAGTTAAGTCAACCATTTTGGAGGAGAGATAAACTGCTTACTGGAAAACAATCTTACAGTAAAAATCTGAGGGGGATACATCTATTGTTAGCAGAGACATCATAAATGAACTTTTTTTTCTTTTTCTAGGTTAGCCAGAAAAGGTACAGATGGAAATAAAAAGACCACTAATAATATAACCGTGTAGAAAGTTGTAAGATATGGAAGGAATGAAGTGCCTTTTCAAAAATAAACTGAGTAGCAATTAGAAGAATAAAGAACCAAGAGTGGGAAAAAAGCACAGGCAAGCCAACATTTCAGAAGATGAAATATGGTAAACTCTTGAAGATGGTTTGTGGAAGATGAGGCCAAAATCTTTATTTTGAGATCTAGGAAATATATTTGTATCTAATGTATATATGCTGAAAATAAGGCACGTGGGTCCTACAGTAACTGAATGACAGAGAAAAATGAATTGAATGAGAATACCAGAAATACCATGCTGTGACACTGACTGCCAATTTATGCTAGAAACATAATTCTATCCATTAACAAGAAAAATAAAAAGGAACTCGCCTTGGATCCTAACCCTCCAGCAAACTCAGAAGCAAAATTCACCAACTGTAATGTGCACTAAGCAAAAAGTGGCATATTTGAAAGGTATCACTTTGTTATACAAAATCAGAGAATTTGCTGAAAATACATCAGTGACCTTGGACTACTGTCAGTGGGATGGGAAACGCCAAAATCCAGAATACAAGACAGGCTGCCAGCTAAGTCAAATATAGCCTGAACTAGAACTGAAAATTCCTGCCTGTCCACACATCCAGTGTTTCATTCCATCTAAGCAAACAAACAAGGTGACTCTGCTAAGGATATCCAACACTATGGTCTCTGTTCAACACCCAGTCATCAGCCAAAAGCCAAATCTTCAGCAAACAAACCCAAATGTTCAGAGGCCCACATATTAAATGTCAAATAACATGCAGAGGAATTTTTTTACTAGACAGTGGGTTACCACTGAAGATTCTCAAGCCATAGCCTGACTGCATACAAGTCACCACTAGGAATAAACACTAGCAACTAATAGCAAGCCAAGCACTTTTTAATTGCTATTCTACTGTTATTTCCATTATACAGATGTTATTATTACTTTAGCTAATGGTTATACTGCAAAACCTTTCTCTGGACTGTAATAAGAACCCACCGAACTGCTAGCATTGGACTGACAGCAGAGACCTGAAGTCAGTTTGCATAATCAGTTGTCCCAAAATCCATTTGTTATGAATAATTCTGTGAGACTTTGAGCAGCTTAACTTTTCCAAACCTAGCATTTCCACATGAAAAAAAAATTTAAAAATCAAATATCTTATTGTTACTTATCCCACAGTTTTGCTGTTAATGGTTAAAACGTACACTTCAAGATCACCAGTTAGAGAGAACCAATTTCATTAAACAAGTCAAACAATTAGAGGAAGAAAATCAATTCAGAGCTACTTTGCACTTTCGTCAATAACAAAGGAGGGGGGGAAGGACAATTATAGTGGCAGGTCTGAAAATTTAAGCCCGATATGAACTTTACAATTCTATTTCTAAGTAATATCAGTAAGTGAATGGGAAGGTACTGTTTCTTCTGATCAGGGTGATATGCTGTCACTTGAATTTAAAATAAAAAACCAGTTCTTCAGATAGGAAAAATTTAAAACATCTAACATTATTTTAATACACAAAGCAGTTAAAAGCCATTTATTTCTCCCCTCAAAGATAATCCCTACTAATTGCTCTAGTTGTGGAAATACATTTTGTGGGAAAGGATAATGAAGACTACTTGTCAAATTGCTCATGTCATTATTTCACTGCAGAATCCAAATACTATAGCCAGACCCATTCCCAGCATGCTGAGTATCAGCCTACAGAAAAGGACCCATGCATAAGCCACTCTGACCTTTCTTGCTAGTTTCTTCTGACCTTTCTGACCTCATTAGGCTGCTATAAAGAAAATAAAGGAGCTGTTGGGTACTCTTGACAGATTAGAAATAATAAGAATGTGTCTAGGACTTACTTAAGTACTAAACCGGACCACTGAATCATAATGCTTTTCAATCAATCAAAAGTATAATAGGGATGATGATTAAAAAATAGAAATAGATTCTGAAAGTATTAAGCGTGAATAGTATGCTTTTTGGAAATAGTTCATCAGCATCCTTAACCATTTATTCTGCTGCAATTTTAGATGGTTGAATTTTTAAGGCCCCATTGGAGTGAGAATGGATATTAAAAAACAATGGTCCCAGCAGAGTTAGTCTCATTAAGTATGAATCTAACTTAAGCACCATGTTGGAAGAGGGCTTTGGTCTCTTCTGGTCAGATTTATTTAATGAATTCTTCGAATTCCCAAAGGAAGGAAACTCTAGAGGCTAAAATGCAAGTCTGAATTCCCTGTGTCACATTTCAAACACAACATCATATTATCAAAAAGATCTGTATCTTCATAGACAAAAGGGTAGAAATGCTATGGAGGTGCTTATTCTTTACATACACACCTTCTCCAGTGGAATTACTTGGGATTTTTAAACTGTCTCCCAGTCCAGAAATGGAAAAATCATGCATTTTTATAGCTTACATCGTAAGAAGTACAAGACTTACAAATTGATTTTGCTCTCTAGATATTGGGTTTTGCCATCTCCAGTAAATATTTATTTATAACTAATTATAGTTATTTATAACTACTACTGGCATCTTAACAAAACTCTCAGAAAGGAAAGCACAGGCCACAACTTATATGCTCCAAGTATTACAAGATAAATTTTATAGCAGCTGTTCTCTCAGTTGCAACATGGGACACATGCCTTTTTTTTTCCATTCTGTATTTCTAATTTCTAGGGAGAGAAGTGCTATAAGGGAATTTACAGTCACAGAAATCTTCTATGTTCCCATACATTGTGATTTCTGATTAAAAACTCTTGTACTTAACAACTGGAAAATATTTATGGGAAGAGAAGAATTTTTCTTCATATGCTAAACTACTACTAAAAGAAGACACGCGTAGATAGGCTGACCTCAGCCAAAGGGTCCAGGCTGTATTATGCTATGCATTAAAATGCAGACACTGTCACATAAAATTAAATTATGTCCTTTTTAAAAGTAAGACTATGCCATCATTTCTTCCTGAAATATCCTCTGTTCAGCTGTCCTGCAGTTTTATAGATCTTGACATGGGAAAACTGCTGCAGCTGTGACAGTGGGGACTGTCCCTTTCAGAAATTTACAGCCATTGGTAAATCTCTGCATGTCTCACATCTCTCCTGCACTGAGTGCACAAGCAGCCCCAAGCCAGCAGGAGGGAGGAGGATGCACACACTGCATTTGTGCAGGAGCTCTCATCGGGCTTTATCTCCACCAGCTAAAATGTCTTAAAGCAGCACTGGATCCAGATACTGCCACACTGCACATAGAGCTAAGTTAAATGACACAGTGGTTAAAAACCAACTTAATAATGTTTCTAGCACGGATTTCACAGTTGCTGTATCTGGGCAGCTGTTCTAGCACAATTGGATTAGTGATTTATGCTGTCTCTTTGCTCCCCCTTTTTAAGACAGTGGATTAAGATTTGAACATGTAAATTTTTCATCCTCATCACTATTCAGAATTTGTGAATGCAGAGACATTTCAAGACTTGTATAAGGGGTTTGTTTTGTTTTGTTTGGGCATTTGTTTGTTTTTTGTTGTGGCGGCATTTTTTTTCCCTTTGTTGTTAGCCAGATATTATGGGGTGAAGATAAATGGTGGACAAGGACCTTGTGTTTGGATATTTGAAATTTAAAAAAAAAAAAATCAAAGCAGAATTGGTACAAGCTGGCAATTCCTCCCTATTATGTATGATAGGGGCAAAATCCATTTCATCAAAATTGTCATATCACAGGTATGCAGACATTTCTATCATCTGTCTGTCCTGTAACGAAAAGAGAAATTCAAAAGATCCCACCTATTTGAGGTTAAATTATTAATTTTCCCAGCTTGTCCTTGTTTTAGAATTTGCTAATTTCTGTGAATTAGCTACAGCAGTTAACCTGCCATTTAAAGAGCACATAGAACAAAATTCACAAAACAAAAGGGCAAGGGAGAAAAAAAAAAATCAAAACAATAGGTAACTGTTCTTGTATCATATTATTTATTTACGCTATTATCTCATGTATTAGGTATGTTACTTATGTTATTTATTAAATAAAGCCTGGAAAAGGAAACCCCTTTCAACTCATCTCTTATGCAGACCAGAAACTGAACACCAAGTACCAGAGGGAGAAGCAGGGATGGGGTGGGAACTCCTGTCCTTCTTCCACATCTCAAATCAGAACAATATGACAAAACTTTGGTTTCACACTGCAGGACTTCAATAGCAGATATAGGAAGGAATCAGTAGTAGGCAGTACATGTCTTTCAGTGACTGATGATGACTTTTTAGGTGCAACTGTATCAACAAGTTTTGCAAGATCACTAACATTTACGCATCTAAGACGTTGATTCCAAAATCTGGCACATATTTTATACTTACTGAAACAAATGAAGCATTTTGATCACTAAAAAAGTGATTTTTAGACAAGTCTAAGATTCTTATTAAGAATAACATAAGAATAACATCCTCTCCTCTTATACATGCTACTGTAAGAAAAAACCTCCCCGAAGTATAACACACACAGCATCATCATGTAGGTACCAAGCCTTACTTTCAAAAGTTTTTCTTCAGTAATGACTGTATGATTAACTTATGTTGCAAGACTTATTTATATACCATAATTCAAAAACAGTTGACATTATTACACTGCAACACAAATATAACATGAAGAGTTTCCCAAAATTTTGCATGTGTGTATATATATATATATGCTATCTGTCTAGAGAAGGGCAAAAATTAACAGTACATGATTCAGCTTGCCATAACGTCATTTACTTCCTACTTGCAGATTCCCCACAAGCCTCCTCTCTTAAGCAGTCACTAAAGGAATATTGGTCTATTACCTTTCTAAATCACATTTTTAATTGCACCCAGCAGTGGACAAATGGTAACACTAAGGATCATTTGGAAATTTTTTCTGCAGCATTTACCAATCTAACTTAAAGGGGGACCTCTTAAGTCAGCAGTACCATTTTCTCATTTGAGGTTTTTTCCCAATAGGTTTCCACCTTACAGTATGCTAAGCACACAAATAAGAGAAATGTACTTCACATCATTGAGTACAGCTAACGAAAAATACTTCCATACTGAACGTGTTCTTTCTTAAATGAATATTATGTGAAAATTCCAATGTATTCATCTTTACTTATGCACCAAAAATGAGGAAAGTTGGGCCAAGTGAGCCTTCATTAAGTGTCTTGCGTATTCTTCACCGTAGAAATTTCAGATAATCGAAATCAGACAACACAATATATGGCTTAAGCTACTGAAAGAGAATCAGCTACCTTCAGTAATGTGTGATAAGGATAATCCAGGTAAGGTAAAAAGACATAATATAAAAAGTTCATTTGAGTCAGGCTGTAAAGACATTCACCAAGGTAAATCAGGAAAGGAGATCAGTAACTCTGTGGTCATGGACTACTGTTCTACATGGGCATGTCCACTAGATGTTGTACATAATCTGCCCACCACTACAGTCAGACCCCCCCAAAACCAGCCAGGTCTAGTGTCTGCATTAATATCATGGCTAACTCATAAATGAAATAGACCCTTCAAAATAAGGGTTACCTACACTCGTGCTTCCTGACCTTCCCTTCATCAGTATATGTAACATTTAAAAATATTCTAATAACAAACAAGTAAAAGACAACAATTATACACGTTTTCCAGTATCTAAATAAAGCTTTCATGAAGTTACAGGTTATGCAAGAGAAAATGCTATCATTATTTTCTTGCTATTTATCAAGCACTTTAAATTACATCATGACATTACTAAAATATTATACTAATTACCCAGAGTTCTCTGAACGCATTTACTATTTGAGATGTGTTGACCAGCTCTTTGTAGCTAAAGCATATCCCTTACTTCCAGTCTTTGGAAAAAATAGATCACATCACGATGTGACAAATTACAAAAAAAGCCTTGAAAGCAACTCTTCAGATTAAGTCGGTGTTTCGTGTTGCAAAACATTAAAGACCTGATACCTTCGCAAGCAAGTGACAAAAGATGCAAATACGCAACAATTAACTTATTTACAAACATGGGCAACAAGTTACGAATATTTTACCTGTCTGCATCTAATTACACTGAAAGCTGCTGATGTATACTAATGCAATAGCTTTCAGCATGAATTTTAAGCATTTTTAAACACAAAGTTGCAGCTGGAAACCTGATTTTTCTTTTACAACTGTTGTTCCAAAATTGCTAATCAAAATCTCTGCAGAGACATAAAACATAACATCGTGTTTTGTATCATCAAATGGTACAAAAATGAAACTGGGCCTGTATAATTGTATGGATATATGCATGTGAATAACTGCTACTTGTGCTACTGACCTTGTGATCTCAAAGAACGCCAGTTTCTCTCAGGAGATTTTTACATCTCTGAAATCATGTTTTCAGTCTGTAGACATTTCCTTAATCTGTCCTTAAAAAGATGAAATTCATGTCTCATTACTGTTAAAACGATACCAACAAACTTTTAGAATTTCTGTCAAAGCATTGGCGATGCCATGTGCAAACTCACTGAATAAAGAGAAAATTCAGTTTGTTTGCAATGAAACCAGGTACCATATTAGGGTGAAAAATTTCAGAAAAAATGTGAGTCACATGTACGAGAAAGCCACTGGAGTTATATGACCAAAATATTTAATTGTTGCAAACAATTATTTACTGACTTATAAAATAATATGTATCTCGGAAGAGCAGACCTGACTTTTAGAAAATTACATACATATGTGTGTTTATATCTATCTATATAAAATAAATGATCATAAACCTTTAAGCATATATCCAGTATGCACATTTGGTTTCTGGTACACATGAGCTACTTCTGCTCTGACACAACAGGGAGTCTGAAAACCTTCCTGTATTTCACTGAACAGAACAAAATTCATTAATTGCAAGGACAATTAAACATTAATCCTGCTTACCATGGTAGGTGACAGACTTGCCATCTGCTGAAGTCCTTAAAGCAAGGTTGGATATCTTTCTAAAAGACATTTTAGAATATTGTTTTTGGGAGGAAGGGGAGGGGGGGGTAAAAGGAAATCCAAAGCAAAAAACTAACATTCAATCCATACAGCAAACTTGTGGCCGTGGTTGGGGTATAGAGAGAAGGGACTGGTGGCCCAAGCCAGCGACAGTGCTGGCTTTGCCATTACAGATGCCCGTTTGCGTCTGCCACGTTTGACCCAGCCAAGCCCCGCGCAGCCAGTCGCTCACTCCCCCATCAGCGGCACTGGGGACAGGATCGAAGGGGAAAACCAAGAAAACTCGTGGGTTGAGATGAAGACAGTTTAGTAGGGAAAACGAAAGCCATGCATGCAAGCAAAGCAAAACAAGGAATTAATTCACTGCTTCCCATGGCAGGCAGGCGTTCAGCCATCTCCAGGAGAGCAGGGTCCCATCACAGGTAATGGTGATTTAGGAAGACAAACATGTCACTCCAAACATCGCCCCCTTCCTCATTCTTTCCCCCAGCTTTATATACTGAGCATGATGTCATATGGTCTGGAATATCCCTATGGTCAGCTGGGGTCACTGTCCCACTTTTGTCTGCTCCCAATTTCCTATACATCCCCACTTCCTTGCCAGCATGGTAGTATGGAAAGCAGAAAAGGCCTTGGCTCTGCTCAGCAATAACAACATCATCTCTGTATTATCAACCCTGTGTTCAGCCTAAATCTACAACAGCCCCACATCAGCCACGTGAAGAAAATTAACTCCACCCCAGCAAAAACCAGCAGGGTGACCCTTTCCATTTTGGCCCCAAATACTTGTGATCCTGCTTTAAAGTGATGTTGGAATCTTAGCTTGGTCAGTCTTAGCATTTGGTCCTCCAGTTTTCATACCCTTCTTCAGCCCAGGCCATGACTCTCCCGGGATACAGCTCCTACAGATTGTCTTCGCTATGATCTTGAGCAGAGCTGCAGCACTTGCTATTATGCCATTCTCTTCCTAAGGGATACATCAGATTTTTTAGGATCAATATGATTTGGGAAAAGAAGATTTTGATCATGAATACAGGAAGTGTAGGTGATGATCAAATTCTACATCATAAAGGCAAAGTAGATCAAATCCCAAAAGCATTCAGTACTTCCTGTTTTAAACCATTAATATATCTTGCCAATACTGCTGCTATGTTTGCAGTATCAGAGTGTAGGCAGATGGACACAGAGCACACAACTCAAACTTTCTGAAGCAAGAAAAAAGGTAACAAAAAATGTCTTATTTTTTGAGGTATGCAACCAAATGAGTTTGTAGCTAATCTAATAACATATGACTGAAATGATGGAGCATAGCATGCCGTGCAGTACAGATGAAAATGAGTGGCTGTGTCAACTTCAATGCAAAAAATAGGCTACAAAAGATGTGTGGGCACAGGGGAGAAAGTGGGAAATACAGGAGAAATCGGGAGGTGGATCCATTACCAGCTGCAGGGTGCTTATGATCCAAATGTCATGACAGACTCACAGCTACGAAAGGGTTTCAGTAATTAGCAGATGGTCCATAAACTTATGACAAAAAATATATTTGGTCTCTAAAAAGTCTATATTGTAGCATTTCTCTGTCCTTAATTTGTGTGAAACTAAAGATTCCTTCACCTACAAAGCACAATAAACAACTCAAAATAGAACAGTGTATTTATATAAAGACCATCAAATTCATAAAAAAAAAAAAAAAAAAAAAAAAAACCAAACAATAAAAAGTAAATAAATCCTTTCTCCATTTTGTTTTAACAAAATTTTCTGAAAATCCAAGCCTGGCTCATCTGCAAGCCAAAGTTCTAGTATATCACAACATTTAATGACTTTCCTAGGCACATGCTCTGACCCAATTCCTACCATTCTGTGATAATCTCACAGTGAGAAATGTATATTTAAAATGCAAACTTAAGCTTTATCTGAAATGTCACACTTTGCCCTCTCTCCTGGCTGCTCTTTTGTCTGTCTGCAGAACATTCTCATTTTTTTGAGAAAATTCTCACATCCTGAAAGGAAGATGAACTTACTAAAGCAAAAAACATTTTTGATGCTTACTTGAAGTCAAATAGTTTGAGTAGCTTTATTCATACAGTAGCTTACTGACTTGTAATGTTAGTCAAATAGGTAAAGTCACAAGAATGAGCCTTGCCACTGCAAGCTGTTACAGACCATACCCTGGTAGCTATACAAATAACACATTATCATAATGCACACCGTAATTAATTAAATTGTGTTACCTTCTTGCTAAGAACATACAATTAGACATGACATCAAAGGCAAAAATTGTAAATAGTAGTGTAACCATGAAATGGTATCTCTGCTCCAAGATTTTTTCTGCCATTCCACACTAATCACTCAAACCCAAGAATACTACTTGAGTAAAACAATGTGTAAAAGATGAAAAGCAGTAGGAGAAATCAATGAGTGTGCTTCATTTAAAAAACAGAAAGAAACTTGATCACTTTTTGGTAAAATGTAGGTCACCTATGGTTTCCATAGTAACCACTGCTGAACTATTGCTCTGCAGATGACCACTGTCTATGGCTGCTTTCCTAGCAGGTGATGTACAAATACGGTCATACCTCATTAAAAATAAGAAAGGCTAAAAAAGGGCTTGGAATTGCCATTAGTTTACTTGCAAACACAACTCCTGTTGAAACATTTTCAAAAGTCTTTCCTAATCTTGTCTAGATAAAATACTCAACTAACCAGTTAAAACACACAAAAACCCAGTTTTCAGTTCTAAAAAATCTGCTCTCTGTCTGTATCTCAGGCCTGAAGTCTCCAAAATGGAGACACACAACTCTACAAGAAGTTGTAAATACAAAAAATATTTATACAGAGCAGTTCACTAAACATCAGTAACATGGAAGTCAACAAGCACTGCCATTAGGTTAAGCTTAGTTCTTGACAGTATATTGAGTACATTCACTGCAAGTGGGGGTTGGCATATTAATATTTTGTACACAAGTGAAAACTAGTCATGTAACAAGGCTGGAGCCACGGATAATAACAGTTAAAGCCTCACTTGGGACAAAGTCATATAGTCTTCAGTCAGCTTGATAGTGAAACTTCTCACCACTATTACTCTGGGGCATATATAATTGATGATGAATTAATTAAAGCACAAAAGACTCCGTATTACGAAAAGAGTGAACTGGCTTTGATAGTGAACTGGGAAATAATGGGACAAGCCAATGCCATTGATAACTGCTAACTGGTCTCCCCCTTCAGAACAATCATATCACTATTGTGTGAGTTCAGACTAAATGAGCTACTTTTTTTTTTCAGGTATTATAAAAACTCTGAAATATAAGCTTTGAGGTCTGGAAGCGACCCACATCCCTTAATGCTATTAATGCTAGAAATACATTGTGGTAGGGTAGCATCAGTATCCACGTACACAATCAGAACACCAAAAATGTCACACATTCAGTGAACAGAAAAATGATGATCAGCATTGTTGAATACCATCAATGAAGAATCATGTCCCCTCACCTGCTTGAAAGTTCAAAACAGACAGATGAACAGGTACATGAACACAAGGCACTGCAGCAAGACCGCTGGGAAGACAGACAAGCCATCACTGAATGGAGACAGCTTGAGAAAGCTGTCTAGTTTCCATCAGAGCTCTAAATCAAACAATTCATGCCGCTGTTTTTAATACACTGAATTGGCAAATTCCAAAGAAACAACAGTTTTTATATATTCTCCTAACTGCAACTGCTGAAAACATCACTACAGTATTTTGTGGAGGGGAGGGGATTGATACTCTATTTCTTCATATTCCTGTAAGGATCAGGATCTTCAGTACAGCAACATGCTCAGTGCACACCAGTAGACTGCCATGAGCACCAGGACATCTCAAAGAGCAAGACTAAAATACATGTGGGAGATGAATCAGGGCTACAGAGGAAGAAGAAAGTAAGAAGTCAATACAGCCTCTAGCAAGCAGAATACTTTTCTTTTTCCCTAATGTTTCCGTCAAAGTTCTGAATTTTTTGCTCACAGGTCAGTAATTCTCATGCATTTAGTCCCCCCAGCAGTCCTACATTTACTGTATATCGTTGCTGTCTTACAAGACTGTAAACTATTGCAGGAAGCTTGTGTTTTCTGTATGCAGATACAGCCTTTCATCTTAAGCAGGTCCAGGTCTAGGCCCAGTAGGGCCAAAAAACCCTAGTATAATACAATCATTGAAGGCTAATAAGACTGAAAATAGAGATAAGAAATACAGTTGCATCTTTCTTGTAAGCATTAGAACACCATTTCATCAAGAAGCACCAAGAAAAGATACAACTCCTAAGTACATCCGCTTGTTAATTCTACTTTGCAAGCACATCTGCTAGTCTATTAAAAACAAACAAACAAACCAAAAACAAACAAAAACCATCAACCAACCAAACAAAAACCCAAACACAAAACAAACCACAAAAAGAACAACCAAACCAAATCCCATGGAAGGCTGTTCCCAGATCACTGCTAGAGACTGAAGATCTCTTACAGCATATTAATACAAACAACACCTGTATCAACTGATGGAGAAAAATTCTTTGAGCAGGAACAAGCCACTGGACTGAACAAACTTCTAAAAGAAGATCTACTACCATCAGAAACTATGCCTTTATGTTGCTGTCCTTCTGGTGTTAACTGCCTTCAGTCATGCCTATTCCTAAATCCGCTGCTTGTGTGAGCAAATAACAACTGAGCAACGTTCAGCAAGGAGAAAACACAACCCAGTGGCTCATGTTTGGAGAGTGGAACAGGCTGACATCAGTTACAAAGTTTACAGTAACCCACAATCATAGAGTAGTTTAGTTGGAAAGCACCTTGAAGTTCATCTAGTTCCAACCTCCCCGCCATGGGCAGGGATGCCACCCATGAGGATCAGGTTGCTCAGGGCCACATTTAACCTGGCCAGCAGGACAATATGCTTTGTTAAAAGCACCAAAACTAATTTGGCTTTAAATTTCAAAACATATTAAAAGCCATCTTTACACAGATTGGTAGGAAAAGTTGTAAACTAGTATAAAATGCAGAATACATACTAAACATGGCACTAGATAAGCAGAGGATATTGCAATAATCTTTCTGAAGCTTCATCTGCTTTGTAAGAGCATATAAAACAATTCAAAGAAATCTGCTGAAGGGCCACTGGGACTCTCACTAAGAGCAGGGAAGGCAAGCATGAAACATTTGTTCAGACAAAAATGAAGTAACAGAAAAATCCATTTTTCCCTCCTTCTTGATTTGACTCACCAATTATTACCCTACAGAAGTTAGTATAATGGTATCAGGCCACCCACAGCTTTCACTGGTATCCAGATGTTGTAATAATGCTGCTTCTTATCTGAAGGACAGTGACTTTTAGTACCCAAGACATCCTAAGGTTTTTTACTCTTAGAAACACATTTTAAAATTCTGATCTTATTTGCTAAAGACCATGAAGCAAGTCTTCACTAAAATTAAACTAACTACTTCCCAACTTCATGGATTCTCCAGAGAAGGAGGTTGGCTGAGACTAGTTCAAATCCAAGCTAAAAGAAGAACTTCTGAAAGAATTTTCAAGACTGTGGGCTTAGGTATGTTCTTCTTTGTCAAGAAAGCCATTGTCATCATGATTTTGCATTTTTAAAATCGCACACATGTGTCTCTGGTGAGAGAAAAAAATAAACTTCACATTCTGTTAGGCTATAAATTAGACCATAAAGTTATTTAAAGTATTTTGCATGTTGTAATAGAATCTAAAGACAGCAACTGCTATAAAAAGCCTAAAATCAGGGGCTAAGGGTTGATCTGGTATACTACTCCAGTTGTGGATCTAATTTTTACTCTGTTTAACAAACCAAGGGCAATATCCAACCATCCTTTTTGATTTTTATCAAATCTCATAGACAATCACCACTCAGCAAACATAATTTTATGCACTGTGTTAGCCTCGTTCTGAGCTAGAGATCCCAGATTTGCCTGCAGAGGGTGGTTCCAGACCTGCTGATAGTACATACTCGTGAATATGGGCCAGAATTTATTCATGTGTTCTCAGTGCAAGGTGCTTTCTCTAACTGATAAATACAGAACAGATCCAGAAGTGCTACAGAATCTCAATCAACATTTTCCAGTAATTTTCTAAGTTGTTTTTGAAATATGTTCCATATTCACCAATGTAGTGAGAGAGGATGACTCACTTCGACTAAGAATTTGCAAACTCCTGGAGCATTAAATTCCTTTGATCTTGATAAACTGGCTCATTCTCATTCTGTTCATTAGCCCCCCCCCTTTTCCCAGTTTTGAGTCAGTCAATCTGTAGCCCTTTCTGCAAGCTGACATATTTACTAAGTAAAATCTGTTACCACTGCTTTCTTGCTCTTAATGAAAAACACCCTGTTGCTTGTCAAGCTCCTCATCTTAGGGAACCTCCTTCTCTCTTTTCTTTCATACAGGACATAGTCAACAAGCTGTCTTCCCACCCTGATCAGCTCTTCATTAGCTCCTCTCTGTATTTCCCCAGTAACCACAAACTGCTGATCTGTGCTTTTTTTTTTTTTTTGACCCTCACCTAATGAAATTTCATCAAGTACCATTTTGCTGATGACTTGCAAAAAGTGCCAAAGAGCCTTTGAAAACAATCCAGTGGTGTTCTTTGAACCTTGTCTTGATAAGTACATTTCTTAAGGGTTAACCTGGAAATGTAAATATCTACATGTCTTGAGAAATAAGAACATCTTAAATTGTAAGTATAAATTATCAGTAATTTTACAGAGAGTTATTTGGCAACTGTAATAGGGCTATTTTCTCATCTGCTCTATCTCAAAAATTAGTGTATGTGGAGTCTGCCACAAACAGGTATCCACATTTAGACAGCAATTCAACTTCAATACTGATTAGCGAAAAGCATCTTGGTATTTTCGCTCTACTCCTTTGATGGAAAAATACTGTACAGCCCAAAAAAATCCTTTAGTACTTGATTCTTTACCAATCAAAATCACGGTTGTCATAGAAACTGTGAAAACTGAAGTCAGTCATGACATAACAACAGAGTAATGGAAAATGTCTGCAGGCTCAGGTTTTTGTATTGGAGAGGTTTCTAGGAATTTAACTAGGGAGCCAAGCAGTTTCCTAAATCCAACAAAGAATATTATAACAATGCATATTATTATGTTTTTAATAACCTGTTCAGAGTCTGAAATGTAACAGTATTTATCGCTCCTGCTCTACACACCGGCTACATTAACAGCAAACAGACTCTTCCCAAAACATTCAGTGCTATAAAGGGAGTGAATTTCTCTGATCACACATCTTAGATACCCTGGAGGGACTTTTGGTCAGTGTTCTTAGCATTCCTGAGATCCCACTTTTGGCATTTTAAATTGATGCAAACCACTTTAAAAATCTATATTGGCATTAGTTTCTGTCTCTTGCATATGCTGTTCAGAAAAGGACTTCTAATCTGCAGGCCTCTGCCACAACCCAAGATGATTCAGCTTAATTCCAAACATTATTTTAGGTTTTTTCCCCCATGACATGAAACTGTGTAAAATAAAACTCTACTCCTGATTAAAAAAGGCTACAAGAGCCTTTCCATCTCCCAGAGCTAATTCATAGACCAACTCCACACAACAGAGTTCTTCTGCCTTTCACTGGAACCACTTGATACTTCATAATTACTAATTGACAGGGCTGCCTTACTGCAACCACTTGCCCTTTAAGCAGAGACCATCCCGCTGAAAAGAAAATAATCATAATACACAGAAATACTGTAGGGCTGGCCTCACTGCAGGTGAGCAAACTGAGTAGTTTAACCACAAATAACATGAAAGGCAGCAATGTGAATACGAAAGTACTTTGATCTTTAAAAAAATAATAACTTCAGAGCCTAGAATTAAATTTTGTGATGAAATTTAAGAGACTTTTTGTTTCAGCTAGTTTCCTAAGACATATTTTTGCCTTTAATTTATTATTTCAAAATAACTAGGTACACATATTTTGAATAGAGAGCAAACAGGTACTGGCATTCCCTATGCTTTCCTAAAATTATCTTAAATAAACTGTTTTATCAGGATTGCATCTAGCCTTTTCCAGACCTGTTAAACTGGTCACTGACACCCACCCCACACACCCCATCCCCTAGCTGGTGTGTAACATGCTTCAGCAGTCTACAAAAGTTTAACTGACATACATAAAGAACTTTCCAGTTGCACTTGAGTTAAAAGCTTGAGCCAGTGAAATTCACCTGTTCCCTAACCCTGAGTTTAGAAGAAAAAGTTCTGATTTAAAACAAAGTGAAATCCTGCTTCCAGAAAATAACTAGCAAACAATCCATGAGTAAAACAGTACACATTTTTAATGCAACAAAGGAAAAAAATACAAATCAAATTTCCTTTAAAAAATGGCATGTCGTTTGTGTACTGCATTATGTAGTGCAGGCTTCCTACTAGAAAAGTGCCTGATTCACACAGATCCCTAAACCTCAGCGGGAGAGAGACATATATTTCTTCAGTTACCGTGATTGGGACCCTAGTCAACAACACGTATAAATCCTGCAGCTTCTCACTCTTCAGTTCTATGGAACTCTGTCAGACTTCACAATTAAAATATCACTCAACAGTTCTGATTGCCATTACCACATTTACTGCACTTGTACATATACGTGTACAGAAACCTGTGTATATATACATATGTAATTTGACAAAGTTTATATAAGTATATAGTTACACTTTTTTTTTACATTATAAATATATGCACATGTGTTTACATACAGCAGACCTCTGTCTTTAATTCTGAAAAATCCATGGATGCCAATGAGGAAATAAAAAGCAATATAAGGGTACTGTAATCATTTAACTGATTTGTATATGCACATTTATTTTTTAATAAAATGTGCTACCACAGGAAAATAAATATAAATATTAATGTATAATATTGAGTATTAATTATTAACGGCAGCCTTAATCTACATTCAGCTTCTAAAATACTGTTATAACATTCCAGTATCACAAAGAATTCCTGTGAACTGACAGGGTTTACTGGAGCTCATGGCACAATAAAGAATTTTTTAGATTGCTGTTGTGTGTCTCAGCAGTCCCTTTGAGAAGCAGTGAATCTGCACATGTATTCATAAATAAGAGTAGGAAGAATTTATATGAATCTTTTTAGATTTTTCTGAACAGCAGAATGGTTTTGGGCACACAGTAGGAGACCAGACTTCATGGACAGAATAAACACAAAGTAGGCTGAGGAGGTAAGAATTTGACACTGATCTCAGATGAGGCTAGAGCAAACATGCCTTACATATTCTAAAAGCCTGCTGTTTTGTGTGTAACGTATGCTAGTGAGGATAGAGCTGTTTGCAACAGCAAGTGTTTTCTTGTTTTGCTCCATATTCAAATGTCATGCAATGCAATCTTGCAACCACCTCACACACACACAAAAAAATCTTTATTTGGAAATGTTCTTACTGATTTCCATTTTACATCTAGAGATCTTGGACTGTCAATAAATTTGGCACTTGGATTTTGCAGAAGCTGATGACTAATAGAAAATAACCACAACAGAGGACAGGAATCAGAAAAGCACTCCTATCAGAATCTGATTGTAAAGAAATGAGTTCTAATACAAAATGTGCTATTCCAGATCCTCCAAAAAAATCTTAAGTAGTAATCTGTTGCAGCAATCCCTCCAATAAATCCATTCTTCCCAGAAAAATATAAAACTGTACTTCCAAAAAACCAACAGATTACAGTAAAATTTTGAAAACAAAACTTAGATAGGAATTGCTAAATTTTCTTTGACGTAACAAACAGGAAAATATCCAGCTAATTTAAATGAAGTATTACATTTTCATGGGCTATAGGTCTGATTCTTCACCACCTTATATAAACACCACTGTAAAAAGCAGATGTGGCTTAAAATACTTACCTAGACAGTTATATTAGAAAAGCTCTCTCATTGCCTACAGAAACATGAGCAAAAAGGTTGTGACTCGAGATCTAAAAAATGAAACAATGAAAATAAATAAATAAAAATCCCAAACCAAAACAAAACCCCAAACCAACCAACGAAAATAAATAAATCAAAATCCCAGACCAAAACAAAACCCCAAACCAACCAAAACTCCAAACCACATAAAAATGGAAAACAAATTAAAGCTAAGCGAAACAAATATATCTGCATCATGCCCTGAAACCTATTCAGTAGAAAAAAGCACTGGTAGACTGCAAAATAGAAGAAATTCCAGGCTGAAAATTCTATCTCTAAATTTGGAGAGTTTAAGTTCCAAGAGCAAACATCAAGAGCCTCAAGCACCATTAAAGAAGGGGAATGAGTTGGGAGAGGGGGAGCGGGACATCTCATATCTACCTGTGTCTCAAATCATCTCAGTCTTTGTTCTTCCCACTATGACTCTACATTCAGCAAAAAGCCTACACAAAACCTGGGCTTTTCAAACCCAGTAAGTACTGGGCTGCCATCTGTATTCACAGAGGTGAGGCAACAGAGTTGAACATATCAAACTAGAACACAGTAGAACAAATACATTTTGCAGTGGAAAGGGGCAGACAGATCTCAGAGATAGTAAATCGATAAAGCAAAACACAGTTCCCTACAGACTTATCAGACCAGGCCCAAAAGCAGTCTAGTTGAGGATTCACAGCACTGTACAAACTGCTTCTGGACATGTGCTTGCTGCTACCCCTTTCTGCTTAACAGTGAACTTGGCTCTGGAACAAGAACAAGCAGTGCTACTTCAGTTCTCTCTGAACCTCTGATGCACATGAGCTATAAACCCACCAAATGATTCAGGTTGGAAAGGACTTCAGCAGGTCTCTAGTTCAACCTCCTGCTCAAGGATGGCTGAGATATCAGACAAGGCTGCTCACAACTTTAGCCAGCCAAGTCTTAAGAATCTGTAAGGAGAGAGACTACACAGCCCCTCTGGGCAACCTTTTCCAGTGCCTGGCTATCCTCAAGGAGAAAAGTTTCTCCTCATATCCAGCTGGAACACATTTTATTTCAATCTACATTGGTCCCTCACCCTCCCATCACTGACCACTAGGAAAAGCTGCACATTGTGCACGAGCTCCTCAAAGGTACTGCACGGTTTCTACTGGATCCACCCAGAGCCTTCTCCTTGCCAGGCTGAACACGGGCAGGTTCCTCAGTCTCCTCAAATGGTAAACACTCCAGCCCCCTCATGACCTTGGTGACCCTCTGCTGCACTTGCTCCATTTTATCCAAGTCTTGTACTGTGGGACCAAACCTGGACACAGTTCTGTAGGTCAGTTCCCAGCCTGTATCACTGCAGGGGTTCTCCCTTCCCAGGTGCACAGCTGCATTTGTCTTTGCTGAATTTTGCACGTCTCCTGTCAGGCTGTTCTTCCAGTCTGTCCAGGTCCCTCTGAATGGGAGTTTTTCTCTTAAGGGCACCAACCATTCCCCTCAATGTGGTTGTCTGCAAATGATGTAAGTCACTGTCACCTCCTTCAGGTGATCAGTAAAGATGTTATGCACAACAGGTTTCAGAACAGACTCCTGTGGTGCCCAGTCAAACTAAAACACAATCCCTTCACCACCACCCTCAGCTGAACATCCAGGTCCTCAGAGTACTTTTGAAAAGACTGCTCTAAGAAAAAGTGGTACAGAAGTATCTCTTACTCAGAGATGTCTTTTTCCTTTTGGGATAAGGAGCTACACTAATTTTGTTGCCAGTTGTAATTCACAAATAGCTCTAGCCTAGCTTTATTAGGCAGACAATACATAAAATTCTGAAAAATGGAGATACTCTTCTTGCTGCTACATATGAACTGTTAAATAAAGTCCAAATCACTTACTGCTACTCATTTACACACTGTTTAAGGCAGATATGAGGCTTTATATAGTCCACAATTTATGCCAGTTAGTAACTGGTAACCTCAACCCAAGAAGTCAAAAGAAAAATATGCTGTAAATTAACTGTTCATGTTCAGCCGGTTGAGTGGGAACAAGAAAAGGATTTCCATCCTTCAAGTGTCTCATGGAGATATCAACTATGAATCTAACACCCTCTCAGGGAGGATTACAAATTTCTTCCTCTGTTTACTCCTGTAACGAGTGAAAGAAAGACTGAAAGCCATATGGTTGCATTGGGCAGGATGACTGATCAGATTCTGTCACTGACTGAGTACTCTGCTCTCAACTCTGAACACACAGCACTAAGCAGAAGCACTGGCCTTCAAAGGTAGTTACTGCTGGTATTAGCTCTTCCCCCAAAGCATCACCCAAAATGGAAGACATATTCTTATATACTTAAAACATTTCATACTAACTAGATACGAATGATAAAGCACAAAAGTGGAGTTTCCTCTCAAACTCACTTTGACATACAAATTTTCACAGAAACAATTACCAGATGAAATAGTTCTTTTTCAAAAATAAGTACTTCCTCACAGTGTCAGCATTTAAATGTAATAAACCAGAAAAACACTTCAAAATAAAAGCAGATAGCCTTCACTGTATTTCTTACAAGTAAAATGAACCTTTCTTAGCTTGTATAAAAAGCAGTATCGTGCCAGACACACCATTGTAGTACTTACGAGTAAAATGATTAGAAGTGGATGGATGGACATTACTTCCACTGTCAGCACTTTCACTGCTAGACATGTCATCATCTGATTCCCACACACAGGAACAGGGTGAGGTGCCACCAACTTCTTCCAACTTCCTCTTTAAAATTCCACTCATCGCTGCAATGCTCTCAACATACACCTGTAACAGGAACAGAGGCAATGAGGCACTGACACACCTGTCTACTGTGCAGGTCTTCCAATTCATTCACCCTGGAAGAGTTCACATATCAGTCACATGCTACTACCTGTAGCTAAATGGCTCCTTACCAAGAGTTTTGAACAACTTTTCCAAGAAGGAGTCAAAAAAAATTATCAGTATATTTATCATCTGTAATATAAATTTATCATCTGTAATGTCAATGCTACCTGTATTCTGCCAGTGCAGACAAAATTCTATAACCAATCTCATGTGTAAATATATATATATAATTTCAGTCATGCATCAATTTGGGGCCAAGCATAAAGTATACATACTCCAATATAATTCACAAGAAATGTGCCTTTATACAACACTTAGAAACTTACTTGGCACCAAGAAACATTACATGTTCACTAATTAATATAGTTCAGAAAAAACATTCTCTTTTGATTTATTTTAAAAGGTCTGATTTATGTAATACTCACTACTAACAAATGTCCTCATTTGCAATTAGATTTGAGAGCTGTATGACACACTCAGCATCAGGCCAGGCCCTGCAAACACAGTTCTGGCTCATTTTGTCATTTTAATTTATGCAGGAGTTTCTTGCATAGCCTTTTTGAAATTCAGATATGAGTACTGGCACACATGTAGACTATTTCCATTCAAACAAGTATCAAGGGACTGAATCTATCCTTATGGACTTCCTAATAACATTGCCCAACAAAGCCAGAGTCATGTTGAATATTCCTTATTATTTCTCTTTCATATATAACAGCTGATCTTCATATTCCCATTTATGAAATACCAAGCAGAAAAATTTCAAAATATTTTAAAGCAATTCCTAGATCACTTTAATACATCTGATGGGCTGAAACATTTTTTTCTCTATCTTTAATTAAAAAATATCTTGATAGTTTACTGTCACCATCACTACTGATTACATCCTACTGAAGACTGAAAATTAATTCTAAGATCTTAATTTAAAAGTTACAGATAATATCTACTCTCTGACTACACTAAGCAGTGAAATGCTATTGTAATTAGCTGGGGAAAAAAGGCTGCTGTTTGATGCTTTTAAGCATATAGTACCAGAAGTTTTCATGCTTCTGAATGCCACTTGCCTTCATCTTGTTAAGCTGCCCATTTGATTGATTTTATAACAAAGTTATTTCCTCCAGTAAGCTTCACTCTACCTTTATAGTTGTGTCTAAATTAGAGAAAAGATTTCAGTATAGACATGGAATCCTGACATAATGCTAAGAACAGATGCTGCATAAACATGACTTTCAGCTCCCAACTTGTTCGTATGCAGAGCACACTAAAAATTAAATAACGAATATATTAGGATTTAATACTCTCAGTAAGACAGCTTTGAATGCATATGCTCACCATGATGTTCTCAGCTTGTTTTACTATTTATGAAAAAAAAAAAGGTTTTCCTGAAAGGGATTTCTTCAGGCTAAATATATGACTCAAACAGAATATGCTTAGATCTCAACCTCTGCCCTTTTGTCCAAAAATGAATTACTATAAACTGCAAAGAAAGGATTTTATTTTTATTCTGAGGACATGGAAAGGAGAATTTAGCATCACTTTGTAATAACCTCTGCAAGAAATGTAAGAATACATGACATTTTTATGAATCAACCTTTAATAAAAACACATTTACACACAGGAAAAAAAAAGAAATAAAAGAACTAAACACACACACACTGAAACCCCACAATTACAAAGAGGGGAAGAAACCCCTCACCCCTTTCCTTAAAAACAGATTTAGAAACAACTCCTCTGAATTGTCCCCCATGTCCTCACTGTATCTCTTGCCAACTACCTCTTCCATTGCCTCCTGCAGTGCTTACAGCACTGAAATTGTGAAATCACCATTATTTCCATGGCAACAGCCTGCAATATCAAATCCACAGGATTATAGCTTGACTGCAGAAGAGGGTAAAGAAGCAGCTGGAGTGTGAGAAAGAAAATGCTTACACTCAAACATCTCAGTGAAGAGAGTGAGAAATGGGCTGACAAAGAGTTTATCGTACAAGCGAGACCTAAATCAAATCCATGCCTGTGTCCATTGAAATTGTGGCTACAGGAGTTGTGGAGTTCCAGGTCCAAAGAACCTCAGTCATACGTGCATTGCAAGGCAAACCTAATAGCTGCAATCATCACTAGTGCACAGATTGTCAGAGAGCAAGATCCGATTTCATAGCCTGAGATGATTTCCAGACAAAAGCCCTTTTGTCAGACACTGTCTTCCACCATGATACCACACAGTGACTGGATGACTAATGTGCATCTTGCACATCAGTAAAGCCGTTGCAGATAGAGAGTCTCAACAGCCAGAACTGTTCACAACAAGTGGCAGAAACAAATATTTTTCACAACAAAGGGTTTTAAATTTGCTTGCTTTTGGTACAGCCTACATTTGCAACAAGTGCTACAACCTGGTAGAAGCAGTCATTTCATTAAGATTTATAGAATGAACCATAACAAGTTATTCCCAGGATCCTTGGAAATGGCATATAGGTTAGATCTACACTCAGCTAGCTGATTTAGATAAGCCAGGAGGTACAGGAATACTGCAGAACCTGAGTATCACCACAACACAAGAAGACATAACTATCCATTATATATATTTAGTGTGACTGTTGCCTGATTTTTGTTCTGAATCTTTTCTAAGAAGATTATTGAGAAGGTTGTTTGACAAAGTAGTTGCGATACAATTTACGTGTTGCCACTTTCCCGAGATCTGCTGATTCTAATCTTCCTGCTATCAAGTCTCCCCAGGAAAATGTTACGTGGAGGAAAGGAGACATTTCCATTATTTAAGAGCTTGGCTATCACAGAGATAGATTAAAGAGTATCTAAAGCTGTTTGTGTACACTATGTACCAGCGGGAGATCCCTTCAGAATAACATCTGTATAAACAGATGCCTCTCCATAAGCCAATATTCTTCAGAAAGAGGCACATCTGCACGTAGCACACAAGGCATGTTCTGTCTGATTGCCTTGTTTACACAGGCATCCTGCAGTACCTGCGAGACCCACTTCTCCAGGAACTAGGACATACTAAGCATGGGACACACAACCCAATGCTGTTTATTAAAGTGTTATTTTCTCTCTGCTCATTATGCGATATATCCTGGTGGAAGGCAGAGACCAATAGGAATACACAACAGTCAAACTTATACCAGCAATGAGGCCACAGAGTCAGTGATATCATGAAAGGCTCCCTAAGTCCACAATCAGGAAACCAGGACAGGGAACTCAACTGAATTGGTCTTTGTCCTGAACCATAATTACAATTCAATAGGTACTTTCAGATTTTGGGGAATCAAACTGAAGCAACTGCAGTCACAAAGAAATCTGAATCCAACCTCATCTGAACAGAAGACCTCCAGGTTTAGGGAATAAGGCATCAAAGATGTACACAAGTCAACTTTTCAATACATAAATGGAAAACAAAACTATACATAAACCCTGTATCTGATAAGAGGAATCATCCAGGTAATGTAAGCACACAGCAGTACAATTTTGCTAACACAAGTCACTTAGGGCATATGAAAAAGTACCACCACACAGGATAGGAAAACTCAAAACACAGGAGTGTACATAGGTATAGAATCCAGTACACAGAAGTCCACAACTGACTATGGGAACCAAACAACATGACTAAGAAAAACATAGTGGTGAAACAATATTCTTGGACTTCCAGTAAGACATCAGTAAGATTCAGCCTTCAGAGGCAAACACTGAAAACCAACCACCAGCTACAGTTCAGAGATCTGCTATATGAAACTTATCCATTAGGTTAAACAGAGCAAAAGTTGTCTTGAAAAGTTCAATTAGAAACAGACCTTTCTGGATGATCACTAAATTGCTGTCTAGTAGCTATGATTCATTTGGAGCAGCATCCTGCTGATTCACACAACTGAGTAACAAGCAGACACTGGAAGCTTTCCTGTTTGTTGATACATCCTTCACACAAAAAATCCTTGCACAGCGATGTGATACATCATCCTCTGCCATCCCTCACCGTGCTCATGTGCCATTAATCCACGGCAAAGCAAAACAAAGTTGAAAAGGAGGGAGCAGAGTATTAAAGCAAGGAAAACCAGCTAACACACACAATGCTGTGAGCTCTAGGTCAAACACCAATTGCCTGGCACAGTTAAGGATTCTTCAAGAAAATGGCAATCTGACACAGCAGAAGCATATGATGGATGTGGGCTGCGAGAAGGATACATCTTTCTTAAACACCCTCTATCCATTTTTTCCTCCTTTCTTTCCTAGTTTTCCTCCACCCTGAAGAAACTACTCCTACAAAGAGATCATTTCTCTAGTTCTCTAGCTGCGGGTATGCTAAGTTCAGGTCCTCAAAGCTCCATGGCAACAGGCTTTGCCTTGCTATGATGCCAGATAATTGGCAGGCACCATATATTCAAAAAATTCAGAAGCAACATGTTATTACTAGAAGACAAAAATCCCATATAAGTGTGGGGGATATATTTAAAACAGTCACAATACTACTTGGAACCTACAAAGTAAAATAATGTAAAAGCCTGGCTGGTTTGATTTTTTTTCAAGTACTTAAAAAGGCTAGAAATTTTAGAAAATCTTTGTAACAATGTCATTGCAGCAGGCATCTCCAAATCCCAGTAAAAACCCCCAAAAGAGTGATGTTAGAATTACTGAGGGAGTGAAGGGGAGGGACAACACTGCGTTCATATACCAGTGCTCCCAAGAGGACATTCTTATGGCATTGCAACAACATACACTGCCAAACTTGTTCTACAAAACCTAACTTTAGGTTGCCATATCCTCAGTGTCTCACTGACACACATATAGACAGGAAAAAGTAAACCAAAAAATAATCCGGAAAAAAAAAAAAAAAAAAGGCACTAGGACTACACTAGGTAAGCACGGTAAGGAGAGGTAAAAGTGTGTCTCGTAACTTGCACTTCAGCTATTGCTTTGAAATGTGCTAAAAGATATTACTACAGCAGACAAAAAGCTGCAATATGAAAATAGGGAATTGACAAAATCTTAGTGCAGTGGTGTCGTGGTTTAACACCTGCCAGCAAATAAATACCATGCAGCTGCTCACTCACTCCCCCTCCCCACCTCGCAGTGGGAGGGAGAATTAAAAAAGGTAAACCTCGTCTGTTAAGAACCATTTAATAATTGAAACAAAATTTAATAATAACAACAATAATTGCAATTCTAAGGACAGAGAGAGAGCAACAGATCCCAAGACAGACAAGTGATGCACAATACATTTGCACACCACTCTCTGACTGATGGCCAGTCTGTGCCCAAGCAGTGACTGGCCTCATTCCCGGTAAATCCCCCAGTTTACATGCTGGACATGACGATCTGTGGTATGGAATATCCCTTCGGCCAGTTCAGGTCAGCTGTCCTGGCCATGCTCACCACAGTCCCTTGTGCAGCTCCTCGCTGACAGAGCAGAAGACACTGAAAAGTCCTTGACTTAGGGTAAGCACCACTTAGCAACAACTGTTCATATGAGTGTGTTATCAACATCATTCTCATAATGAATCCAAAAAGCACTAAACCAGCTACTGAGAATAAAACAAACTCTTTCCCAGACAAAATCAGGACAAGTCACAAAGACAAATCCAAAGATATTTTCATTCTTGCCAAAATTTTCAAATGAATGTTTTGCAATGTTCAGCACTATAGTATACAGCTCATACAACATCACTTGGGAAATAGAACAAGCACGGAATATACCCATGAAGACAAACATCAAGCATGTACCATATGCAGTAAGCATAAAAAACCAGATATGAAATAATAAAATAGGACCCTGCTTCAAATTACATACCCTCGTGAGTTAGAGAAAAGCCTCACTATAGAAAGCAGTTATTGACTAAAGCTCAGGAAAAATCAAGAGAAAAAAGCCCAAGAATACATTGGCACTTGGGGTTGGGAAGGTGCAGGAAGGGGAAGAAATTTAATTACCTGTTTCTTTGATTAATTTATGAAACCTTATTTTGTACTAATTCCTTCTTGAGACCTGATCATATTTCATGATAAAATCTACCTGGATAAAAGTTCTCATCTGAAAATAGAAACCAAAATAAACATAAAAGGCAGGCATTAAATAAATGCCTGTCCTATGAGTCACACTGGATTTTGCTTTGTCTCAAATGTATCATCTGAAAATACAGAAAAATTTTAAGTCTGTAGCAGCAACACAGATTCTCTTCTGAACATAAAATACTTCTATGCAGATGACTTTAAGCTGAACAGGAGGATGCAGAAAACAGATGTTACACATAAAACATTACTGCAAAGTACTCACCACAAACAACTCCCACCCACTGGCCAGTCAGCATGTACTATAACATGCTAGGGAGACTTGGCAAATAATTTCACAGTCAAATCATGAATATTGATGCTCACAAACAGAGATGTTTGGGTTATTTGTTGTGATTAATACTGGTTTTGAATTTAGGTTTTTTCTTAGCTTGCAAACAAAGCTTCATTTTTAAAGACATTTTTTTCTACCTGTGAATAAATGCTAGCAGCAGAGATGGTTTTGAACTACTCAATGTGCTTGCTTGGCTCCACATACTGCACTGAATTATTGCTCTGTGTAACTGACAGTTTTAAATTCGGGAGGGGAGCAGGCAGTGAAACCCAAAAGCACCTACAGTGACATCATCAGTCACACAGATATTTAGAATATTACTTGCTTCTCAAAATGACTATTCTAAAATGACTAAAGAACTGCATTAATGCAGACAAAAACACCATTTGCATGTATGCTTACAACAGTGAACAACAAAGGTACATGAACATGAATCAAACAGCTGTTCAGAATTCAAATTAACATTTGCAATACATGTATTTGGCAGTTCTAATCACAAGCACCAGTTGCCAAAGGTAGACTTGGGTAGTTTCAGTACTACAATCTGTGAAAGTTAAAAACACATAGCAAGCCAATCCCACTTAAGACACTAAACTGTATAGGCACAGGGAATACCATTAGTATAATCTTACTCATATATTTGTGTTTACAGCAGTGGTCAAGTTACACAAACATAAAACAGAAAAAGTCTTCCTCTCTTCAACTGCTTCAGTCCACAGCACCAAGTAAATCCTGCAGGATAAGACTGTGCAATTCAGCCTGGGGAATCTGCTCTGGCATTGCAAGCCAAATCCTGCCAAGTCTGCTCTTTGCAGGGTTTCTATACCACCACTTTACAGCACTCCTGATTTCACACTTGAATACTAATCCTCTAATCTTCTAGACTGCCTACACATTGTTGTACACTAACACATGCCACCTAGCTCCACTGGCAAGGAATTTAAAATGCAGAAAGAATGCTGGCATATGCTTACCTCCTGTCTCTGCAATCAGTACAGATGCAATGCTGGTAGATCTGGCTCCCTTAGTCTTCCAAAAGCATCTCACATGCACCAGGCAGGCAAATATCCCCCCTCCATCATCTAAGTGCAAGAGTCCTACGTATAACAGAGTAAAATTGCTTTCTAACTCTTAGCTATATCAACTGATGTCAAGAATTGAATTAAACGCTTTTAGAATTCAGCCAACAGAAGAAAATTCTAGGCTAGTTCTCAAGTTTTGTCTCAGCATGCTCCCCAGAGAGCAAAATAACACGAGTAAGAAGTAGTATTAATTCAACTAGGAACTCAGGAGCTTAGCACACAGGTCTCCGATAGTGAAGGTGCAACCAGGGAGAAAGGGATTCAGAGGCATTCAGCAAGAGAGCTTTCCTGTCAAGATGAGATTTGTCCAAAAAAGCTGTTTAGTTTGAGCTTGTGTTTCATTTATAACAATTTTCCAAGCTTGCTACAGCAAGCACTGCTTCTATGAGAATGAAAGATGCATAAATCACACCAAGTCCTGGAGGGACACAGGAGATTCAGGAGAAAGACATGCTGAAGCTGGGTCACAAACTCAGGTTCATAATGCCTAACCTGCATATAAGTAATTTAGGACACTTTTAGAAGCACCTGTCAAAGTCCTTTCCAGAGGTAACACTACTGAAGATCTGGTATTGGGCACCTCTAGGTTTTTAAGTCTTCATGATGAAATTCCATCAATTGTAATCTCTTCACCTAAAGTCTCTGCAGAAGATTTTCTTTTGCTCTTTTTAAAGAAAAAAAAAGAAATTACTATCTGTATCCCAGAATAAATTTCCGTGTTTTGTATGTACGCTCCCAGGAAAGGTTTACTGCTGTTTAGACTGTACTGCTGGACTACTTGAAGCAAAGGTCTGGCCAGGAGATGTCACAACCCTTCATAAAACTGAAGTGTGAAAACAGAAAAAACACTGCTACCAGTTCTACTGGCTTCTACAGATACACAGACCTTAGAGCAGAATGAGCATGCAGGTGATGGGGAGACTTGGTCTGTCTGCTGCATGGAAGACAGCATACCAACAACACATCTTTATTGCACCTCTTTGCAAAAGGACATATAACATTTGACTTGCTTAGCACCTTCCCAACATCTGGAGTGAGGTTCTGATACTGGCAGCAATGCTTTTGGCACAGCAGCTTTGGATTATGTTGCTCCCAGCTGCAAGAATGGCAGTAGGGTCCAGCTCTGTAACCAAGACTGGAATGCTATCAATTTCCTGAGTGCCGGAAATAAGCGGTCTTTTATATAAATTCTGCTCTGATTAGCCCCGGTAGTAATATTAATTGGCTCATTGCAACACCTCTTCGTACTATTTCAGCGCTGATTTCCCCCACTGTTCTTTCATGAACATCAGTCAGTGAACAGTCGGTGATCAAGCACTGCCTGCAGAGGAACTGCACAACATGGCAGGGTATCCTGTGTATCTCAGTAAGCTCCTGCCAAAGTTCAGCATGGTCATGACTGGCAAATGCCAAAGGGGCCTTCCCACCTCTGTAGCCCCAATACAGTGGTACTCAGCTCCCTGTTGCCTGCTGTTTGACACACAGCCTGACTGCTCCTTCACCATTAACATCAAAGCCAGCAGAGAGAGCATGAATTCAACAGCTCTCCTCTTCTGCCCCATGTTCTCTGCATCTTGACACAAGGGGCAGCCATTCTCTCCTCTGAAATACATAATCTTTAACAGAGTTTCAAAAAACAAACCAACAAAACAAATCAAACAAACCCACAAAAACACCCAACACACCCCAACTCGGAACACTTGAATTCCCAGAGCAACAGTATGAACTTGTAACACAAAAACATACTGAAATATATTTGCAAAACACTCTGAACTGGGTTTTCCTTTGTTTTTTATTTTTCCTAAAAAGATGGGAGCAAACTCTTCCAGGTTAACTGTTTATGTATTAAGGGATGTGTGTATGTGTCCAAGTGGTGCAAATTTTAGGTAACAAAGGACCAAATACTTCATACCTTGCTCTGGCCATAATTATAGACAATAATGGTACTACTTAGATGTGACAGAATTAAAAAAAGGTCTCATTTTAGGAGATTAGACTTTAGAAACAAGATGAATAGATAGTTTGTTGGTTTTCTTGAGAGCAGCAAATGTGGTAAGATAACTTGTCTTCACTTGCACGGTCTGATATTAGCCGTACAGCACAGAACTGTCTTTCTTCAGGCGTGAACAAGCAATGTTAAAAATTGCTGGAAAAATCTAGCCTGGCAGAAACTTCAGCTCATCTGTTTGCAACTCTTTATAAAAAACTCCAAACCAAACCGAAAAAAAAAAAAGCAGTACTTCCTCCATGTTATCATCACCATCTTCCACAACCAAGGCACAACAGGCAATATGCAACAAACTTTCTCATTAGTATTTTCACCAGATGAGAACTTCTGCTTCTATATCCCCCCCCCAAAAAAAATCCAATGATTCATATCAAATTGGCACAACTTGACTACTAATATAAAATGCAATGATGCTACTTCCAGTAACATATCATACCTTTACTTCCTCAAATAATGTTTAGATTTATTTATTATCTCAATGGAATCTTAAATTACGTACTTAGAAAAGGGGGATTTAAAATTAAAGCAACTCAGGTTTGTCTATCTCAATAGAAAACAAATTATTCCCCATAAGAAGGTCCACTACGATTAAATTTTATTTTTCTCATGGAAAAGTTTCTATAATCCATTTAATAATCTGCTTTCTTAATATATTAATAGTTTTGTACTGAATGGAAGATACCAGATCCTTTCCTCTCACTCATATCACCAGGTTAAGAACTGGCTGGATGGCAGGGCAATGGTGCTGCATCCAGGTGGCATCTGGTCACTAGTGATGCCTCCCCGGGATCAGTGTTGGGCCCAGTTCTGTTCAGTATCTTTACTGATGAACTGAATGAGGGGATTGAGTGTACCATCACCAAATTCACAGCCCTAATCTGCTGAAGGGTAGTGAGGCTCTGTAGAGGGACCTGGGACAGGCTGGATCGATGGGCTGAGACCAACAGCATGAGGTTCAAGACCAAGTGCCAGGTCCTGCACTTTGGTCAGAACAACCCCATACAGCTCTTACAGCCTGGGGGAAGAATGTCTGGAAAGTGGCCCAGCAGAAAAGGACCTGGGGGTGCTGGTCGACAGCAGCTGAACATGAGCCAGCCTGGGCCCAAGTGGCCAAGAAGGCCAAAGGCATCCTGGCTTGTGTCAGAAATAACGTGGCCAGCATTACTATGCCCCTGTATTCAGCACTGGTGAGGCCTCATCTGGAGTCCCATGTCCAGCCCTGGGCCCCTCAATTCAGGAAGAATGCTGAGGTGCCGGAGTGTGTCCAGAGAAGTGCAACAAGATTGAAGGTGAAGGATCTGGAGAGCATGTCCTATGAGGAGAGGCTGAGGGAGCTGGGGTTGTTTAGCCTGGAGAAAAGCAGGCTCAGGGTTGACCTTATCCCTCTTTATAACTACATGAAAGGAGGTGGTACCCAGGTGGGGGTTGGCCTCTTCTCCCAGGCAACTAGTGACAGGATGAGAGGACAGTCTTCAGCTGTGCCAGGGAAGGTTTAGGTTGGACATCGGGAAGAATTTCTTCACAGAAAGGTGATTGGATATTGGAATGGGCTGCCCAGGGAGGTGGTGGGGTCACCATTCCTGGAGATGTTTAAGGAAGGGCTGGATGTGGTACTTAGTGCCATGGTCTGGTTGACATGATAGTGTTCAGTTGTAAGTTAGACTCGATCTCAGAGGTCTTTTCCAACCTAAGTAAGTCTGTGATCTCAAGTAATCAAAATAAAGAATTCAACTTTTACTTTAACTGACCTTTAGTACTTCTGTTGTCAGCTAAAAATGGATTTTAGTATAAATTTGCAGAGGATTCATTATTTATAGGTATAACAATACCTTGTAATATTTTAATACTATCTTTAAGACACTGCATAACAGGAAAAATACCCTGTTCAATGATGAAGAACTAATCAGCATGCTGACTAACATATGCTACCAACAAAAAAAAAAAAAACACATGCACACCAACAAAATAAGAGAAGAAGAGAGGTATATTTAACCCACTAAGAAAATGCCATTTGTTTTGTTTCTTAGGCACAATCAGGAAGCCATCCAAGGGGAAAGGAGAAATTGAAAAAACAGCAGTGATATTTTTCATTTATACTAAAGAGCAGTTAACAACAAAAGAAGTGATGATATATGGAGGGAATAAATAATAAAGAACAGGATTAAAAAAAAGTAGTATCATAGAATATCCCAAGTTGGAAGGAACTCACAAGGATCATAGAGTCCAACTGCTGAAAGCAGTGGCTACAAATTCTTAATTGAAAATAATTAATTCTTTAAAATATTAAATTTCTTAGCAATGCTAAGTAATGGAAGGGCATTTCTTGCTTACAACACGTTCCTTAGCAATTTAGATTTTGGCTTTTGTTTAAGGTAATTTAGTATTTTACTTAAAATGGTTTGTATAATATTTCAGTCACCTGCAGATACAACTGACAAGGAAGCATTCATTAATGCAATAAATAAATAAAAAAAAAATTTGCATTTACAAGTTGTTAACTTACAAAGGCACAGTTTAAGCACATTTTTCCTATCATAGACTTCCCTGGGAATAAACCTGTATCTTGAAATATTATACAACACATACCTGAATCACCACTGTGATTTTTTTAACCAACTTTCTACCTGGTTTCAAACTCTTCATCCAGTCTTTCTCCCACTCACATTATCCCTTCTCAGCAGGGTCTCCAACACAGGCTAATAAGCTTATCTCCTTTCCACTGAGCTGGCGAGTGCTGGCAGCAGCTGACAGGGAATACTGGACAGAAAATGCAAATCTGTAGTTCATGTAGAATACCTGAATCATTAGGGAACTTTAAAACTAGTGACAGCACAGTAGTTTTATTCAGTATCTTTCATGCTGTCATTATTAAGAGGTAGGTATTTTTAGCCACCAAAAGCCAAATCCATCTGCAGCAGCAGCGTTTCCAAGGAGACAGAATAATTTAAACACATGTGGAACTAGATCGCTGTTTTCATCAACTCCTCTCTGTTACTGGAGCTCCTCTGAGTCAGATTTTTTCATCTGAGGGGAGAAGAGTGATTTGAATACATGGATTTGAGACTGTAATTTAACAGTTGTGCTTATGCTTTCAGATATATATCTATTACTTAAAAATAACACGTCTTAGGATGCAACTCTTTTTCAGTCAGTGTTATTTACCAGTGTTTACATTCCAGTACAAAAAAAATAAAGAAGATACAGCTCGTTAGTGTTTAGAATAATTTGGGAATTGCTAACATTTGCTATAAGTTTTTTTTTTTATTGATTGATGGTTTTTTAGAAAACATACCAGGCTTCATTTTCTGAAGAAACAGCTAGGAGGAAAGGACACCACTCCAGTGGCTGCAGATGGTAAGGTACATAAATAAGTGGACAGCTTCTTCAAGTGCTTTTTAGCACTCCTAAGACTGGTATTGACTTGTTTCAGTTTTTCTTAAATGACATCACTTTTTAATTTTAGATCTGCTCTAAGGGAATTCACTCAGTGAATACAACAAAAAAAGATACATGCATTTACTGATTTTATTCTCTGAAATCTGTTAAAACTAAATTCAAACATTTTAGCTTTATAAATATATTTTATGAATACATATACTCTCAAACCAATGATAATCACAATTTATTAATGTCAATTAAGATTTTTACTTCAAACCAGAAAAATGACGATGTGTATAATAATTATTTGCTACAAGTAAAATGTGGAAGTAAGTCAGTATAGAGCTGTTACATTGAAATGCTTGCCCCAGTGAGGCCAATATCAAAATGCCCAATTCTTTCAGTGGGGCCAGGACTTCTGCCTGTAGTCCTATATCCTCATATAATGTGACTTGACAAACAAATCTATTTTCCATATCAAGTTATTTGCTACTTGCCATCTCCAGTCTCTGTGAACTTACAGTTGCTGCTAACACAAACCTAGCAGAGGAAAGCTATTTCAACAGTTTATTAAAACTGGTACACAAATGCTGTAGATACTACAAGATTTATCTGTCTCATACACATAATTATATGCATCATGCTTTCCTTTATGACAAAGATAATTTTATGACTCAATTATCAACCACTTCCATTCCAAACTTTAAAAAAAAAAGCAAAAATCCACAAAATCACTTTCAGTTGTTCTGAGGAACCATTCTTATTGTTTATTCAATGCTAAATAAGACAGTTTTAGAAGCAGTTCATCTTCCTATCCAAATGCAAAGAAAACATTTTTAGATCTTCCAGTTGGTAGCATACACTGTATTTTCAACAGCAAGTCTTTCCATCACACAAAATGACCTCTCTTTCTACAGCTTACTGAACAACTTGGGCATCAATGAGATGCAATGCGTACACTGTCACATGAGAAAGCTGTCAGCATCAGGCATGCCTGTGATTTCACTGCTCACGGATCTCACATCGGCTGGAACCTCCCGGGCAGGAGGAATAATAACTGAAAAGCTGCTTCACAGTAATTTGTGAGGAACAAGCAAGATGCTTGCGCATGCATTTTTTATATCTGAAAACCGCTGTGGCAAGGATCAAGAATAGCTATTCATAACAGGAATTTTTTTCACCCTTACCTGTAAATCGGGTTTCTGTGTTTCAGCTCTGTCAGTGCAGAATGAAAGGTTTACTCCTCCTTTTTCCGTCTATCAGACAGCAGTCATCCAATAACTGAAGTCATCCTGGCATCCTCTGGAACATGCTCTCTCCCTTATTTCCCACTCCCCACCCCCATCTGCATGCTAGCAAAATGGGAAAACAGCAAGAAGAAAACAGAACAAAAAAGCACATCTAAAAACCAGCTTTAATGAGCTACTTAGTAATCAGTGAGGACACTCTGTACTGAAAGGTAATGACAAAATTTAATGACAAGAAGAGAAAAAAGTCTCTCTATTAATAAACCTTCAGCTCCACTGCTGAATAGGAATTCTCCCTTTCAGCTCCTTTTTGTAAGGAAAAAACAAGCAAACAGCTGTAGGAGCACAGTTAGTGCCTGTATACATTCTTTGAGACTGACTCCGCTATCCAGATCTTCAGTGAAGAGTGCTGCTGTGTATTTAGGAAAGCTTGTGATTATCAAAATAACAGTGGTGCTTTTATACAAACAAGGATCTGAAATCTCAGTGCAAATTAGAATAATTCAAAGATAGATGCCAGGAATTTCCTACTAAATACGTTTTCTTTCTATTTGAGGCAGTATTTGTAAAATACCTGAAAGGGAATAATTAGTACATACTTTTTCTTGAAGTGTTGGGTATATAAAGGTCTACCTGTATAACTGGCGCACATGCAATGATTTACTGTATTTATAATATAGTAGACAAAGTTCAATGTGGTGCATGAATTTCATTCACACGAAACTTTCTACCTAAATAAGAATTCAAATGCAAAAAAATGACTAGGTGAACAATTTTCAACTCATGTGCCTCAAATACACTATTAATCTATTTGTAGCCTCTTAAATCTAGTTGAAAAAAATTACTTCCAAGATTAGAGAATTTGTATTTTCTTCATATCTATATAAATTGGGTATCAGCTCAGCTGAAAACATCACATTTAGTTTGACAGTTTAATTACATTTAAAAATCAAAATCAAGCATGAGTCTTCCTAGCTACATCAAAGCATTTGTACTCCAGGATTTCCCCTTGAAAGGAAAATGTTAAGCAGCTGAAGCTGACAAATACCTTTGTGTTTACAAATTTCAATCTTCAGCTATAGCTATCCAATAAAATTAACTGTGAATTCCTTTAAATAAGAGCATCTGTTCTCTTCACTGAATTATTGATCTTTAACCACACAAGACTATACCAATTAGCATACTTTCAGTACAGAGTAATAGCTGATTTAGCTTCTGAAAAAATTAGCTGTCAGTCTTATCACAATGAACTGCCAGCAGATCCTGTGCATAACATTCAGATTCTGTCTTAAAAAGTAAAGTAGGTGTCTTTTTAACCAAATTACCTCAGTTTAACATAAAACCTCTTTCTATATGCCTAGAAAAATGGAAATCCATTCCTGCAAGCACTAACAAACTACTAGATTTCAAATCCCGACAATCAATGCAGTTTTCTTTAGTGGGAAAGAACTGTAGGGAACCCTGAGGAAAACCTAAACAGACATTTTACCCTGATAAAGAATTGGTTGGAAGACTTCTGCAAATTTATTTTCTTTTTGATCTGCAGAAAGAAATTTGGAGTTGAGCACCAAGGCTTCACCTCTCAACCAGCCTGACTGCTGAGGGAAATGCACAGACATACAGAACTGTAGTGTCATAACTAGACTTAATAAACATCTTTTAAATACAGATGCAAGGTGCAACACTGACGTCATCCCCAAAGCACTATCAGAATAGCTAGTCAGAGAAATAGGCAGCATAAACAAAATAAATCAGAATGCCTTGCAAAATCTACTATGAAAAAAAGGACATTATTAACAACAAAATCCCTAACAGCTCTTCAACACTCCTAAAATGAAGCAACTCTACAAACTGTGTTTCTAAAGTAAAACACAAATAGCATTGCTACAAAAACTGATTAACTGGGCTGGTGCTTCCCCTGCACTTCACAAGGGCTGCACACAGGAGCCTCCCCAACAGTAGGGTCTGTGCAACCTCCATAACCCAACCTTACCAGCTTCCTTGGACTTCTGGGTAACATCAGAGAGTCCTTGTGAAACTTGCCCCAATTTGCACATCAAAGATTAAGTAAACTCATTTACTTGATAAATGCATTTTAAATATATGAATCACTTCTGCAACTAATGCAGGGTGCTGAGGTGCCCTGGGCAGGTGGGGGTTTGGCTCTCTGGGCACAAGGCCAACCTTCAGACAGCGCAGCAGGTGGCCTTGAGAGAGGAAGGGAGCAGCAGCCCCTGCCCACCCTGCGCCAGGACTCTGCCTTCAAGTTCAGCCTCTTGCCCCTGCCCGACTGTGCTCCCACTGCTGCAGCCTTGCTGGGGCCCAGTCAGGCAGCCCCTGACCCTGGGGGGCTGACCCAGACCCAACTGCCTGCTCCTGCAGGATCTCAGCCGTGCCTCTCCACCTGACTCCAGACAAAGCCTGGCAGCCGTCCCCAGGCCTGACCTGCTCCCCACTGCTGGGCTGCCCTCGACTTATGTCTTACCTGCCCTTTCCAAGCCACCTGCTGCACTGGCTGCTCCCCGGCAGAGCACCTGGACCTGACTGTCCCTTTCCAGAGCCAGCACCTGCTAAATCTTAGCAATGCTTTCCAGCTCCAAAGTGCCATTATTGGACTAATTAATCACATATACACAGAGACAGAAAAAAGGAAATTGGCTCCTTTTTGAATCCAGGTTTGTACTCAGTCCATGCTGTGACTCAATGGTTTACTCTTTGTGCTTGTATTTGTTTGGTTATTTCTCTTTATTTTTTTTCTTAAATTTATATTTGATACTCCATACAACACACATCTATCTTTTTTCTCCGGAGCTGTTATATGGGACAAAAGGAAAACTTCACCAGGAAGCAGGTTCCTGCAACAATTTTCTTCCCTTCTTTCTGTGATTCTGTCTGTTGCTACCCAAATATTTACTTCCATTTCTTCTGACTCTACAAAGAATGAGTGAGGATTTTGGCAATCCCTGTATGGAAGGACAGTACTGTGACAGGATCACCACCTTCCCGAATAAACCTTCTGGTTAAGGTACTGGGTAGCATCTTCAGCACCATTTTAGTTTCTTCTGAAATGCAAATCTTTGCAAATAGAAGAGAAGGCAAACAATGGCTGGGGACAAAAGGGCCTTGGAGATGTGTATCTCTCAAAGAACTCTGCTTCCTGGTAACTAACATCTCTTGATCTCCACTCAGGCACTCACCGAGCCCCTGGATTCCAGAAGCTATCCTCAGGTTATGTAACTTTGTGATAGCTTATCACACAGTCCTCCATTAGAAACCAGTTACTGTGGATCTCTTCTGCCAGTATGAGATCAGCTTTAACACACTGTTTTATGAAGATACAGGTGGAGCTTGATGTTTGGAGAAAATTATAGCCAGATTTCTGAGACTGTTACTAGTTTTTTTTTCCCAGGCTACTGACTGCAGGATCAAACACTTGCCTACAAGAAGCAGCAGCTCCTGTCCGGCTCAGGAGCAAAAGGGCTACCACCTGGCCTCTTAATGGAAAAGGTCAGGTCTCCCACAGCACAGTCACTCTTCTGAAAGATTGTTGTTTAGACATCAAAACAAATTTCTCACACTTCATTAGCAATAAGAACCTTCTTCACTCTTCGGGACCTTATTCACATTCAGGAGGGTGTCATGTTTTACACATCAGATCTACTACGATCTCCTAAATGGAGATGTGTAACACCTTGTTTCTCAGCATCCTACACCTCTGCAAATACTTCAAGAAGGAGGAACCTGGCTGGTAAAGCAGCAACAAGACTATGGGAATTTCACAGCCACTGGCAATTCCATGTTTCAGCTTAGTATCCAGTGTCATTATGAAACATGCCAGCACGGTCCCCAAGCAGAGTAAATACCAATAGAGGAAAAAAGGTGATGAATGAACGATGTATGACTTACTGGTGAGCACTCAGCTTCCTAGAAAAATCCTGCACAGTCAAAAGAACCGGAACCCACTGATGTTTGATTATGAAAAACAGACCAAGGTTTCCTTAATTGAAGCTGCTGCCACTGCAAGGAAATTACTTATGATTTGTGACTGAAAACAAATGGAAAATTGATGTTTCTTTCTCACAAATGGTATACAAGTGCCATCATCTACCAGTCTTATAAATCTCTCAAGGCACGCAGAATTCCAGTAGTCTGAGTTTTAAACAGTGAGAAGCCATCAAACAGGATGTGTGTGATTCAGTTTCCACAAGTCTCTGAAAAAACCAAAACTCCACAGTCAAACAGCAAAGCCATACAACGAGCTATACCAGCTTTAATGCCCTACTGACTGCATTTAATGAAGCCTGAAGGGATGACTGTTCAGACTGGAGAAGGTAGTGGATAATTATGGGCAATGCACAGTGAAAACACATCACCATATAGTTTAAAAAACAAAACTGCTTCAGGAAAGAAGAGTAGGATTACTTAGCCACAGCACTCATACATTTTTACTCTTTTATAGAGCTGAAAGAACTCTACTGTGTCTCAAGTCTGTTTGTTCCAGTCCAAAACAGTAGAAACCAAGCCCTTTTTATAAAGATGCATCATACTGGTCAGTTGATCTTACACTTGAATACATTCCTCCTGTTACATTAGGAGGCATTAACTATCAAAGAGCTGTAAAAACTACACGGAGATTGGGGGGTGTTGTGGAATACACCTGGTCCAGGTAGCTCGGCTTGTCAGCTGTAGACTGAGATGCAGATTGAGCCCCGGGTGGGAGCCCAAGACAAAAGGCCCTGAACTGCCAACCTTTGAGACAAAGGGCACAAAGACCAGTGATGCCAGCCACGCGAATGGACCGGAGCCACAGGAGGAGCCGGGAACTGCTGACATTTTGGATAACAAAGGAGATGAAGTCGGGTGACATCAGCAGGGTGGATGGATGGACACAAAGGGGAGCAGGAGCAGAAGACTCAGGAGGAAGAGAGGCTTGCATTCACCTGGACTGCGAAGGTATAAAAGCCCAGGGGTTCCTTTGTTGGGGGTCCCTCCTCGGAGGCAGCAGCTCGAGCTGTTTCTGTGTTACTGCACCGTGAATAAATTGCTTTATGGAACGAGACATTTGAAACCCTGCCATGGGAAACCCGGGATGAACCGGTAAGGAAACTGGTCTGACTGTGAGTGTCAGGGTGTCAAGTGGGGACCCGTCGGGTCACTGGAGCTGCTGGTGTGAAGGGGCTTTGGTCCCTGCAGTGAACGCCTCTGGTGTTGGGAGTGTGATTGCCAGAGTGGCTCCTGAATGGTCAGACTGGGAAGTTTCCTAATTAGAAGGAGGGGGAAGGACTACACTGCTTATTGCGCTGCTGAAGGCCAAACAGCATTTCTTCCTTAGTTTTAACACAAACAGTACTGCAGCATCTGTTATAATAAGTTTTTCTTTACTCATTGATAAACAACCAAGTAAAACCAAACCAAATTTTCCTTTCCTCTAAAAATATATGTAAAGAGCTTGTGTGAAAAAAAATAAAATCAAATAAATAAATAAATAAAACCCCAGAACAAAACAAAACCACCCCACAGAAACCTCCATGAAAATAGTGCTAGGTGAGAACAAATCAAAGGGTAAAACTCAAAAACATATTCAAGGCACACTAATTTTAACTTCTTAGAAATGCAAGTTACATAAATTTCAAGCTTCTCAGACTCCCGCCCACTTACCAAGATCCATTTATATTACTTCAATCAACTAAAGAGTACAGTCATCTGCCTTCAGTCAAAGCAAAAGTCGTATAATTAATGACACAAAGATATAAAAGGTGAGCGAAGAACTTCTGCACAAGAATACATCTGGATTTCCATTAATTCATCTGTGACTATCTTATAAAGCAGTTTTCCAGTATGGAAATTATTTCCAATTTTGCTTGTTTACATACTAAGTCAGGTAAGCTCCTCCCAAAATCAGGAATTGACTTCTCAAAACCAAGTAACAGTACAAAAGCCTAAAACATCCGACTTCAAAAACAAGTTTCTCTTGAACCGTTATCTACACATCATGACTGAAAGGCAAAATTAAGCAAACCTGAAAAAGTTTAATAACCCAGTTTTTATTAGCTGTAAATAAAAATTCCTGGTTTTCAGCTACATCTGCTCCAGTGAGGAGCACAGTGGTGGCACAGCACAGTTAGAAAAAAGGTGAGGTATTACCCCCTCTGAAAGGAACACAGACACAGACTGACAGCTAAGTCAGGGAGCAATGCCACTTCTCACTGCTGTGACAGGCACCTTTTGAGATTTTACTTAGTCACTACAGCTGAGTACCTGAAAGATTAATAAGGGTTATTTTGCCAGTTAGATGAGTTTCTTCTTTTATTTGTATTCCTCTTCCTTTACTAATGCACCAACCTGATGAAACCTTTAAGCTTAATAAAACATATAAAATCATGAATGCGTGAAGCCAAATATTCTGAGCCTAAGCAGCTATACCACAGTTAGTTACAAACATCTAATTCAAACAGGAAAGGTGGGAAAACATTAAGAACAGGTATAATACCTAAATACATTTCCTCCAAACATTTGATGCTTACCCCAAGGTGGTAGTGTGGGTATCTCTAATTTTTTCAAGAATAAAATTAAAAATCAACTAGATTTAGATAAATTTTGCCCTGCGTGCTACCATCCTGATTCCAACCATATGCACAGTGTCCTAATCCTCTTAATTTGGTTTTTCCTTATAACTTTTTGCTCTCTCCACCCAGTCCAGCTTCATGCATGACTCTTTAGCTGCCCTGTCCTCAGCCTCACCTATTAGTCATGTTGACTTAAAAGTAGCCTTTTATTCAGGCACAGTTAATATTGGGAGACTGCCACAGTCAGTCCACAAATTACCAGAGAGGTCACAAGACTACACTAATATCTGAAAGTCACCCTTCTTCTATATTAGATTTTGGATTTTGTGCCATATGCCATATGTGTCCATATGACAAGCAGTGATCAAAGAGGTACCAAATGGTGAATCAGGTCCTCAAGTACACTATAAAAATATAAAACATTTTTTGTCATAATCTAAGTTCTGATTTTAAAAAAAAAACAACATTGCTTTACATTTCTACCAATACAAGTACTACATTTTTAAATACACTTGTGCAAAATCTAGTTCCAGAAATCACTGAAAGAGCTCCTCCTTTACCCCATGCAGAGTTTTAAGAAAGGCTCTTGCTATTGATAGTACTCACTGTTTTTCCCCAGTGCTGCTAATGCACAGCTCATCAAAACAGACAGGGAAATAGAGCATCCAAGGAAATCGTGTCCAGTGCATAAGGACATGTGACTAATCAGTACCCACCAGCCTTTCAATACAGCTACTTCCTTGGGGTCATTCTTGCACCTGTTCCACAGCACATTTATGGCTTTTTCTAGAATGTATTTTTTAAAATAACATAATTGGCTCTTTAAGGTAAAATACACCATTGTACTTGCAACAAACGTAAGAAGTTGGGCATCACACAGGTGCTGGGTAAAGATCTGTAATCACAAGAGATGATCGGTGCAGCATTAAGTTAAGCTCTTGAATAGTAAACACATATAAAGCTTAAAAGCAACAAATCTGGTGAAAAAAAAAAAAGAGGGGAGAAAAAAGAAGTTATATGAAAGATCAGCTGCCTTTTCAGAAATTCAGAGCGTGCCTGATTTGTCTTGTTGCTCCATGTAACAAGAAAGGTCTTTATTTACCTTTTTGCTCCATCATAGTTAAGTGGAATTCAAAATGTACGTAGTTTTGCTGCTAAATTAAAATGTACTCATTCCCCAAGTGACGTGAACTTCAGCTTCACCAAAGCAAGAAGTGTTTTGCAAAAAATAGACCTGTGTCTTCACATACAGATCTGTAAAAGTGTTCTAGAAGAGAATACTCACTGGGGAGGGAACAAGAGTCTAATCCCTATTTCCAAATCAATCTTGTGAACAACAAAGCCCAGCTATCCCTCCACACAACTGAATTGCCCAATATTAGACTGTTATGCCTGATTTCATCCAGTATCAACTAAAAAAAAAAAAAAAGGTAGACCTGTGCTTAGCACTATCTTCCCAAAATTATTTCATAGCTTGTCAATTATGGTACATTTCTGAGAGATCTCACTTCCAGGCTGAGAAAAAAAACAGTAACCAAGTCTCTCACTTCCTTAGGAACTGCTTTCAACTACACTAAACAGGTACATGTCTATCATTAGTAGAAGAGAAAAATCCTATTACGTTAAGAGTTCACCCATAGAAAAGGGATCAGAGCTTTGGATTCCAAGTGCACACAGCTGTCGAGACTCTAAAGCTCAGTAATTCAGACATTCTGCCGTGCTGGTATGTCCATTTCAGCAAGGATGAAATCCCAGTAAAATGCAAGATGACTGAATTTCTCTTTGCATGTTTTGCAGACACAAGCTCTACTGGCTATGTTAAAAACACAGTAGGCATAACTTTAAAAGTTGCAGCTGCAGAGAGCCATCAAACGGATTTCCTGAGTTGCAAATGCCTTTTTAATCACCTTCACTGCAGCAGCAGGCCTGCAAGAAACTGCTTAGCAGAATCATGAACTTCAAAGGAGAGATACCAACAAAGCTTCAGGGTTGGCAACGAAAAGCAGGACAGTAGAAAGAAACCACCATTTTAAACAACTTTCTCAAGACAGGTCAAACAAGGTTAAGACAAAAAAATTTGTCATTAGGCAGAGAGATCTCTTTTCAGACAGATCAGCTTCTGAAGAGAGGTCCTGGAAGAATCTCCAAGTTGTCATAAAAAACAAAAGCTAGCCCTTCTAACACATAAATTGTTAAGCCTTAGGTTAGGAACAATCTTTAAGACAGTAACAGTCTGCTTTATTTTGCATGATCGTGAATAGGTAATAATTTTTGGTGAAGTTAACGAGCAACTGAAGCTTGAGAATGGGCTTTCGTTCAGTGTTCAGAGACACAAAATCAAAGTCATGTTATGAGAAGTCATTTGAGCTCTCCTTTATTTCAAACTTGTTACGTGTGTTTATATTCAGTATGTCTGTAAGGGAGAGGTGCAGGCTCTATGGTCTTCCTACTGTATCTGTTATGGATCTTCTTACACAAGGCTCAATCAAAATTTGTCTGAAAATCTGACCAGTCCAATAGTTGTGTCCCATGATGAGAGATGCAGGGTTTAAATTTAACTGGAGGGACACTGGGATGGAAGAAATATGCCTTTGTCTGATGGTCAGATGGTTTCTATCTGACAGGTAAGTGCTAAGATCAAAGATGGCACCAAAGATGGTACTCTTATAGAGCTACAACAGGGAAAATACTGAAGGTTGGCCATCAGATATTCCCAGCAATATTTCTGCTACATATTGAATATGTATGGTGCACAGCACCACTCCAAAAACTTGTCTTTGTAACCAAGCTAACTTCTCTTATCTATTTGCACAACTATCAGCACTTACCTTAGGGTAACAGGGAGTAGTTCTAAAAAAGGCCTCACTTGTAAACAGATTAAGTATAAAAGGGAAACATGTAAATGCTTTTACCATTCATTAAGTGCTATGGATTAAAATTTAATAGGAGAAGTTCAATACAAACTGGAAGATAGAGGAAAGCCATTACAAGTATTTGCATTTATCAACTAAACTACTCTTTTTGCTATTTTAACCTATTGATGTGCAGTTCACACCAAATACTTTCATATGCTATATAAAAAAAATCCATTTTGCAAGAATTTAAACTTCTAATGAAAGCTGATCACTCTACACAAATTGAAAAGATGAGTTTCCCTAATAATTTATTACTAAAACTAGACTAAATACAGATTTAAAACTGTTTAAAAATATTTTTAAAAATCTAATGCTGAGATGCAAGCAATCCAAGATATTCTAATAAACATGATATTTCATTCTAGGGACATTGTATGGCAAGAGAAAACCAGGCAATTTTAGCTAGATTCATGGGGATCTCCCCATCTTTTACTGACATTTACAAACTTGATCTTCAACATCCCTTAAGGAAAACAAAGGTTTGCAAATAATTAAGTGAATGAGTTAATTTTACAGATAATGTATCACTGTGATACATTTAGTCAACCCAGGATCAGCAGCAGTATGAGTAGAGTGTTTAATCAGTAATATACCAGATAGTGACAAGAAACCCTAATAGTGATCAATTCAGGGACTATTCTAAGTCTCTAAATTATCTTCATTAATCACAAAACACCTTGGTAATTTTTTTTTAAATCAGAATTTTTATCAGACTGCTTCAAAAAAAAAAGATTGAAGTAATTACTTTTAATCATTAGCTATTCTTATTTTTAATCCACACTGCATTCTGAAAACCAAAGTAGGAATCTTCTTTAAAATCCCTATTCATAAGGCAGGCAAAGAACTTCTCAGCGAGAACATCAGTTTGATGCAATCACACACTGACACCTAGTGAATACTTGCAGTTAAGAAGTCCTGTTGATTATCTCATGTTATCTCCGTGCAGGACAAGTGTTACCAGTATATTCATCCTGACAAGATGCTTCACATACAGCCTATGTTTCTCTTCTTGTAATTAGAGAGATATTAGGATGTGCGATATTTCTTGCACAGGAGCACGAGAGGACACAATCAGTATCTGACCTGCTCAAAAGTGCGTATGTCCCTGTAAATGAGTTACTACTTTGTTCTGTTTTGCATCCCTCATGGCAGCCTAGTGACCAGTGCACAGGGTGTCAGTGAGAACAAGCAGACAAGTTCTTCGAGATGAGATATATTTCGCAAACCCCCAACTCCACTCAAGGAGTCAGCTGGCTCCATACACAGCACAATTGTTTTCTTTCCATTATGCAGCAGATGGTGCTGGAGATGATCTGAAAAGCCCTTAAACGTGAACAGCACATGCAGAGAAACAGTGGAGACTGCAACCAGAGGATTTATAGCTGAGAACAATCTGGGGTCAGTGATTATGTCATCACATTGTCACTCCTCCTAATGCGTCTCAATAGAGATGCAGAAGCTGGCTGTGTGACCCATTCATCCAGCTTCATGCACAATCACCAGCCCCACATTCCCTCCACAAGCAACAGAAAATATCTGACATTGCAATTCAGCTCTTCTTATTCTTTAATTATATTTAAGGGATCCCTTCCCCTAAACTTTGCACATTTCTCAAGCACGAAACCCAAGGTAGCAACTATCTGTTCTCTTGAATTCTCAGGGAGCACTGGAGAAATTATTCAGGGAAAAACTGCACTGTCTGGTATTACAAGCAAAGCCAGAAAATCAAATGCCAAAATAAGCCTTCAAGCTCTTACAAATGGGTTGAGGTTGTGCTGGGAGGCAGGGCAGGAGATAATGCAATACTCTGCCAGATGCTATCAGTCACCATAAATATTTTCAGATCCATGTTCAGAAGTCCAGTTTTCATTGATTTTCTTAATATCCCAAACATACGGATGTCCCAGAATCACATACAGCATTCCAAATTATATACTACTGCAGCCTGTAAACTTTTTCTTTTCCAGTATTAGCACTACATTGACTTTGGTGGAAGTCAGTTGGAAGAAAAAGTTAAAATTAGTCATTTCAGAACTTCAATCTTCACTTGGAAAAACTGACATGCATCCAGAGTATTCAAGCCTTGGGTCTAGCTCAATTTCCCTCTCTGTATAACTCTCTCAGGTTATTTTGTTCCAGCTATGACATACACAGGTGACAGCACTACTGAAAAGTCTTTTACAAATGGGTATTTAGATGAAGTTATACTATGTTGCCCTACTCCTGTACAATATTTGTCCAGCAGAACTGCTTATCTTTGGATGAGTAGCTTCAGTCGCAGACATCAAAGTGGTGTTTTATCCTTTTCATGATTCCATCATAATCCTACATTTCAGTAGTGATGGTGGCAAGGGGAGACAGAGGTCTCCCAGCCCAAATCACACAAAGACCAGCAGGCCACTGGCCTTCACTTTTCAAATTTATTTTCAATGCATCTCTAAATTGCCTTTCCCACATCACAAGGATAAATTTCTTAGATGTACTACTCAGAGACTTTTACAACATAAAATTATCTAGTTTACCCATGCTGTTTGTTTTAGCCACTGCATCATTCCCATTTTCTTTTTTACCAGTTACAAAACAAAACAATCCAAACTTAACTGTGGGGGTATGGAGGGAACCTGACAAATCTGAATAATTGGTTTCTTATTGTGGAACAAGTGCTCAAAAGCAAAAACAATAACAAAGAAACCTAACTTAGAAAAAATGACCCATGCCTTGAGCGTAGTTACAGGATTAAGGCTTGATAGAGTAACTATTTGGCTCAGGATGCATGCCAAACCACCCATGCAGTCATCTGAGGTGGTGAGGGATAGTTCCAGAAAAAAAAACACAAGACTATTGCCACTGTTAATAAATTTTAGTTTGTGAATCAGGAACAGTATTTTGAGATCTTTTAGTAAAAATGTATAAATCCATTTAATAAGTAAATATTTCATAAATGCATCTTAGAAACAAGTCCAAGCCAATCTAAATATTAGCAGAAGCCAATGCAAATCCTGAACAACTTTAATTGTCATTGCTTTTTATATGTATATGCAATGTTCACAAACACATCAACATACAAATTTCTACCTATACACAGTGGTCTCCTCTTTGACAAGACTGCACCTGGCAGAGGACATGTTTTTCTCTGTTACAACAACAGTAAGCCTTGACAATTTTTCCACCATCTCTTATCCTATGTTAAAAATTAGAACAGGAAACTGTATTCTTGTCAAATAGGAATTCCCATTTAGGTGTAAGCTTATGGGCAAAACACAGATGATTAAGGGAAGGGACATGAAGGCGTACAGTAGAGTACCTGATCGGCTTTCATGGATCAAAATTTTTTCTGTAATAAAGAAAATGTGTACCCCCTCAAACCAGTATCCTGCTTTGCAGCTCAAAAATCCTTGTTGCCATGGGAACTGCAAAAGAAGCCAGTCATGACATAGCAAGGCTGTAACAGAAACAAGTCTGCTGTGAAATGACCAGTAGTCCAGGGCTTTGTGTAAAAGACACTTGAGTATTTTCAACCTGACAACAAAATGTTTCCTCAAATCTTACTTCCAAACCCTCCTTCCACAAATATTTTGCAAATTTTCACTAAAACCTGATCATATGTATATACTATTTATGCAAAACAAGGCTAAGTACATTTGTGTTTAAGATCTACTACATCCAGTGCAAAAATACCCACTTTCATATACGTCTTTTCCAGATATACTTGGTACAAAGTGTACACTATTGATTTACATTACTGTGCTACGCATAGGTGGACTGAGCAAACAGATCTTTCTGAAAAAGGTAGAAGAGACCAAAAAAAGCCTAATGCACCTGGTGAGAAGCATACACATAAACAAAAAAAATAAGATTGCATAGGACAAACTATACAAAGCAAGACTCCTAATGCAATTGTTTAAAACAGTATTTCAAGGCTGTACATGTAATTTGCCTTTCGTATCTCTGCTCTCACCAGGTAACAAAAATTAGTGCTTGATTACTGAAATAGAGTAAGGCTTTTGAGAAGGCTGTTGGCACTTCAAAGCAAAGTGAAAAATCAGTGTCAAACCCTGAGTCACGCAATTCCCACTTGAACACAAACAGTTCCCTGAAGTGTGAATTAAAAAAACCCAACCGGCTGATCAAAGGATCCATGTAATAACATGGAATTCATACGATCAAATGTACCCTTTTCAGCACCCCATTATAATCTTATCGAGGCACTAGATTTATTTCCTGTCAAATATGTGTATGATACAAAATGTCTCAAGAACACTGGATGGTAAGTACTGCACTGAAATGATGCGACCTCTAGGTCATATAAGCCAGTTCATAACACAACAATGAAGTTGGGAAACACCCTGGAGAAAACAGTTCTGCAGAATAATATCAGCAAAAATTGGTTTTATATGTAAAGCAGGCTCAATATATATTTTTAAAATACCTTTTCCTTTTAACATTATAACTACTTAATTATCAGATTATGGCAAACTAGTTAAAAAAGAATCCTTGCAAACTAGTCTTATCTGCAGACTGGTTCATGGTTCCAGATTGCTCTTCAGAACCATTAATTAGGAAATACATTCTTTTTTATCTGTTCTTAAATAAATACCTTTTTATCTGTTCTTACAACACTTGCTTATCAGACAGCACACTATACAGAATGTATTATCACTGAAACCAATTAGTTTGGGTTAGCTTCATTTCATTCCCCTCCCTGGAGTGCAGATAAGGGCTGCTGCCTCCAACCTGTCCATGCCCACTCTCCTTTTTGACCTGGCCTGTGCACCTTGGCACAGAACTGCTCAGGTCTTGCAAAATGCTTGGAGAAATCATCAAATAACTGAGAATATTCAGAGCAATGGAAGGCACTGCTAATGGAGAAGGTACTCACCTAGGAAACAGGAAATGCAACAGGTTTTGGGGCGTTTTTACCTATCAAAGCCACCCAGTAAACAGGACAATGGGGAGGGGGGCAGCAATACCTGCATCTTTATTATGGCCTGCAAAAGTATTTAAATTTGGCTCAAGAAGTCAAGCAATTTACAATAAAGTGAAACAGTTACGTGTGAAACACTTTTCAAGGTAAATTGTTGTATTCGAAATAACGTGGAATTATTAATTTGAAAAGTTTTTAGAATTAGGAAAAATGTTTCTTTAAACAGGTTGTGGGGCAAGAAAGTAACTAATATAGCACAACAATGTATACTAGAAATAGTAAAACACACAGGAAAATATTTAATCTTCTAGATCATCTGCATAAATCAGTCTTTCACTTAACATTGCATCTATTTGATGAATCCATTTTTCAGTGACACGAATGCTCCGCATTTTTCAGATTCATATACACATTAAGCAGATTTCTTTGCTGCCAGAGACATCCAAACCTTATCCTCTGGCTGACTGTTACTCTAAATTAGTGTGCTGTTTTGGGTTGGGAGGGAATTAATTTTCTTCACAGTAGCTAGTGTTGTGGTGCTGTGTTTTGGATTTGTGCTGAAAATGGTGCTGGTAATTCAGAAATGTTTCTTCTACTGCTGAGCTGGGCTCACACTGAGTCAAGGCCTTTTCTGCTCCTCACACTGCCCCACCAGGGAGGAGGCTTGGAGTGCACAAGGAGCTGGGAAGGGACACAGCTGAGACAGCTGATCCCAACTGACCACAGGGATATCCCACACCATATGGTGTCATGCTCAGCATATAAAGCTGGGGGAAGGAGGACATGTTTGGAGTGACTGCTTTTGTCTTCCCAAGTCACCCTTCCCTATGGTGGAGCCCTGCTGTCCTGGGGATGACTGAAAACCTCCCACACCATGGGAAGTGGTAGATAAATGCCTTGTTTGGCTTTGTTCATGCGCACCACTTTTGCTTTACCTACTGAACCATCTTCACTTCAACTCAAAAGTCTTCTCACTTTTAGCCTTCTGATTCTCTTCCCCCACTGGTGGGGACTGAGTGAGCAGCTGTGCAGCATTTAGTTGGCACCTGTGGCTAAGCCACAACAATCAGTCAACATCAACCACCTGTAGAAGATTCCCCCTACAGAAAGTAAACCAAACGACAGTTCACCTCCATTCACCCTCTCTCCACTTTGAACAAACAGACTGATGTAGCACATCCGTGCTGTGACACCTGTCTGTGGTAAAGCCGAGCTGTGCTATCGGTGTGACAATACCAAACTAGGCTGTGTGCCGCTCTGTAGCCTCTCTACAAGGCCATTTGTTTCCAAAGTATAACAATTTACAATAGTGGATGTGTGTTGTACAACCTCCTGCCATTGCTTATTGCTCACTCCCCCCACAGCCGCTGCTATGCAGTCACAAAGGAAGGAAATAATTTCAAACTGTTAGTACAACAACCTGACAGAATCCAAAATCTAGAAAGTAAGGCACAAGACCTACCACAAAGGTAAAATCACAGCAAGGTAACACTGCATGCTGCAAACCCTTCTCAGACTACTACACAAGTAAGGGTCCCCACAGAGTGAACAAGCTAGTCTACGTTCAAGTGCTTTTTACTCCAGAAATCTGAAACTACCTAATTCACACTACTAATAGATTTCTCAGGGTTCAACCAAACTTACACCACATACTAAAGAAAGTTCTATTCATTTAATGATAAAAGCTAAAGATAAAAGCTCCAAGAACATTTTAAAATAAAGGATGCTTAGTCACAAATTATCTCTCCAAGTTATCTCGTTTTGCTGCATTCTCTAAAATAAATTATGATGAAGTTTTTAGTGTCTTGCACTCAACTAGTAAGGGATATTGCTGGGTTAGCATGAACTATCGTTCATACAATAAACACAAAAATAACATATTAAAACAATAACCACAGATAAGAACAGGCATACAGAAGAGGTAGACCCTTCCTAATTTTTAAAATTTTTAAAAGCTGTATTTTAGAGATTACTTTGGCCTGCTTTCCTCTGACAAGACTAAACAGCACAGAAGTCATTCTTGAGTCACCCTGTGGTACGCCACTCCAGCATCTTTGCCCCTGGGTCTTTATTTACTTTGCCACTTCTCGGGGTAAATACACTGAAATTTACAAGCCTCTTTGCTATGTAAATAATCCATTCTCCAGTTTGCACACTGACAACGCATCCTCATTCAGAACACTACAATATATGGTGGGTATAATTCACTGGTATGTGTGAAAGAACATGGGAAACTGAGCGTTTTTCAGCCTGTAGCAACCCGACTATTATTTGGCTCTACTGGCCTGGGTCAGCCACTGCCCCTGCACAACCGTTTGGCTTTCCCATTTAGGGACTATCGCTCTCTCTATGACTTACAAACCCAGGTGCCCGTGGAGTTTTCTCTTCTCCTCACCCAGAACCCGCCGCTCCCGGGCTGGCAGCGGGTGCTGCCGGGCTCCACCGCCGCCTGTGCGCTTGGAGACACTCCCTGCGCTTACCTGAACCGCCGCTACCCCAGCGCATCCCGCCGCCTCCCCAGCGCATCCCGCCGCCTCCCCAGCGCATCCCGCCGCCTCCCCAGCGCATCCCGCCGCCTCCCCAGCGCATCCC